>BMAC01000162.1:230188-290290 GCA_014905375.1 Phtheirospermum japonicum
AAAGCAATTGTTCGACTATTTCTCAAGGTATTATCAATATTCTTTTATTCTTGATTGCTTGTGTATGTAGATATATTTAAATTAATCTAATACTTCTTGCTTTTGAAAAATCCCCTTGAAATCATTTATATATTTATTTGCCAATTTTATATTCCTGAAGAATATTGATATATTGCTCCTGAAGTAGTGGAATATTTATATATGTCAAATATTCAATTGAACTTCTTGCTTTTGAAAAATGACACTTTGTCATACGCAATATTAAAAACCAAGTATACTCACGAAGGAGTAACACATCAAATCAATTATTACTACTTGATAATGCCCCGAAAAGCATATTTCTTATACAATTGATATGATTTAGAATATTATTTTAATCAGTTGAGTATAGTGGTTGGAAAGTAAAGATAAACCTCAAAAAAAAAATAAAAAAATATGAGAGGTCCAAGGTTTGAACCCTTTTCAACACCATTATAAAGGGTTAGTGATACCACTTGAGTTACAAACTCGTGATGATATAATTTGGAATATAAATCAACCAGAAGTTTGATTTTTACTTAAAATACTCATAAGAACTTGAGACAATTTATTATAGAATTAATTTGTACTATAAACTAGTACTAACTCAAATATTCCTATATTGACCCGAAAGTTCAATAAAAGGTCTAAAAGAGTTATAAATTATTATTATTATTTTGAACCCGAAGTTTAGTATTATCATGATTTGGCATGACTGGTATGACCATCCCAGTTTATTAATTTATGAAGAGTATGAAGACTCTTCTATTTATTTTTAATGCTACATGTTCTCAACAAAATTAACCATTAAATTATTACTAGTTTAATTGGAATTAAGTTCCAATAATATTCATATTTTATATTATGGGGTGAGATCTGTWGGGCCCATTCACCCTCCATGTTGACTTCTAGATATTTGGATCCACTAGAAGATTGCATGTGTTATTATCTCATAACCAGAAGTTTATGAAAATAATTGCTCTATTGACTATGAGAGCAAAGTACCTTATGTATCTAATAAATACACTTATCATTTGCTAGTAATTTTATTTGCAAAATTTATTGATGATTTATATTTTGTTGACTATGATTGGAAAAAGCAATTGATATGCTTTATGATATTTGTGTTATCATTTGATGAGAACAATTTTTGTAATTATGTGAAAAGAATATTTAACAAGTATGCCAAATATGAAACTATATGTGAAACCCCTGTCTATGGCTTACAGTCAGAAGCCTCCATCAAAACTTAAACAAGTGCGATATTTGTAATCGCCCTACCACATGTCATGATGAATAGCGAATGCTGAGAACATATCAAATAAATATATGTTTTTCTAATAATTTGTTAGTCATTGTATATTCTCAGCATTAGGGGGAGGATAGACATATGTTATGGTAACAAAACATATAAATGTATATGTCATGGTAACCAAGAAATATGGAATGCATAAATATAATCCTCGCAAAGTTTAAAACAAACCTGAAGTTTGTAACGAGAATTTGCATTTTGGATTACTGACTATAAGGTTATCAATGGTTTTCAAGTTTAAAGACTCAAACTTGAAAGTTATATAAAATCCTACAAGAGGATTAAGATGTCATGCCTGAAGCATGGTAACGATTGATTCTAATATATATCCTTTATATGGAGCAATTATTTGAGATGCTCTTCTCACTGAACGTTATACTCCAGTAGAGTAAACAGACATAACAAATTATAAACCCCTGAAAAGGTTTAGGTACCTGATGATAATTTTAGAACAAAGATATCTCGATAAGTTATGTCTATATAATTGGATCAAATAGAATCAATAAGAAAACTAGTCGACTATATTTATACTCATGAGCTCAATGATAGCGAGGAGGGTGTCTTTGAATTAATTAAAAGTTATTGATATGATTGTTTGGCCAAGATTGAATATGCAATCTTATCGATTGCTATATGTTTGACTAGAAGTTCATTCATATGAAATATTTTGTCAATAATATACAAATAAAGATTTATGCTTCAAGAGCATTCTTTTATGTGGTGGATGATATTGAAACATGAAGTTTCATTCAACCGACAATATAGAACAATATCATGAATAAAATAAAATCTTGGAAGGATTTTGATATGCTTGATGCATATTTATAACATTGTCATTAATATGATGAGATATGCATTGTACTCTTCTTCCCTTAACTGAGGTTTTGTCAGATTATCTCAGTAAGATTTTTAATGAGGCAACATTATGATCATATTCAAGGAATAATGTACTCTTTTTCCTTCACTCGGACTTTTCCCATCGGGTTTTTCCTTGAAAGGTTTTGATGAGGCACATTCTTTGAATAATACTATATTTCAAAGTTTGAAAACAGAAAAATGATCAACTCGAGAACTACTACCAATTGAAGTCATGGGGAGCAGCTGTACTCTTTTTCCTTCGATCAGTTTTTTGTCCCACAGGGTTTTTCTGGCAAGGCTTTAATGAGACAGCATTTGAACACTATAAGTGTGAAAAGAAATATTTCATACATGACGCAACTCATATGTGACTACATAAAAGGTGACAAGACAAGATATCTCTCTCTCGAACTTCTACACACAAGACTTCCAAAAGAATGGCGATATCGATATCCAGCAAATTCGCTCGTATGATAATTTGGCGGACTTATTCATGAAAGCATTACCAACATCATCGTTTTAAAAGATTAGTACACAAGATTGACATGCGGCGACTCAAATATCTACAGTCGTGATTTTCAGGGGGAGTAGGGTTGTACTCTTTTTCCTTCGACCAGGTTTTTGTCCCATTGGATTTTCCTGGCAAGGTTTTAACGAGGCAGCATTTTTAAGGTCATTTAAGGGGGAGTGTTGTAACTAATTAATTGCCTTAATTACATATTATATGAATGACTATCCTACCCCTAAACCCTAATCTTGTAACTATAAAAAGGGACTCTAGTCCCCATAATAAACAACTCTCTTCTCTCATTCTCTCACTCTCCTCTCTCATTTTCTCTAGTTTTACAACACTAAGATAAATATTAGTTCCCAATTAATTATTTTTTTCTTTTATTTTTTCCATTTAAATAAAAGACATTCCATTTAATCAAAAATCACATTTACATTATCGAAATAACCCTTAAGTCTAAGAAAACTTAATTTATATATGGGCAAACACTTGTGTTAGGCTAAATTGACGGGTCATTACCTTTAGGCCATCTGACCCGATACTTTAATGTATTGATTTTTGTACTATGATATATTGGTTTTAGTACTTGAAAGTATTGATTTTTCATAAATTTCTAACCCGTGATATGATATATTAGTTTTTATACGATGATGTATTGATTTTTTTCTCTGTTCTCTCTTCTAATTTTTTCTGACCTAATCGAACACTCGCCGGGATCACGGAGGCTTCGCCATGCCACCGGATTGCCTCGCCGCCGGCTTCGCAACACCTCCGCCCGGTCGCGGTTTTGCAGCAACACCTTGCTTCCATCGCCGGTCAACAGCAGCTGCCGCCCACGGTTTCAATCTCCGGTCAGCAGCAACCCCATCCACAACTGCCGCATGACCAGTAGTTTTTCCCTGCCACTCTGCCGCCCATGGTTTCACTCTCCGGTCAATAGCAACCCCAGCCACAACTGCCGCATGCACAGCCGTTTTTCTCGGCCACTCTGCCATCCATGGTTTCATTCTTTGATCACCAGCAACCCCAACCACAACCCCCGCCGTTAATATCACAGCACAGTTGGTCGCAGACGACGGCCCCTGTCCTGTTCGGCAATTCTGCACGCTGCTCCGTTCCAATTAGCCAGGCTGAATTCACGTTTGGTTCCCTTCCAGCGGCGCGGCTACCTCTCTTGGATGCCCACGACAATCCTTTTTGCTTCCCTGGCGTCCCTACGCCCCTGCCAACCGACGTCTCACCGCTTGCTTTGGTTTCAGTCCATGCTACCCCGCCGACCCGACCGGCGGAAATCCTTAAACCCAGGTGTTCTCCCGTTTGGACGACTGCAGACCCTCCCAGACAACCCGATTTTCCGATAGTTTCTCTACCCACGCCAAGACCGCCGCGGCTGCTCCTTCTGTTACGCCTGATCCGACTTTCTCGGGTGTTTCTTTGACGGCGCCTTTTTTGTCTGCAGGTAGGGTTTCTCATGCATGGGTACCCGGGTTACCCCACAATGACCCGGTTCAGTCTGGTCCTACCCATATCCCCACGTCAGCAGCCTTTGCTCCTAAATTTTACTCTGACTTGGTCGCGGCCCAGAGTGCTATATCTACTTAGATCCAACCGCTCGGTTTTAATTCCTTGCGTTCTGCCCAGACGGCCCAAGCCCAACTCCTTCTTTCCCCAGCCCAATATCCTGGTGCTTTATCTCCTGCCATGCAAAATGTCCAGCCTCACACGGATGTGGCCCATTGCTCCAACACCCACCAGGCCCAGCAGGCTCCCATTTATTCCCATACGGCTGATTCCTTTCCAGCCCAATAGCGGGCCCTCTCCCATAATTCAGGCCTTGGCGGCCCGCCCGCTTGCAACAATGTGGGCCCGGCTTTTCTAAATCATCTCAGCACGACGGAACGGCCCAGCCCACATTCTCCGGCTTCGGCTCCGATCAAGAAAGGGTATTACTTCTCGGTTACGATTAATGAAGCCCTCTACCAATCTCGTGTTTCGGTTTTACGGGATTCCCTTATCGGCCGCCTTCTCCAACCGAAAGGTTCCAAGCCCCTTACGATCGCTGCCATTAAGGAGTCGCTGTCTTCGACCTGGAACACTAATGGAGACTGGAATTTTGTCCCACTTGGCAAGGGATTCTTTAGCATCTCGTTCACTCACGCAGAGGACATAAGTCGTGCTTTTTCCAAGGCGACCTGGAAGCTTGTCTCTTCTACTTTTAGGCTTTTTCCGTGGACCCTGAACTTCAACCCTTATAAGGTGCCTTCGGCTTCTTCTCAGGTTTGGATTCGTATTTATGAATTGCCTATAGAATACTGGGATCGCTCTTTTATTCAGAATATTGCTAGGGTTGTTGGTACACCTTTACAAGTTGATGAGCGTTCTCTCAATGGCTCGGTCGGACACTTTGTCCGCGTGCTGGTTGAGCTTAACCTCGAACATACCCTTCAAGAAATGATTATGATTGAACGTGAGGGGTATTGCGGCTATGTTTCGGTGGGCTACGAAAACATTCCAGATTTCTGCTTGTTTTGCAAAACGGTGGGACACCTCGTTGGGTCTTATCGTGCTCGTAAGATACGCTCCATTCCGAAGATGGATAATGATGATTGGCAGACGGCTAACTCTAGATGCTCCCTCCGGCACTCTAAATCTCGGGATCAGCAGCCCCACACTCGTATGGAACACCGTCCGGTTTCCGTCCCCACTTCCTCGGATGCCTTGAAGACTTCCAATACTTTTTCTGCGTTACAGTCGGATCTCAACCTGGAGTCCTCCCCCCCTTCCCCTTTGGGATCCGAACCTCCTTGTTCCGAACCTTCGGTTGGGGCTCTTGATCCCTCTCCCACGCTGGATATCACTTCCAAGGGGCCCACCTTTTCATTCCCTTCGACCTTGATTCCTCCCGTCATCGGCAGCACCCTTGCCAGAGGAGCTGTGCGTGGTACCCCGGCTACACAAGCTCGTCCTGTCTCTATCCTTAGAGATAACCTCTCGTCCACTCCAGCCCCCGGGGCTTCTAATGATCGTACTCTTGCTTTGTACGACCCTAATACAACGTCCAAATCACTTTTTCAAAGTGCTAAGGATAAAATCAAAGAGAGCAACCCCTCTCATGATTTCAGGATCGTCGAGCCGGCTCTTCTGTTTTGCGTCAATTAATGTCCACGGCTGCCACTCTACGGTGGTCGGATTTAGCCGACTCTGATGCTAGTTTGGCATCCCTTGATAATGAGCTCTCTCATTTAGAACAATCAGACAGGAGGACTCGCCACCCCTCCACCTCCGCGTCTGATTAATGCGTTGCCTTTTCTGGAATATTCGAGGGATCGGTAATTTGGCCTCTCGCTTAGTCCTTAAAGAGTTCTGTCGGGTTCACCATCCCGATTTTCTTGCTATTGCGGAACCCATGGTTTCTTTCGATAATATTCGGTCCTCTTTTTGGCTCTCCCTTGGCCTTACCCTTATTGCTGAGAATTTCCGTAGTAACGGGATCCCTGACATCTGGATCTTCACGAGTTTCAATATCACTTCGACTTCTATTCTCTTCTCCTCAGATCAGGTCATCCTCCTTCGGGCGGTCTTCGGTGACCTAGATTTCCATCTCGGCTTCGTGCATGCCCACAGCTCTTATCTGGAGCGACGCCCTCTCTGGAGGGACATCTTGAGATATTCCTTTCCCCGCCTTTTGCTCGTCGGTGACTTCAACGTGGTTCTCGATGCCCATGAGCGACGTGGGGGCAACCCTCCCGATGCTTCTTCCTGCTTGGACTTTTGCAAATTCTTAGATGATGGTGATTTCTTACAGGTTTCCACCGCCGGAGGTTTCTTCACCAGGGTTAGCCGTTTCCACTCGGAGGTTCGTTTTGCTCGTTTGGATCACTTTATTCATTCTGCTGACCTGTCCCTCGTGTGCGGTCGCATCTCTGGCACTCTCCTGCCCCGTAATCATTCTGATCATCACCCCATTCTCTTAGATTGCTCTAGGGATGTTCTTACCACTACGGGTCCTTGGATTTTTCGTTTCCAGAACTTCTGGACTTCTCAACATGATTTTCGATCCCTTGTCACCAATGTCTGGGTTCTTCCGCACCAGAATAATAACCCTATTATCTCCCTCATGGATAAACTGCGTTACCTCCGCGGTGCTCTCCGGGATTGGAACGCTCAGAAAGTTGGTAATGTTCATTGTCAGGTTGATTCCTCCCTTGCCGAGCTCATGAACTTACAATCTCGCTGTTTGGACACGGGGTATTCCGAAGCTGACTTGGAAGCTGAGATTGCCCTTCAGGTCCAGCCCTCCTCCCTGCTTGACACCCAGGCTAGTATCCTTCGTCAGAAGATCCGAGCTGAGTGGCTCACGGATGGGGATCGTAACTCGGCCTTTTTCCATCGGAGTATCAAGGCTCAGGTTTCGAAGTCCACCATCGGCTCTCTCATGATTGATGGAATGATCAGCCACTCCCCTGGTGTGATTCAGGGGAAGATCATTTCTTTCTTCTCTGATCTCTTCTCTGCCGGTAACCCCTCCAGGATCTTACTTGGATTAATGAGTTTCTGCACCCTATTGTTGACTCTCATTCCCAAGTTTTTCTTTCTACCAATCCGACCGATGATGAGATCCTCTAGGCCGTTTTCTCCCTCGCTCCTAATAGCGCCCCTGGTCCGGACGGTTTTAATGGTCATTTCTTTCAGAAGTGCTGGGATATTGTCGAACATGATGTTTGTTTGGCAGTCCGCCACTTCTTCATCTCGTCCTCCCTCCCCAATGACTTTAACTCCATCTTCATGATTCTTATCCCAAAGGTTAAAGGTGCGATGCGAGTGGAGGACTTTCGGCCTATCGCCCTTAGCAACTTCTCCTTCAAAATCATCGCTAAGATCATGGCTACCCGTCTTGGCGTATTCGTTGGTAAGATGATTTCTGACTCCCAGTTTGGGTTTATTCCGAGCAAGCAGATTCACGATTGTATCGCTGTTGCTTCTGAGGCCTTTAATTGCCTCTCTTCCCGTGCCTTCGGTAAAAACATGATCATGAAGATTGACATCCGTAAGGCCTTTGATACCTTGGATTGGGGCTTTCTGATTTCGGTCTTGCACCGTTTTGGTTTCCCCTCTAACTTCATTGGATGGGTTGAGTCCATTCTTCAGTCCGCTCGCATCTCTGTGCTCCTTAATGGTAGCCCCGCTGGCTATTTTGGTTGTTCCAGGGGTGTTCGTCAGGGGGGACCCCCTCTCCCCTCTTCTTTTTTGCATTGCGGAAGACGCCCTTGCGCATGCCCTCTGTTTCGCTGCCACTCGAGGCACGATTTCCCCTTTCCAGGCTGGTCGCTCATTATTTTTCCTGACTTGCCTTTTCTATGCCGACGACATCCTTGTTATGAGTTAGGCTTCGACTCATAATGCTAGAGCCATCCTTGATATCTTCCGTCGCTATGGGGATTCCTCCGGGCAGATTCTCACTCTGGAGAAATCTAAGATCTATTTCGGCTCTTCGGTTACTCGTGCTGTTACTCGTCGTATTTGCCGTATCTCCAATTTCTCTGTGGGCTCCCTCCCGGCTTCTTATCTTGGTGTCCCTATGTTCCGGGGTAGTCCTCGGGTTACTCACCTTGGTCCAATCCTTGATAAGACTTTGGCCAAATTTGGTACCTGGAAAGGCTTCTCTCTGTCTCTTGCTGGTCGTATTTGCCTTGTTAACTCGGTCATTACCAGCATTACTGTTCATTCCATGCTTATTCTTAAATGGCCGACCTCGCTTACTCGTAAGCTTGAGACTGCCATTAGAAATTTCATCTGGTCGGGTGATATCTCTAAGCGTAAGCATTGTACTATTAACTGGGCCCGCTGTTGTTCCTCGCGTGAGGAAGGTGGCCTTGGCATCCGCTCTGTCACCACTGCCAATTCCTCGTTTCTCTTCAAGTTTGCTAACAACTTGCTCAACAAAGACTCCATGACCTTCCGTCTTCTTCGTGAGCGCTTTCTTAAGACGAATGGTTCCCCCCGCGCCCATGTCTCCTCGTCCATCTGGGGTGGAATCAGGAGTCACGTTTCTAGCATTTTGGAGAATTCTCGTTGGATTCTGGGCAGCGACTCCAGAGTTAGTT
The DNA here is from genome assembly GCA_014905375.1 of Phtheirospermum japonicum. NCBI lineage: Eukaryota > Viridiplantae > Streptophyta > Magnoliopsida > Lamiales > Orobanchaceae > Phtheirospermum > Phtheirospermum japonicum. The sequence goes on from BMAC01000162.1 coordinate 238,992, forward strand.
TCTTATGGGATAATTGGCTTGGATATTCCATCGCTTCCCGCATTGGCATCCTTGAGACTCTTAGGCCTCGCTTTTCTCAGACTGTTGCTGATTACTTCTTTTCTGGGATCTGGCACTTCACGGAGAGCTTCCTTGTTACCTTCACTGACATCGTCATTGATATCCTCAGATTTCCTATTGTCCCCTTCACCGATGATAAGAGAGTTTGGACCATATCTCCTTCTGGGAACATCTCTGCTAAGATTGCGTATGATCATCTCCGTCCGAAATTTCTCAAGGTTCGTTGGGGCAGCTGGATTTGGTCCTCACATATTCCGGTGCGGCGTTCTATCACTATTTGGAAGGCTATTTTCAACCGGCTTGGTGTTTTCGACGTGATCCGCAGGCGGGGGTTCATTGGTCCTTCTTTTTGCTGCTTTTGCTTTGAGAGTTCTGAGACGATTGATCATATCCTCATGGAGTGTCGTTTTGCGCGTTATATCTGGGGCTGGATTGAGGATGTTTTTGATATCCAGCTTCCCCTATCAGGTGGTTTTGATCATTTTTGTATTTTTGATATTCACTGTCGGTTTAGTGTGTAGGTACTCTTCCATTGGAAAGCGGCTTTCATCCCGACGGTATGGATGATCTGGCATCTCAGATGCAATTTCATCCATAATGGAGTTCATCCTTCCACCACTGAGGCACTCATTCTCATCCACTCACTTTTATTAGAGTCTTCCGCCCTAGACAACGGCTCGATGGCAAACTCTGTTTTGGACCTGCTATGTTTGCGGAAATTGGGCGTGTGTGGTAGGCCCGTGCCCGTACCGACCCTTACCCCTGTGTCATGGTTGCCCCCCTCACCTTGTTGGATTAAGGTGAATACTTACGGCAGTGCTCTGGGCTGTCCTGGAGATTGTGTTGCGGCTGGCATCTTCCGCACTTGTCGGGGCTTTGTAAAAGGCGACTTCTCTAGACCGCTTGACCAGGGTTACGCCTTTGAGGCTGAGTTGGAGGCCGCAATTATTGCGGTCGAGGAGGCTGTTCAGAGAGGCTGGAGACGGATTTGGTTGGAATTTGATTCGACTTATGTGGTGGAGCTTTTTGTGAAGCGTAGCCTGGATGTCCCTTGGCGCTTCCTGGCTCATTGGCGTCGGATTCTTTTTATCACTACCTCGATCGAGTTCATGGTTTCGCATGTTTATCGAGAAGGCAATCGCGCTGCTGATGCGCTATCCAAATCCAATTCTCCTCGTTACGACTGGTTCACGTCACCACCGACGTTCCTCTTGGATCTGGTTAATGATGATATTCTGGGTAAATTAGTGTACCGTTCATCACAATCCTGACATTAGCTCCTCGGATGGCAGTCTAATCTCGGTCCGGCAGAGGACCTTGGTATTGCTGCTTTCTGGATCATGATCTGCTTGTTGCAGCATCATTTTATTTTTAGCCGACCTGTGGCTCTTAGAGTTTTTATTTGCTCTGTTCTGTTCCTTCTACTACTGGCGTGGGGAGGGTACTCTTTCCTCTACAAGGGGTTTTCCCACAAAGGTGGGTTTACCTCGAGAGGTTTTAATGAGGCCTGAACAGATGCCTTTGGTCAAGGAACAGACATCGTGATCTTATTTGTATCAACTTTTTTCTACTTTTTTTATAAAATCTCGCACTTTATTCAAAAAATGATGTATTGGTTTTTCACTATAATGTATTTGCTTTTGTACTATTATGTATTGATATAAAATTTTGGCCTAACGAATGATTCGTTAATCCGGTCTGACAAGAGTGTATATATATGGGGAAATCGATCTTGGTTTCATCATTATCATCTCTATCGTCTACACCACTCACTGTTGCACGAACCACACCCGCGCATAAGTTGGCAACCTATAAGATAAACAACGAACGGAAGAGGCACGATTGGTTCAGGGGTGAGATTTTCTGGGTAAATCGGGATGTGAGGAGCTTTAAGCTGACGCACAGATTCTCGATAGTTAGGATCATAGGTTGTTGATAGAGCGATGTAGGTTTCATGTCTGATTTTGATAAGTATGTTGATTTTCCTTTGTGATTTTGTGGGTTTATTTATTATTATTATTATTGGATCAAAAAGATATATGGTAAGAAAATTCTTGATCTGTGTTGGTTTTGGATTTGGCTAGTTGGAGGTGGCGTTTGTGGTAAAAGACGCCAATGGTGGTGGTCTTAATTGCGTGGGGCTGATGTTATTCATTGTTATCAAGGGAAAAAAGACCCTCAATTGATTTGATTTTCATAACAAAATAATAATTTTCAAAAGTATGGAGCTGACTTGAATCTTATGGTTGGTTTGGCCCAATTAATAATCTAATTTGTTTGGGTCATTCACTACAATAGATTTGGCTGTTGATTCGAACTGTTGTTTTTTCATAGGAATTTAATAAACAATAACAGGGGAAAAGGAGAAAAACTCGATGATGAGGTATTAGAATGAAATGCAATATGATTAGTTTGATATTTAAAGGGGTCAGTGTGAATTTTAATATTATTAGTATGAAGTTTAATAGTGTTAGTATTATATTTGATAGAGTTAGTATGAAATACCTCTATGTAGTATGAAATTATATGAAATTATGCTTGTAAATGAAGAGTAAGTATGTAATTCTGCTTCTAAATGAATATTAGTATGAAATTTTATCTATGAGTATTAGTATGAAATTGCACAATGTAGTATTATGCTTGTAAATGAAGAGTAAGTATGTAATTCTACTTCTAAATGAATATTAATATGGAATTTTATCTATGAGTATTAGTATGAAATTGCACAACGTTGTATAAAATTTCACGATTTAGTATGAAATTCGACCTGAGGCATAGTATGAAATTGCCCGAATTAGTATGAAATTTGATGAAATAGTATAAAATCCTAGGACATAGTTTGAAATTTGACCCGATTTCGACGACAAAGGTAGTATGGAATTCTGTAATATAGTATGGAATTTGACCGGAGTCCGGCGGCCGCTGGTGGCAGTGACAACAATCAATATGTTAATATGAATTTTATTTTGAATTAAACTTGGATGGAAAAAACTTGAAAGAAGAAACAAAATTTTAGCATGAAATTTAACAATATAGTATGGAATTTAATTAGTGACGGGTAATATAAATTTAACATATATTAACACAGACTTTTTAGGATTAGATTGAAGGAGAAAATACAAAATAAAATAAATTTGATAATAAGGATAATTTAGTATTCTCCTATAATATTTTGGATTAAATGGGAAGGTAAGGTTTTAATGAATGTCTATAACTATAATGGAATTGCCCCTTTAAGTTTTACTATTAGTTTTTGGTGGCACACATGTCAAGAAATAATTTGGATTGACATTTTTATCACTCACACGTATTAAGATTACGTGTGAATAACCACACAAAAAAATGGTAAGACTCCAATTTCTCGTAGTGTTATAAATAGTACGTAATTATTGTTGTAAATTAGATTTATTCTAATTAAATGGTACAACGAAAATTTGTGTTAACGAATTGTATAGGCTCGTTCTACGTGTCGTGTAGATAATTATAACCTTTTGGATTTCTCAAATACATTTATTGGTGAGCGAGAAATGATGCTTGGAAGTTGAACGGTTTCTTAAGTGCAATTTCGTTTATCCCACATTCAATGTTAGTCAATGTGGAAGCGAGTTTAAAATTGATTACATTTCTTTAGTGTACATCAAGTGGGCCAGAGAGTGTTTTGTGGGCTTTGTGTAAACAAAGCTCACGCGGGCTCTTGGACTTGGGTTCGCCCGTCCGCTTTCGGCGAAGCCGATGGCGGAGCCGAGCCCGGTCTCGGACCTGGACCTTGGGACTTGGGCAATTGGTCCGAATTGGCTGGTCCGATTGTGGTGGTCCGTGTGTGGGGTCCTGGTTCGACCCAGGCTTTCTTTTTTGAACCTACATGCACCTGAGAAGCTTTTGAACTCACTCCTGACCGTTACGAAAACGGCTACCTGACTGTTCAGACGTTACCAAAACGTACGAATTCAAACATGCAATACATCTGCACGCTAAACCTGTCCAGGTTCATGCTGCCAGATGACTGCCTATTTGAATGACTTAAGTACGCCTTTAAGGACGTCATTGAGCAGGCTGTTACCTCGAGGCTCTAGTTCATTTCGCACCTGAAACACCTGAGAATACGAAGAACACACAGATATTGCATACACATTTTTCTGCATTTTATTTCTTACGTAGCTCAGACCATATTCATCATGTTCGCCGAAACTCTGGTATTTACGGTGCTGTAATACCAGAGACGAAGTCATTTCATCTTTTGAGATGAATAGCCAAAACCGAAGGGCACTACCGGGGCTATTTCGTTTTGCGGACAGAGTATTTACTCGACTCGACTTGACTTTTGATTTTCAGTTTTCAGTTTTCTATTTTTCCAGTTTTCTCAAGATATTTAGTTACTTTCCTGTTTGTGCTCGACTCAGTTGTAATAGAATTCTAACAATCGCAAAACGAAATAGAGTAATTTGTAATCCACTGTTTTAATATCCCTAACTGGAAAAATGTCGACCTCCAGCACTCCGATCAGTTTGACCGTTCCTGCCGTTACCTCTACCATTTCGACGACGACCACTGCCCATGCAGTCACGAACACCACGACGATTGGCGACTCTACGCCAAACACGACCATGAGTCATGCTGACTTTCTCTTTAGCCAAGGGACCATTGACACCCTCTTGGAGACTCTGTCGAGACGCATCTCGGCAAACAACCCAAACTCGGGATCGTTCCCTTATGGGATGGGGACTTCGGTCCAAACTGTGTCAGATTTGGCTGTGATCCATCCTTCTGGGATGACAGGAACTACGGTCCCAAGTATGTTTTCAGCCACTGCTTCGGCCGCTGGATCATTCCCTTATAGGATGGGGACTTCGGTCCAAAATACGTCAGCTTCGGCTGGAATCCATCATTCTGGGATGTCGGGAACTTCGGTTCCGAACATGTTCGCAACGGCTCTGCCTACATACTCACATGTTTCAGCTACCCACTCAACGGGTACGATGGGGACTTTTGTTCCAACTATGACCGCTCTGGTGCACTCCTCACGGATCATGCCCGCCGCGGAGAAGCCTCCAAAATTCAATGGGGAAGGGTTCAAGAGGTGGCAACAAAAGATGCTGTTCTACCTCACGATGCTTGGCTTCGCTAACTTCGTGAAGGAAGAAGAACCACCTACTCCAGATGAGTCCGAGACCAACTTCAATGTTCGTGTCACCTACGATAACTGGCACAACGGTGACTATCTGTGCAAAGGCTTTCTCCTGAGTAGCCTAGAAGATAATTTGAGCAACTTTTACTCGGACGCAAAGACCTCCAAGAATATCTGGGAGGCACTTGAGAAAAAGTACAGTTCTGACGAGGCTGGAACTAGGAAATTTGTAGTCACAAATTTCATGGACTACAAGATGGTTGATTCTCATCCGGTTATGGAACAAGTTCAAAAGTTCCAAATGCTGGTGAATGAAGTCCACGCCTAGGGGATGATTCTTCCTGATACCTTCACGGCTTCTGCTATGATTGATAAGCTTCCTCCAAGATGGAAGGACTTCAAGACGTATCTCAAGCACAAGCGAAAGGTGATGTCTCTTGAAGATGTTATCCAGAAGGTACGTATTGAGTCTGAAGTTCGAGTTCAGTACAAGAATTCGATAAGTTCGGATGAACCTCGGGTGAACCTACTTGAACGAGGAGACAACTTGAAGAAGAGGCCGCGTCCTGGAAACTCTAAGCCTAAAGCTCCTTCTTCTAAGAAATTCGAAGGCAAATGCTACAATTGCGGCTATTCTGGACACATGTCTAAGAACTGTCGCAAGCCAAAGTAGAAGAAGGCCAAGCCGAGTGCCCAACTAGCCGAAAGGGAGCTGACTAGTGATGATCTCATTGCGGTCATCACTGAGGAAGCTAACATGGTCGAGAACCGTGGTCAATGGTTCATCGATACTGCTGCAACTGCTCATGTGTGTGCAGACTGGAGCTTGTTTTCCAAATACCATACCTGTGAGGGAAGGAAGCTGAACATGGGAAACCAAGCGTCTTCGCAAGTTCCAGGTGTTGGCTCGGTTGTCCAAAAAATGACCTCTGGCAAGGAGATCACTCTGATGAGGTGCTGCACGTTCCGAACATCCGGAAAAATTTAGTCTCTGGTTCAATACTAGTTAGTCGTGGTTTTAAACTTGTATTTGAGGCTAATAAGTTTATTTTGTCAAAGCTTGGAACACCTCTGGGAAAGGGTTACCTTACAGATGGACTGTTCAAACTCAGTGTAATGGCTATATGCCTAAAACCTATCATTAATAAAATTGCTTCTGATTCCTCTTACTTGACTGAGTGCTCTAGTTTATGGCACTGTAGATTAGGCCACGTTAATCTAAATGCAATAAAACGTTTGTCAAATCTTAATTTACTTAAGGTAAATGAATTTGTTAATAAAAGTAAGTGTGAAATTTGTGTAGAAGCAAAAATGACAAGGTTACCGTTTAAATCGGTAGAAAGGAGCACGACACCTCTAGAATTAATTCACACGGACGTATGTGATTTGAAGTTTGTGCAAACAAGAGGTGTTAAAAAGTATTTCATTACTTTTATTGACGATTGCACAAGGTATTGTTACCTATACCTTTTAAGAGGTAAAGATGAGGCTATTGAAGCTTTCAAGAACTTCAAAAATGAAGTCGAAAATCAACTTAACTGCAAAACCAAATCTATCCGGAGTGATAGAGGAGGGGAATACGTAGCTCCGTTTGAGGAGTTGTGCAACGAAAGTTGCATAATTCATCAAACTACAGCTCCGTATGCACCTCAATCGAACGGAGTTGCAGAATGCAAGAATTGTACTTTGAAAGAGATGATGAATGCGTTGTTGATTAGTTCTGGGTTACCTCAGAACATGTGGGGGGAAGCTGTTTTAACAGCTAACTATATCCTCAATAAGATTCCACTTAAAGGAAGGGACGAAACTCCCTATGAGTTGTGGAAAGGAAGGAAACCTTCTTACAAATACCTCAAAGTGTGGAGGTGTTTAACAAAGGTAGAAGTGCCTCTACCAAAGCAGGTGACAATCGGACCCAAAACGGTTGATTGTATTTTTATTGGTTATGCACTGAATAGTATCGCCTATCGATTTATAATTCATAGGTCAGAGGTTCTGGACATGAATGTCGGAACTACCATTGAGTCAAGGAATGCGATATTCTTTGAAGATATCTATCCTTGTAAGGATAAAGCTGCTTCCAGTTCAAACACTAGTACTGCTGAAGGAACTACAAGTTAAGAACTTGTGGGGGTTGAACCTAAGTCTCGTAAATGACTTGGTTCAGAACTTGAAGCTCTAACTCCTAGACGGAGCACTCGAGATAAAGTTGCTCAGGATTTCGGTCCTAACTATGTGGTTTTTCTCTTGGATGAAGAACCAAATTCACTGAAAGAAGCTTTCTCATGGAGTGATAGTTTATTTTGGAAGGAAGCTTTACAAAGCGAGATCGATTCGATCATGCAGAACCATACGTGGATTCTGACTGTTTACCTGAAGGTTGTAAACCTTTAGGTAGTAAATGGATTCTGAAACGAAAGTTCAGAGTTGATGGATCAATCGATAAGTATAAAGCTCGTTTGGTTGTGAAAGGATTTCTCCAGAAGGAGGGTTATGATTTCTTTGACACATACTTTCCTGTGACGAGAATTACCTCTATCTGGGTGCTTCTAGCACAATCTTGAGATTCACCAAATGGATGTGAAAATAACTTTTCTAAATGGCGATTTAGAAGAGAAAATTTATATGGAACAACCTGAAGGTTTTGTAAAATCTGGACAAGAAAGAAAGGGGTGCAAACTTGTTAAGTCTTTGTATGGCTTGAAACAAGCACCTTTACAATGGCACTTGAAATTTGACAAAGTGATGATGTCAAATGGGTTCAAGATAAACGAGTGCGACAATGTGTATACATTAAGAATACTAATGACATATTTGTTATAGTATGTCTTTATGTAGATGATATGTTAATCATGGGTAGCAACCTATAAGTGATTAACGAGACGAAACTCATGTTAAAAAGAAATTTTGACATGAAGGATCTGGGAGTTGCTGACACTATTCTTGGCATAAGAATCATAAGAACTTCAGATGGAATTGTCTTATCACAATCTCATTACATTGAGAAAGTGATCAAGAAATTCAATGCACACGATAGTCTTCCAGCAAAGACACTTATGGAACTCGACGTTCACTTGAGTAAGAACAGAGGTGATCCTGTTGCTCAGAAGGACTATGCTAGGATCATTAGTTGTCTGAGTTACATCTCTAACTGCACAAGACCTGATCTAGCTTGCTCGGTAAACAAACTGAGTCGATATACAAGCAATCCGAGTAGAGAACACTGGAAATCACTTGTGAGAGTTTTGAGATACTTAAAGTATACTCTGAACTTTGGGCTACAATATGGTGGATACCCCAGGGTACTTGAAGGATACTGTGATGCAAACTGGATATCCGACACAAAGGACTCACTGTCAACAAGTGGATATGTGTTTGTAATTGGGGGAGGAGCTGTTTTTTGAAGATCCACTAAACAGACATGTATAGCCCGATCCACCTTGGAATCTGAGTTCATAGCCTTGGACAAAGCAGGTGAAGAAGCAGAATGGCTTCGTAACTTTTTAGAAGATATTCCATGTTGGGAGAAATCCGTGCCGCCGGTTATGCTTCATTGCGATAGTCAAGCTGCTATTGAAAGGGCAAGAAGTGGTTTGTATAACGGCAAGTCTCGACATATCCGTCGGAGACATAACACCGTGAGACATCTTTTACCGAGTGGGATTATATCTGTTGACTACGTAAGGTCGATAGATAATCTAGCGGATCCATTCATTAAGAACATAGCTCGAGATCAGATGTACAAGTTGCTTGAAGGAATGGGAGTAAAATCCACATCTTAAAGATGATTGTAGTGGAAACCCAACCATAATGAGTGGAGATCCCACAAACTTGGTTCAATGGGAAAACTAAAATATAAAAGTCTGGGTAAGTAAATCTCTACGACCCTATTCCTTAACGACAAAAGTAGAGTTTATAATCTGTCACGTGGTGAGGATAAATCTCTTATTTTTAATGATTCTTTTGCAGGTCTTTGACTTGAGTATGACAGAATGCTGATTAGAAGAATCACCTATGTAAGCGAGAAGTGAGGGCCGCTTCTACTGTATGCTTATGAATCCAAAAAAGTTATCCATGGCCAGAAACGGACACAAATGTGAGAACGGATGAATTCTGAGACCTTAGTGGGTTGGTACTATTGTCTAGTATACACAAAGGGGAATAGTTCAAGAATTATGTTCACTAATCCGCCGATATGCTCGTTAGTATTAACTAAGGAAGGTTCAAGACAACAAGCCACCTATCCCTATTCTCTATTGTCTCTTAAGGACTGAACTATGTATTTGCATTCATATTTTTTCGTTTTTTTGGAGTTTCTCACGTATGTGGGGGATTGTTGTAAATTAGATTTATTCTAATTAAATGGTACAGCGAAAATTCGTGTTAACGAATTGTATAGGCTCGTTCTACGTGTCGTGTAGATAATTATAGCCTGAATTTCTCAAATTCATTTATTAGTGAGCGAGAAATGATGCTTGGAAGTTGAATGGTTGCTTAAGTGCAATTTCATTTATCCCACATTGAATGTTAGTCAATGTGGAAGGGAGTTTAAAATTGATTACATTTTTTCAGTGTACATCAAGTTGTCCAGAGAGTGTTGTGGGCTTTGTGTAAACAAAGCTCACGCGGGCTCTTGGACTTGAGTTTGCCCGTCCGCCTTCGGCGAAGTCGATGGCGGAGTCGAGCGGATCCGAGCCCGATCCTGGGCTCTGGGCCTGGGCCTGGAACTTGGGACTTGGAACTTGGGTTTTGAGTCTTGGGCAATTGGTCCGATTGTGGTGGTCCGTGTGTGGGGTCCTGATTTGACCCAGGCTTTCTTTTTTGAACCTACACGCACCCGAGAAGCTTTTGAACTCACTCCTGCCGTTACGAAAATGGCTACCTAACCGTTCATACGTTACAAAAACGTACGAATTCAAACATGCAATGCATCTGCACGCTAAACCTGTACAGGTTCATGCTGCCAGATGACTGCCTGTTTGAATGATTTAAGGACGTCATTAAGCAGGCTGTTACCTCCCGCTGAAACCCCTATAAAAGGGTGAGAGGCTCCAGTTCATTTCGCACCTGAAATACCTGAGAATACGAAGAACACACAGCATATTGCATACACATTTTTCTGCATTTTATTTCTTACGTAGCTCAGACCATATTCATCCTGTTCGCCGGAGCTCTGGTATTTACGGTACTGTAATACGAAAGACGAAGTCATTTCATCTTTGGAGACGAATAGCCAAAACCGAAGGGCACTACCGGGGCTATTTCGTTTTGCGGACAGACTCGACTTGACTTTTGATTTTCAGTTTTCAGTTTTCTATTTTTCCAGTTTTCTCGAGATATTTAGTTACTTTCCTGTTTGTGCTAGACTCAGTTGTAATAGAATTCTAACAATTATAAAGAAAAATACGTTGATAAAGTTTGTTAAATATACAATTCTTTACTTCTTATCAAAATATAATAAATAAATATATAAAAATATTTTGGAAACATTTTTTCGCGCCACATTCATGTCATTTCGAACCTTGATGATATGTTATAATTGGGATAACCCCAAAAGGCTAAACTGATTATTTGAATTAACGAAAGAAAATTAATAGAATTAAGTATTATTTTAATAGTTTATGTAAAATAACTATCAATCCCATAAAGGTCATAAGGCCAAAAGACCCACTAACATGCTTGTAAATGCCCTTGGTCCGTAATTTCCAGTTTTTCGGCTTATAACGCTTTGGAGCTGATTTGAGATGGTCTTCATTGTGTCAACCTCAACCACGTAATGAGTTTTTGTGATGCAAGCAATAAGATCAAAAAGAATGCATAGTAGTGAAACGGAACCACCACATCATGATCTATTTGGAAACATATTATTCTTAATTATGTCTTAATAAGGTTTTAGCTAATTAAAAACGGCTCCGTTAGGATATGCAAACAAAAACCAAACGTCGATGGTTCGCTTGGGTCTTGTGCATGGGGCTTCGTCTTATTTAGGGCGTCGTTCATTATGGGCATATTTGCTTTCTTATTCATCTTAAGATTTCTCGGAGTTTTGTGCGAGATGTTTAGTTCGTCGATATTCAAAACTCAGGTTACCCTTGCACGTTTAGGGGTCTTTCGACGAATGGGATGGCGTTCGAGTCTCGTTTGGATATGGGTTGACTACGAAGGGTTTTCTTGACTTGTGGGATGCAATATCGGGTTACGTGTTGCCTTGCTTGGCATCAAACCATCACCCATTGTCCGTTTGTTGCCGTACTTCCGCTGCGTCGGGCCCTCATCCTTGCGGGTTCTTTTCTATGTGGATTAGGGATGATAATTTTCAGCATGTGGTTCGGGAGTCTTGTTCCGTCCCTTTTCACAACTCGGACCCATGGCGGCGGGCTATGCTATGGAAAAGTTGAAAATGTTAAAAGTCCGTTTGAGGGAGTGGAACTTATCAACTTTTAGCAATGTCTTTACTCAAAAGAAGGATTGCTAGCTTCGTTTGGAGGTTATTTAAGATGATATTAGGGCTAGTGGCTACACCAACGAGTTATTTTGTCTTGAGGTGGAGATAACGACTTTGCTTCAGGATGTGTTGACCAAAGAGTATGAGTGGCTTGAAAAAGGAGCACCAATTAATGGGGGGAATCGTCGAGGTAGTCACTTGGCTTAAAACACCACCTTTGTTCATCGTAATCTAAAATTTTGGGAGGGACGTAATGCCATTCTATTTCTTCGCATCTACGATACGATTTGCCATGACCCGGCACGTGTCTCCAAGAATGTTGATGAGTTACAAGGGCTTATTTGCTTCTGCCTATCCTCCTTCGGCAGATGCATTGGATAGGATTGCTTCGCTTATTCCCATTTCGGTTATGTATTCACATAATGATATTATGATCTTAAACACCAAAAAGATTGGTGTCTTGTGATTTCATATTTATGTAAGGTACCCCCTATTGGAAAATCACAAGACATCCCATATTGAAGGTCATTACTTTTATTCAGGCCCTTATTTCACAAGTTTAACATCTCTCTCTCATAACTCTCATAATTGATCTCACGCTCTCTCTATCATGGAGCTCACATTATTCTCTCTTTACGAATAATTCTCTCATCTCTAATTATTATGGATGGATTTATGGATTTATGGTGACCTCTCCTTTAGGAAAGGCGAGCTCTTATACAGGTGACGAGGATCCTAAATTGGGAACACGTCTCTTATCTATTGGGAACACGCTCTCTGAACACGTTTCTTATCTTTTAGCTCTTGCGCACTTTTGAGCTCTCACATATCTCTCTTGAATAATATTTGACTTAAGTATCGGAGGGCGTACGCCGGGGCTGCCCGGCTTGGGTTCTGTTTTACAGGTTATACAGGTCGCTGATTTCATATTTGAGGTCAGTACCTTTTATTCTTGAAGCACCAATCTTTTTGGTCGCATTACACTCATCGGTTTACTTTTGAGGATGTAAAAAATACGGTGTTTGATATGGACCCAGAAAGGTTTACCCGTCACTTTTTTAGTATGTTTGCGATGTGATTGCTCCTGATATTGTTTGTGAAACTCAGTTTTTTTTTTACTCAGCTCCTATCTCCAATTACCTTAATTCCAGTTCTTTCATGTTCATCCTTAAAATCTTGGGAGCGGATCGTATCGAGCTCTTCCGCCCAATCATTCCTAGTAACTTTCTTTCCAAGACCATCTCGAAGATACTTTATTCACGACCGGAATTTGTTGCATAAGATATTATCCCGTCGGCTCAGTTTGGATTTATTGTAGGTAGGAGGATTCAGAACCGCATTGCTCAAGTATTCGAATGCGCTAATGGTTTGGACCGTCAGGCTTTTGGTGGTAACATGGCCGTAAAAATCGACATTAGGAAGGATTTTGACACTCTCTCATGGGATTGTTTAATTAGGGTGCTTGAATGATTTGGTTTCTCGAGCAGATTTTGTGGCTGGATTCATGTTATTCTTATCTTACACATGTTTTACATTTTAATAATAGTTCTGCGAATATGTATTTCGGGTGCTCTCAAGGTGTTCGACAGGGTGACCCATTGTTTCCTCTTCCCTTCTGCTTGGCGGAAGAGGTTCTTCTCATCTTATTTAGAAAAGGTGCGGTCGGCTTTCATAGCCATTTGTGCAGGTAACGGAGTCAGTTACTCTTATCACCTTCTTTACATTTTTTCCCAAGTCACGGCTAAAAATGGAGAGGCTATCAAAAACCCATTTCAGGATTATGGTCAGATATCATACAAATTTGTTAATCCCAATAAATCTATGGTTTTCTTGCTAAACATGTTCATCGACAATGGACGATTCTTCAGATATGTGGTATGAAAACTAGGTAGGCCATTTACGTATTTGGGGGTGCCTTTGTTTGCCGACCTCCTTCATTGTATGCATCTTCAGCTAACTAATGGCTGTATTTTATCTAATTTAGAAATTGGAAAGGGCGGTCTCTTTCGATGGCAGGGCGGATTTGTTTAGCGAACTCGGTGATTTTGAGATTTTCGATCCTCGATGCTCCTTTTCAAATGATTAGTTTAGGTGGTTAAATGTTTGGAGAGGGCGATCAGGTATTTTATGTAGACGAGTGATGTCACTTACCAGGGATTGGTGATGGTAGCTTGGGGTAGAGTGTGAGCGCTTAGAGAGGACACTGGGCTTAGATTTCATTCGCTTGAACTTACCTTTGTTAACTCGATTGTCATGGGATACTTTAAAGTCGAGTTCCACCACCTGATCTATTATTCGATATTGCCTTTTATATTCATATTTGAAGCCTAAACGTAACAGTATTGTCTCATCTATTTGGCCAAGCGTTTGATATTGCATTGTTGCTCTCCAGTCGAAGACGATTTGGTTAGTAAGCTCCAGTTGAAGTGTAATTCATTTTGGTAGGATGACTAGTTGGGCTATCGGATTGCGGAGCGGGTGGACATTCTGCTGATTCTTTGGCCAATTTTGGGTAGTCGGTGGCCGATTACTTCTTTTACAGGGTGTGGCGTCTCACTACGCATTTTATCCTCTCTTGGATGATATTATTCTCAACATATTGACTTTGCACGGGGAGGATGATGATGAGAGAGTTTGGTCTAAATCGTTACATGGCGTTGCCACATCTTGATTCACCTATTTGCACCTTCATCCCTGTTACCTGTTTGTTCGATTGAGTAAGTGGATTTAGCATAAAACATTTCTCCACGTCGATCCATTTCCACTTTGGGGTAATTTTCAGTTGCGTGGTTTCCACGGGCCTTCTTTTTGTTGTTTTTTTGAGGACGAGGAAGAATCATTGGATCACTATTTTGTGGAGTGTCCGATGGTGCAAACGTAGAGACATGGATTGGGGTAGACCTGGTCGAATGTCACTAAGAAAGTGCCTAGTAAGCTAACCTGCTATTCCCTTGTGAATGTCCTGAGCTGACTTTCCAAGAGAAGGGCAGGAAAAATAGATTGATGCGAGTTGAAGGAATTACCCTAGCCCAGGATAACCCTGATCTGACCTAAATTCTCGGATGAGATTAAGGTCAAGTAGCCTAGAGTTAGGAGAAATATCCTGATCTGATCCGAATCTTCATAGAAGGGTTATAGGAGGTCAATCAATATGATTTTCTATGAGGGAACAGGTGGGTCCACTTGTCGTGATTATTTACATAACGGCCCGAGATTTTACGGATTCTGTTACCGAGATCCTAGAAGAGGTCCCCAGGTATGACATTCTTGTGCATTCCTTCCATTTCCCACCGGAAATCTTCCGGTGGCCGTTTCTAACATATTTTTGGATGCAGGTCAGGTTTATTTCCAGGAAGATCGGGATATTCTGAGTGGGAATATTTGGTTTGGTTTGGTTATTTTTTGGGTGAAATAATTGGCGCCATCTGTGGGAAATTCCAAGCTAAGACGTGAGTAGAAGGCATGGCGTCAAATGGGCTTAGACGGAATCTGGTAGTGGAAATGGGTGGATCACCGTCTTCCGCTATGCCAAGGGATGTGCCAGAAACATCAAGGCCATCGGTGATATCTAGGACAAGCACACCTCAATCCCCCCAGAGAGAAACACACGCATAAGGATCGCTAAACGATTCCTTCTTGAGGCAATTATCAGATCTTATCGGAAAAGCGGTGGAGGTGGCCGTGGAAAAGAAATTTGTGTAACTTTCAACACCACCCCTCAAGGAAGGTCGGCCGCAGGAGACAGACCCACCGCGTACAACCCGACAAACAACCAGGTCTCCACCTCAGGGAGATGAAGAAAGATTTTCTTCTTCACAAAGCAAAATTCAAGCAAA
This sequence comes from Phtheirospermum japonicum, assembly GCA_014905375.1. Taxonomy (NCBI): domain Eukaryota; kingdom Viridiplantae; phylum Streptophyta; class Magnoliopsida; order Lamiales; family Orobanchaceae; genus Phtheirospermum; species Phtheirospermum japonicum. The sequence goes on from BMAC01000162.1 coordinate 254,458, forward strand.
ACTAACCCGGATCTCACCGAGTAAATGCAGAATTTGCAGAAGGAAGTCAGCAAAGTGAAGCGGAAAATGGCAGGGGCTACGGTAGGTCAGGCGCGACGAAGCACTCCGTTCACAGAGGAGGTCATGATGGATGATCTTCCAGCTTCATACCGCTCCGTGGGCTTTGAGTATAATGGAACGACAGATTCATGGGATCACCTGAGCAGATTTGAGATTGCGGCTACTTTGCACAAATTTTCTGACGCATTCATGTGTCGGGTTTTTCCTACGATGTTCACGAAATTAGCTCAGCTCTGGTTCAGTCAGATTCCTCCCCTTTAACAATTTTGACGAGTTTAGCTCTGCGTTCTTGCATCAATTTACCAGCTGTAGAAAGTACCAAAAGATGTCGTTGGAGTTGTTTAGTTTGAAACAGAACGAGAATGAAAGCCTAAGGGGATATATTAAGCATTTTACAGAAGCTAAGTTAGAAATCCCGTCGGCTTCTGAGGAGATACTGATGAATGCACTGGCGCAAGGGCTCAGAAGAGGTGAGTTCTTCCAGTCATTAATGGTAAAACCGGCCTAGAAATTTGGAGAGATCCTGGAGAGAGCATAGAAATATATCCATTTAGAGTAGGCCTTGAAACTAAAGGATGAGGGGGAGAGAAGCCGGAGCGACCCGATAGAGAGGACAGGGTAACCACGAAAAAGCCCAGGACAGATCTGGTGGGAGGACGTCCCCGATTTGAATGATACACGCCTCTGGCTTTGCCCCAAATAGAAATTCTGTAGGCAATGGAATGCCATACTGACCTCAAGTGGCCTAGAACGTATGCTCAAAAGCCACGAAAGGAAAAATTTGATCGGTTCTGTCGGTACCATAATGAGTATGGTCATGACACAGATGAATGCACTCATCTAAAGGATGAGATTGAACGGATGGTGCAGGCAGGGCACCTCAAAGAGTTTTTGCGAGCAAAGAAAGAAGACCCCAGATCTAGCCCATACAGGACTGATCAAACCCAGACCAGGCAAAGACGAAGTGGTACCCAGGCAAACGTGCTCAAGGGAAACCAAACTCAAGATGTGTGCGGTGAAATATTGATGATCACAGGGGGCGAATGGGATGAGCACTCTAGGCGAACCCAAAACAGTTATGTATGAGCCGCAAAGGAACTATTCAGGAAATCACGAGAGGTGGGTCAGATAACCCCAAGCCAGAGCATATGTTTTGGATCGGAGGATGAAAATGGCATTTTGGCCCCTTACATGGACCCCCTGGTCATAACAACCACCATCTCTAATTACAATGTGAGACGAATATTTGTGGACACAGGGAGCTCAGTAGATATTCTATTCTATGATTGCTATCGAAAGTTAAAGCCAGATGTGGAAATGGAAGAGGTGACAACTTCGTTAGTGGGATTTGCAAAAGGAGCTCTGAAGACGATAGGGGCAGTGAAGCTTTTAGTGACGTTGGGAGAAGAGCCGTTTAGATTAACTAAGACAGTGCGATTCCTGGTGGTGGATGCACCATCCTCATACAATGTTATGCTAAGACGACCATCTCTGAGCCAATTCCAGGCAGTGATCTCGGTATACCATATGAAGTTAAAATTCCCTGCTCAGGATGGAACAAGCGAAGTTAAGGGTGATCAATACACATCCAAACAAGCGTATGTTGAGTATGTTCGACGTAATGAGGAAGATAGACAAAATAAAAAGGCCAGAACAGAGAGCACAACGCCAGAGCTAGCCCGGCGAGAGGAAGGCTTGATGATGGTAGAGGTGGTCCCAGGAGATGATAGTAGAGTTTTGAGAGTGGGAATGACATTGAGCCCAGAAATCCTGGTAGACCTGGTTCATTTTTTGAGAAACAATGCTGATGTTTTTGCCTGGTATCCTTAAGATCTAGTAGGGATAGATCAAGCGGTTGTTGAACACCACCTCGATATCAGCCCTGGAGAGAAGCCGGTTAAACAAAGGAAGCAGAACTTTGGTCTTAAAAAGGAGGCAATCATCGGACTGAATTCGAAAAACTGTTGAAAGCTAAGCATATTCAAGAAATACAACTTCCAGAGTGGCTTTCCAATGCAGTATTGGTCCCCAAAACCCAGGAGGATTGGCGAATGTGTATATATATTAAGGACCTCAATCGTGCCTGCTCTAAGGACCACTACCCGTTGTCTAGGATAGACAAGTTGGTTGATTCCACATATGGTTATGAATTGCTGAGCATGATGGACGCCTCACAGGGGTATCACCAGATCAGGCTAGCTGAGGAGGATTGGAAGCGGGTTAGTCTTATAACCCCAAAGGGGAACTATTGTTATGTGGTCATGCCGTTTGGACTCAAGAACGCGGGCGCCACATATCAACGATTGGAAGATAGAATTTTTAAAACCCAGCTGGGATGGAATATGGAGGTGTATGTGGATGACATGTTGGTCAAGAGTGTGAAGGCAACCTCGCACTTGGATGATCTAAAGGAAACTTTTGATACCTTGAGGAAATATAGAATGAAGCTCAATCCCAAGAAGTGCACGTTTGGGGTAAGAGTTGGAAGATATCTGGGTTATATGGTTACAGAAAAGGGCATAGAGGCCAACCCAAAAAAGGTCAGAGCCATTATGGAAATGAAGCCCCCAAGGAATGTCAAGGAAATGCAGTGTTTGGCCGGCCAAATTAACGCCCTGAGCAGGTTCGTCTCACGCTCAGCTGAGAAAAGCCTACCATTCTTCCAGGCTTAAATCCCGATTTCAGTGGAATGAAGAGTGTCAAGAGGCATTTCAGAAGTTGAAAGAGCATTTAGTTGGCATGTCGCTGTTCACTAAACCAGTTCAGGGTGAACCTTTGATCCTGTACTTATCTTTCGGACAGAAGGTTGTGAGCATGATCTTGCTCAGAGAGGAAGGCAAAGTGCAAAGACCGGTATATTATTGGAGTAAGGTGCTACATGATTCTGAGCTCCGATATGTGGAGGTAGAACGAGCTACGTTAGCTCTGGTCGGGATGGCTCGTAAGCTGCGCCCTTATTTTCTTTCACACAGCATAGTAGTGCGGACTAACCTACTTCCAAGGGCCATCATGGGTAAACCAGAGGCCTCGGGACGTCTGATAAAATGGATAATCGAACTTAGCGAGTTTGATATTACTTTTGAAACAAGGACCGCTGTCAAAGCCCAAGCATTAGCTGATTTCATGCAAGAGATGACCAGCTCTTCTGAGGATAAGAAGGAATGGACAATTTATACAGACGGCTCGGTAGGAAGCCTGGTCTGTGGTGCGAGCATAGTGCTAACCGACCCGACATGTGTGACAACTGAGTATGCAGTACGGATGAACTATCCATTGTCTATTAACGCGACAGAGTATGAAGCTCTTTTGAGAGAGATTCAGATGGCAAAGGAATTGGGGGCAGAGTAGATATGCGGACGAGTAGATTCGCAGCTCGTATGCAGGCAGATAAATGGAGAATTTGAGACAAGAGATGATCTCATGCAAAAACACCTAACTCAATTTCGGGAGTTAACCAGCGCCATGGGGACTTTGACTGTCCTCCAAATCCCCAGAGAAGAAAATGGTCGAGTGGATTACTTAGCTACAATAGCCAGCTCGGCAGTAGATTTCCAGGAAAGAATGATCACCCTATTAATGGCATGCCAGGAATTTGGGGAAGAGGGGATATGCTCAGTGGACGAGGAAAGAGATTGTCGCTCTCCCATCAAGGCATATTTGAAAAAGGGAGAGCTGCCGGATAGCAAGAGTGAAGTAATAAAAGTGAGGATCAGGTCATCCCGATTCTGCTTGATAAAGGGAGAGCTATTTCGAAGAGGATTCAGAAAACCTCTCTTGCGATGCCTAAGACCAAAGGAAGGCACCCATATCCTTAAAGAAATCCATGAAGGATGATGTGGAAAACACATGGGTGCTAGAGATTTGCCAAGAAAGATCATGAGAGCAGGCTACTTTTGGCCACAATTAAAGAAGGAGGCAGAGTATTTTGTGCGGGCATGTGATAGGTGTCAGAGGAACTCACCCTTAATACATAAGCCTGCGGAAAAGCTCATGACAATGAGCTCTCCTTGCACATTCGCAAAATGGGGAATAGACCTGGTACGACCATTCCCCATGGCCCCGACCCCAAAAGAAATTCCTGATCGTGGCCATTGATTATTTCAGCAAATGGGTGGAAGCTGAAGCCTTAGCAAAAATCACAGAAGATGCGGTAATGGGATTTTTGTGGAAAAACATAGTGTGCCGGTTTGGAAACCCAAGGATCTTGGTGTCAGATAATGGCTCCCAATTTATGGGAGCTCGGATCCAAGCCTATTGTACTAAAATGAAGATAGATCAACATTTTACATCTGTTTACCATCCACAAGCCAATGGCCAGGTCGAGGTGACCAATCGAGTCTTGGTTCAGGGAATTCGAGTAAGATTAGAAAAGTCAAGCAGAAAATGGGTAGAAGAGCTCAGTTCAATCCAGTGGGCGTATTGGACTAATCCTAAAGAGAGCACTAGAGAAACGCCATTTAGCCTGGTATATGGCATGGATGTTGTGGTCCCTGCGGAGGTCAGTATGGAAACCCATTAGATTTCAGAACTTTAATGAGGAGCAAAATGAGTTGTTGATACGAGATGCCTTGGATTTGGTAGAGGAAAAAAGGGAAAGAGTTGCCGTAAAAATGGAACACATTAGCGGGCGAGTCAAGGCAGCCTATGATAAATCCGTAATCAATAGGTATTTCCAAATGGGAGATCTGGTCCTGCGCAGATATGATTTGGGAAAACCAAAAGGAAGGCTGGATGCTACCTGGCAAGGGCCTTATAAAGTCGCAAAGATCCTAAAAGGCGGAGCTTATGAATTGGAGCAATTGGATGGGGTTAAACTACCACGAAAGTATTATACGTGAAAATTGCGAGGCCAAGTCATTTATAAGAATCTTGATTTAAATTCCCTTGTTTTATACTATTTACAGAAATTTTAAAGCCATGATTGGCTAAGGGAGGATGCCCATAAATTCATGACCTGATTGCCAGTCTAAAATTTTAAAGTCAGGATTGGCTAAGGGCGGATGCTCATAAAATTCCTGACCTGATTGTCAGTTTGAAATTTTAAAGCTAGGATTGGCTAAGGGCGGATGCCCATAAAGTTCATGACCTGGTTGTTAGTTTAGAATTTTAAAGCCAGGATTGGCTAAGGGCGGATGCCCCATTTTCCATGACCTGATTATCAGAAAAGCCAGGACTGGCTAAGGGAGGATGACCCACTTTTCCTGACCTGATTGTCAGTAAAGCCACTAAGGGCGGATGCCCCATTTTTCCTGACCTAATTGTCAGTAAAGCAAGGATTGGCTAACGGCGGATGCCCCTTTTTTCTTGACCCGATTGTTAGAAAAGCCAAGTTTGGCTAAGGGGGGATGCCCCACTTTTACTGACCTGGTTGTTAGTAAAGCCAGGATTGGCTAAGAACGGATGCCCTAATTTTTTGACCTATCCGTCAGATCAGCCAGGATTGGCTAAAAGCTTACCTTACAAGTCCAGATCTAACTAACATCAAAGGCTTTTTGCCTAGAAAAGATCATTCATTACACATCAAGGCCAGAATTACACGAAGGGAAGATGTTTACGCCACTTTTTACAAACAAAACTTGGTGAGCTTAATTAGAAATGCAGAAAAAACAGAAAAATGCCCATGAGAACAACATATATTTGGGAAACACATTAGAAATAGATAAAATATCATCCATGGGAAGACGAGGTCCTCTTATCAGCCCGCCAGGAAATAGCATGGGCCTTGCTAGCAACGACGATTAGCCTACCTATCGATTCGACCAAGTCGGCCTTGTCTTCCTCCAGTTGGCGATTGAGCTGGCGGAGCTTAGCCCATTCATGCTTATAGAAGCATTTTTTCTACCTCTTCCTTTCCAGAAGACGGCACACTTGAGAAGTTTTCTCCCGGAGAACGGAGAGTTTGTCAGCAAGCTTGAAGTTCTCAACAAAAAGAGAGAGATTTTTTCTCTTTACAATGTCAATTTCCTCAAGCAAAGTGGAGGAAGCCATAACAAGAATGAGATAAATAAAAGCGAAGAAGCATGTATATAAAGAAAAGTAGAGGCACGTGACCACAAGAATAAATAGCACTAGGGTTTCCTTAAAACCATGAAACCCTAAAAAATGAGTCATTAAATGACAAGTTGTTCAGTTACAGGCAAGAAAGACAGATCAGCCACACAGGCAAAGCAAACAGATCTATCTATGAACAGAACAGGAAAAAGTAGAGAACAGCCCAGCCTAGCCTATTTGGCATATCAACATTCCCGGCGTCCAAGTCTCTAGCAAATTGCTCCACAATATCCTCTGCTAGATCACTGGGTGACACCCCACCGGACAGATCACCCAGACCAGCGAAGCTTGGGGAGGGAATAGGGGCATTCAGAGCTAGAACCACATTCTGGTCTGGTTGAGGCGAAGACTTGGGAGCAGATGAGTGGAAGAGCTGGAGGACATGCCCTACAAATTCGTGATCCCCGAGCTGGTGCAAATGATCTCCCTCAGCTGAGTAGGAGAAGCTGGTGGGCTCGGAGTTCCCTTGAATGGTTTGGCTTCGGTCATAGGGCAGCGAAGGATTTTCCTTAAACCACTTCTCATAAGCGTCAAGGCCAAGGTTGAAGTATACTAAAGCCTCCGGCACCAAGAGCTTGTAGAGATCCATGGATCCGAGGAAGGAATGCTTGGTCGCCTCCCTGGTGGTCTAGATGAGCCGGAGCCCATCCTCTGAATTTAAGAATTCAGTCCTACCCTCCTCCCATCTCCTTTCCAGAGCTGCCTCGATCTGGCTTGCCACTTCTTCTTGTGCCTCCTCCTCTTTCTCCTTGGCTGCTAATGCTTCTTCCCGAGCCTTTTCCTCTCCTTCTCTGGCAGCTGCCACTTTTGTCTTAGCCCTCTTCATCTTAGACCCCCTCTCCTTGCAAAGTGCCATAAACTTCTTCTGCTTTTCCTTAAGAAGATTGTGCTCTTTGATCAAGTCTGCATTCATGAGGGAGCCTGTGGCGCGATCCACCAGTATGGGCCTCTTTATTGCGGCTTAAGAAGAAATAAATCAAACTTATGGCAACAACAGCGGAAAGCAAGAGCGAGTATATAAGGGAATGAGGGTTACCATGGCCTCATCCTGGCATAATGATTCGACTAGCTCTGGGTTGGTCCACTTTTCCAGAATCTTCCGATCTGATGCTTGGCACTGGCCCAGAATGAACTGGATCGCCACGTCCCCAGAGAAGATAAGGACAGAGGTATTGGTAAAGAGGGTGGCGTTAGGATTGACCACTTTGACCCCTAACGCGGCCACCCCCTTTCCTGATCGGGCGCGTTTTCGAGAAAGGAGCTCCTGTTCATCCCCTGACTCGGAGGGAATTGTCAAATCCACCTTGGGCACAGTGGAAGCCTCGCGCCGCTCAGGTCGCACCTCGCACTATTCAGATCACTCTAATGGGGGAATCTCTGACGATCCAGTAGCCTGCTCTCCTTGCGACCTCCTCTCGGGAGCCGCTGCGGCCTATTGGGATTCCAGTAGCTTGCGCATCATATTGCCTGCAAAAGAAGGCAACAATAAAATAAAGAAAAAATAGTTTAAGGGACATATCTACCTAGTGGGTGAAAAGAAGAAGAAAATAGATGTTTCATGATATATACCCATCTCAGGGGCCAGAGGGCCCGTTTCCTCTCTGGAATTGAAGAAATCTAGGGTAGAGGGAGTAAGAAGTTTGGCCAAGTTAAAAACATTTTGGTTCAAGGCCTCGATAATTTTCTTCAGACGAGGAGACCTGTCTCCCATGGATAGAAGAGCTTGGGTGGGGAGTTGGTCAATGGATTTGGCAGAAAAACCCCAATCGTTGGCACAATGCACAAAAAAGAATTTTTTTCCTCCAGGATTTGTTGGAGGAAGGAGCACCGGTTAAAAAACGTACATCGGCGCGAGCACACAAATAAAAGTAGCCGGAAGGGGCGCTCTTGACCTAGAATAATGAGTAAAACATCGGGGCTGTAAGGGTAAGTCCGACATACCACATGCCCAAATTATAACCTATAATTATTCTAAAAGAGTTGGGGACTAATTGGTGCACTGGTACTTTATACATCTGGGCGATTTCTAAAATGAAAGGGTTGACTGGGAGGTGCAGCCCTGCCTGAAACTAATCCACGAAGAAAGTCAGGTGATCGGAGCGGGGTTGGTAGGCTGTCTCACCTAGGCCGAGATTAACCAGCGAGAATTCTAGAGGGATATGAAAATTTGATCTTAGCTCCGCTACTGTTCTGTCGCTGAGGACTGAGACGATGTTGTCGGGATGTCCCAGAATAAGGGGAACCCAATCAGCAGAGGTGTTCGGAGAAGAAGAGAATGCCGCCGGAGAAGAAGGGGTAGAACCCAGATCAAAAGAAGATAAAGAAGATGATTGAGAAGACATAATTTGAAAAGGGACAGAGATTGGAAAAATACCTGGGTTTTCTTTGAGGTGATCGGAAACTGCCTAGGAAGGAGAAAGCTGCGGGTGAGAGAAAACTGTGAGAAGAAAGGAGCGTTTGGTGAGGAAGAGCCAAAGTAACAAATGAACCGGGAAAAGAGAAGGAAAAGGGAAAGAAAATTTTCAAAAAATGAATTTTGAGGAAAAAGCGGAATCTTGATGGGATTCCTGCATTTAATACCTTTCAGGAGCACAGTACCCAAAGAGACGTGCTGGGGGCTGTAACCGTCGCTGACCAGGTGATAGTACAGTACCCGATGAGACGTGTTGGGACGATAACTGCTCCTGAATACAAAGCGTTACAAATAACCTCAATGATTTGACCTGATCAAAAGGTGGATTTTTCGGGATTTGTACAGATAAGGAATTTGGAGAGCCAGTTGGAGCCCTAGTGGCCCTGGAGCAAACTCTAAAGACGTACAGGTCTACCCCAACCATTTCGGGGGGGGGCGAGTTGATATGACCTGAATAAGGAGACCTGGATTGGGGTAGACTTGGTCGGATGTCACTAAGAAAGTGCCCAGTAAGCTAACCTGTTATGCCCTTATGAATGTCCTGAGCTGACTTTCCCAGAGAAGGGCAGGAGAAATAAATTGATGCGAGTTGAAGGAATTACCCTAGCCTAGGATAACCCTGATCTGACTTAAATTCTCGGATGAGATTAAGGTCAAGTAGCCTAGAGTCAGGAGAAATATCCTGATCTGATCCGAATCTTCAGAGAAGGGTTATAAGAGATCAGGCTTACGCGAGGTCAGGCAATCTGATTTTCCACGAGGGAACATGTGGGTCCACTTGTCGTGATTATTTTCATAACGGCCCGAGATTTGCGGATTCTATTTTTGAGATCCCGGAAGAGGCCCCCACTGGGGAAAGTTATAAATAGCTCAGCCCCAAGACTGAGAGAGGTATGACATTCTTGTGCATTCCTTTTATTTCCTACTGAAATATACAAAAATGCTTAACTGACTTAAGCATCGGAGAGGTTTCCACCGAAAATCTTCCGGTGGTCCATTCTAACATATTTTTGGGTGCAGGTCAGGCTTATTTACTGGAATATTGGAATATTCCGAGTGGGGATATTTGATTTGGTTTGGTTATTCTCTTGGTGAAACAAGTCTTACAGAAGTCTTGAAGGTTAAATAGGATCTATCTTTGGGCTTTTGGAGTTTGATTTTGCAATATTTGGGGTTGAAATTTAGTTCCCGACTTTTGCTCATTTGATGTTTGGCGGTTATCACTTTATTGTGGTTGGTTCGGGATTATCGTAATCGTTCGATTTTTAAAAATACTTTCTTGAAGGCGCAATTCGATCTAGGGTCTAGGTATTCATTCCTGAGGCTCGACACCTGACCTCAGTATACATGGATAATCCCTTCAACAAGTTGGCGATGTTGCAAGCATTTAGAATATCGGCTCGTTCGCGGCTACCACATGATGCGGTCTTGGTTCGGTGTGCTGGGTGAAGACCAATATGGACGGCAATTGGTTCATTCTCCTGGCAATTTGGTGTTTGGAGGGGTGTACCGCAATTGTGGTTTTGTTCTGGGTTGTTTCACTCGGAAACTTGGAGTCCCATTATCATTTTTTGCGGAGTTTTATGTGGATAGCTTTACGCGCGAGTGCGCTTTGAATAGGGGTTGGTCATTTATTTGACTAGAACCCAACTCTACGTATGTGGTTTGGCTTTTTTTAGCTAGGTCGCACATGGTGTCTTGGTGTGTTCATCATAGATGAGCTCTCCTTTTGTTCACTTGTAATCGGTTTATTTTCGAGTTTCCCATTACTTTAGAGCAGCTAACGTGGTACACTACAAAAGAATACGAAAATGCCGACGAGATTTACCGACGGGTAGCATTCCATTGGTAAAAATCTGGTCTTACCGACGACTTACCGATGGACGTAGCCCCTCAGCAGTTATGTCCAATGGGAAGTTGGTGACAATTAAGCCCGCCGATATGTCGATGGAACATGTCCGTCGGCAAGTTTTAAAAAATTGGACTTTTATATGCCGACGAAAACAAAGCCGTCGGCAATCCCGATTTTTATTTACCGATGGATTCTTTCCACCAGAAACGTCGGGTATTTTTATCGATACAATTACTTATGGCTCTACGTCCATCGGTAAAGTTCATAAAACTGCAGCGCCCACTGCAGTTTCCCTCATTTCGCACAAGCAACAAACAAATACAAACAAAAAAAAATCCGGCTGAGCCAGAGAGAGGAAAGGGAGAAGGGAGGAATTTCCGCCACCGCCACATGCACGAGCACACCGTCATATATTAAGGTATGTTCGCCTTTTAATTTAAATTGATTTTTTTTAATTTAGGTATTGATTTAATTTGATTTGTAATTCAATTTGGTAATTGGTGTTTGATTCAATTTATGATTTACGGTTTTAATTTATAATTGAGGGGTTGAAATAGGCTTTAATTTAGGGTTTAAGGTTGAATTTAGGAATTAGATTTTGAGAAATTTAATTGGAGGTTCAATTAAGGAATTTAGGTTAGATTTATGCAATTGCGAACGATTTTAGGTTTAGGTTTTGATTTAATTGAATTAGGTTGGAATTTTTTTAATTTTATATTTAGATTTTATGTTTATTATTTATTTTGTTTTTGAATTTTTTTTAATTGTTTAAAATAGTTTTAAATTAAATAAATATAGAAATTAAATATTCTGATTTTTTTTTTTTTAGTTTTAAAAGTATGTTTCTTTAAATAAAAAATAATAATTTTCTGTTTCAAATTAATTAAAAACAGAATATTAATATCTATTTTTTAAATTTAAAACCTATTTTTTTATTATATTTTTAAACAATTAGAATTTTATCGTATCTAATTGGATAATTAAGGTCCAATTTCGAATTTAGTCATAGTTTAATGCTAAATTAGTTAATATATAGGAAATTAGGGTAGAATCGTATCTAACTAGAAATGTAGGTTTCGTTTTTATTGAATTTAGGCATATTTTCGGTTATCGTATTACAATATCAAATTTATATATATTATGATGCATGCCGAACATTTTATTTTATATTGTACATGCATGGGAAGGCCGTGGTGATCGGCCGAGTTTTTAAAAAAATGTATATTGTACATGAATGGGTTAGGTAGGGTTTGATTTGTAATTAGGGTTCAATTGTGCAATTATACAATTATCATTTAAAGTGTATGTGATGGTGGTTTTTAAATGACGTGATGATCGGTTGTGTTTAATGATTGTTATGGTTTTTTGTTATATACATTATGATTGATAAATGTCGTGATTGGGAGGTTTTGAACCTCCAATAATGGTTTTTAAAATTATTTTAAAAAATAATGGTGGTTTAAAAAAGTTTTAAATTGTTGTGGATGGTGGTTTTGAAATGATGGGGTGATCGGTATATGGATGTTGCATTTAAAATATGTTATGGTTTGTTGCTATTGTATACATTTGATTGATTGGTTGATATTGCTATTTTTAAATTTTGAATGATTAAGAACAATGGGTATTTTTGACTCGTTTAATTTGATTTAGTATCAAATAGAGAGTTTGATACTAAAGTTTGAATTGTTCCCTTCAAGAATATATACCTTAGACCCATTTGGGATTTAGTATCAAATAGAGAGTTTGATACTAAAGTTTGAATTGTTCCCTTCTAGATTACGTAACATAGACCCGTTTGGGATTGAATGGAGCGATCGGATACATTTAATTTGAAGTGTAGCGGAAAACAATCTTGGTTTGATAACCATCAGAAGTTTCTAGAATGTGATCATCACTTTCGAGAAGACAAAAAAAAAAACTTTCAAAAAACTAAGAAGGTTAATGCTCCCCCACCAAGCACTCGTTTAAGTGTAGAGATATCGACTGAGATAGATAGACTTGGGCTTCTGAAGGTCACTGAGCTTGAATAGTGTAACCAATTATTACATTAAGAGTCTAGCATTCGGTCCATCGCATTGTGTGACTACATTCAATGGCTACAAGATAAATGGATACATATTTTATATGATTTCATACGAATCAAAATGATCTACATCAAACATTCGGGTGTGTATAAAATGATCAACTTATGGAGAAGATGGATATGACTATTACGGCTGTTTGTTAGAGATTGTTAAACTTGAATATTCTGGGTCTGTAAGCACACTCTTGTTCAAATGCGAGTGGTTTGATCCGACTCCAACAGGCACGAGAGTGCACTCTCAATATAAGCTTGTCGACGTTAATCATAAACGTAGATTCGACTGTTACGAGTCATTCGTACTTGCGGCCCAAGCTACTCATGTTTATAATTGCCCGTGTTCGAGTTTGAGACGAGACATGGTCGACTAGTTGGCAACTTGTAAGATTAAGGCGAGATCAACAATAGATTTCATAGAAGAGCGAATGCCTGAACAATCGTTTCAAGAGGATGTTGCTGAAACGCATGGTGCGATCAATTGGAGGATATTGGTTTCCAACTCAATGACCCACTTAATGATGACATCGATGAACTTGTCGATGATGCCGATGCTGAACTTGTCGATGTTATAGAAAATGAGTTTATAGGCGAAGAAGAGACAAAAGACGAAGATTAGTTTTTAATTTGTGTCGATTAAGGTTATAACGTTATATAATTAATTAATATTTAAAAAATAATATAATATTTTATTTTTAATTATTTTTAATTTAATTTCAACAGTGTGTTCGAGGTCGTTTAGATGAGGGAGAAGAGTACAACTGGAGCTGGTCGTTTAGGATCCGGTCCCTCAAGTTTTGGGTTTTTTGACTCCTCGTCGTCACAGCCAGTTGTGCTGACCTCCTCTGATTATTTGATCGACCACATGGATGACGTTGATCGGGATGGATCGACTCCTCCCAAGACCGTACCGGACAACCCTCTTATACATGATGAGTCGTGCCGACTTTATGGAGGCATCCTTGTTTATATTTTCGGTCGGAGGTAACTATTATTATTTAATTATTTTTATTAATAATTATATCGTTATGAATTGTAAGCACCTTCTAAAAATGTTCATTTTAATTTATATGTTTTTAGTGTCGGGGTAGCTCTACAGATTTACTTGCGATTCTTAGATGGATCCTCGAGGCTCGTGTGCACCCACATGGATGGAGGTATAAGCATATTCCTGAGTATCATCGTGACATGTGGTGGCCTCTGTTCCAGGTATTTACATTAAATACAAACTTAATTTATTGCATTACACATGTTTACATTTGTGTAACTAATTACTTGTTTTATGTTGTCTTAAATATGCTTTACTGTAGAGTTTATGTTATTGGGACCGGAGGCGATGTTTACGTGTCGATGTCTTATGCTTGGGCAATAGCCATCTTAATGAGTGGCGGCAGCTGTATGATGCCAGGGGAGAGATACCAGTTTCTGTTGCCGAGTAGACCTGGAGGACTTGGCAGGAGGCGTGGGCGAGGCCAGAGGATCTTGAGAGATCACGGAGGGCTAGCAGGAATAGGATGAGCGAGCAAGAGGGTCCTGATACTGGGATATCTAAGCATAGAGGCGAGTCTCGGGGGAGAATCGCATACGAGATAGCATCGTAAATTATATATATATATATATATATATGACAAAATAATAAATTAATTGTTACAGCGGGAGGAGACGGGTGGGGAACCCAAATCTCAGCGGATAGCTGTAAGTTTATTTAATTAATAAATTTAAATTAATTTATATATTAACTTTATTTTTGTCATTATTATGCATGAAAATAATTAATGATTTTGTTTTATCTATCAGACGGAGGTTCAGACTACTTTTGGGAGCAGGCGTGCTGCATCACAGGAGTCTGGCACGTTTGTCGACCTGAACGACGTCTACCTCACCGTTGTCAGGCCCAAAAAGGGTCGATAATTTGGCACGGGATCACTCGCCAAGGAGTTCGATACAGGCTCAAACTCCACATCGTCCCAGCAGGTCGATCCTAGTTTGGTGCAGCTGTAAACGTAGTTCGAGGAGGCTGAGACGAGGCGTCTTGATGCTGAGACGAGGCATCAGGAGAAGTTATAGAGGATACGGATGGAGTATCGGGATGAGTTGCAGAAGATGCGCGAGGCACAGGTGCAGTTCCAGATGGATTGCGAGCAGTGACTCCAGCGACAGGTTGAGAAGCGTATTAGGGCCGAGATGGGTGCACAACCTCCTCCTCCCCCATCATGCTGATTAGATTGATCTTGAGATTTTGGATTATTTTTGTAGAATTCATTTTATATTATTTTTTTCGAATTCATTTGATTCGGATTCGTATTTATATTTATCTAATTTATTTGCATTTGCGTTTTTTTAAATATTTGTAAATAGGTTTGCATGGATGGAAAAAAAATAGGTTCATTATTCTAATTAATAAAAATAATATTAAAAAAACTAAAAAAAATTTACCAATGGCTTTAATGTCCGTCAGTAAAATGAAATAGTATTTTATTCATTTTACTAATTAATTACCGACGGGCATCAGATCTGTCGGTATTATTATTTATTTATTTAATTAATTACCGACGGACTTAAAATCCATCAACATTCTTATTTATTTATTTAATTAATTTATTACTGACGGGCTTAAAATCCATCAGCAAATCTAATTTTTATTTATTTATTTATTTAATTACCGACGGGCATAAAATCCTTCGGAATTCCAAAAAAACTTAGGAATCCCGACGACAGATCACCGGCAAAAGTGTCCATCTAAAAGCCCTCGGCATTTTCCGAATGGCTAAGACATCCGTCAACAACTGAAATTACCGACAAGGGATTCGTTGATGGTTGTTGTCCATCGGTAAGTGGTTTGCCGACGTATTACCGATGGATATGGCTGTCGGCAAATCCGATAGTTTTTGTAGTGGTAGCAGATTCATTCTCTAAGTACGCCCACTCTTTGGGAGAATGTTGGAGGAATTTAATGTCACAATTTATGCATGATTTTGTTGCTTGAGACTTTGCTAATCTCTATCACGTTCAATAGATTCTAGAATTTATTGTTTTAGTTTTTATTCCACTCTTAAAAAATAGTATTTTACCGAAAGAAACACCTAAGGAAATATTGTCCTTTGAAATTTCGAGGGTATTATCGACGACAATTATTACCAAGGTCATTACCGAAGGTCAATACCTTCTGTAACGCTTTCTTCGGTAACTCATTTGGAAACACAGTGCCAATGTTTGCCGCCATTATTACCGCGGGTAATACCGAAGGCTTTTCGAGGGCAAATTTACCGAGTGCATACACCCCTTTGAAAAGTCGAGGGGTATAAATTTCCCTCGGGATTTTTCGAGGGCAAATATATCCCCTCGGTATTTTCCGAGGGGAACTAATTACCCTCGATATTTTACGAGGGAAATCTATTCCCCTCGGTAATTTTAATAAAAAAGATAGAAAAAAAACGTATTAGTGTAAATATTAATCATATCCTATCATTTTGGGCGCGTGGGGTGATTTTGACCCGAATTTCACTAGAAATATATCACCGAGCATGTACGTATTTACACGTGTCATGTAATTTAACCAACAGTAACAACGATACGATCGATCAACTTGTTCAGTTTGAACGTAAAGCAACGAAGGGTCATATTTTTTTTGAAGGTTACACGAGGTGTGTTTCATTGTTTTTGAACCACGGGAATTAGTAATTGAGATTGGTAAATACGCTATTGTATTCTTTTTAAACTTAAAAAAATAGAAGGGAGAGAATTCCCCTCGAAAATTCTCGAGGGGAATCTTGAGGGGAATTTCTCCCCTCAGTTTATTTGAGTATAAAAAAATAGAAGAAAATATAACAACATCAAAATAAATATTATCCTATCATTTTAGGAATGTGGAGTGACTTTGACCCGGGTTTCACTAGAAAAATATCACCGAGCATGTACATATATTTCAGTGCACCCGAGAACAAAAGAAAGATGCAAAAATTGGAATATCAAAGTCAACATAATACATACGCATAAGATATAACCATACTACACCCATATCCTCAAACTATCCAAAAATGGGATATTTCGAAATTTAGTATCAACCTCTCTATTTGATACTAAATCCCAAACGGGTCTAAGGTACGTATTGTAAAAGAGAACAATTCAAACTTTGGTATCAAAATCTATATTTGATACTAAATCGAATTAAACGAGTCGAAAATACCTATTGTTCTTACTATATTAATCATACAAAATTGAAAAATAACAATATCAACCAAACACAATAATATCCACCAAACGCAAATAGTTCGTCGGCTTCGGCCTTCCCATGCATGTACAATATACATTTTTTTTAAAAACCTAGTCGATCACCACGACCTTCCCATGCATGTACAATATAAAATAATATGTTCGGCATGCATCACAATATATATTTCGATAATGTAATACGATAACCCAAACTATGCCTGAATTCAATAATCGAAACCTACATTTCAAGTTAAACATGATTGTAGCCTAATTTCCTAAATATTAACTAATTTACCCATAAACTATGACTAAATTCGAAATTGGACATCAATTATCCAATTAGATACGATCAAATCCTAATTGTTTAAAAAATAAAACTAAAAATAGATTTAAAATAAAAAAGATTAAAAATTTTGTTTTTAATTAATTTGAAACAAGAAATTATTATTATTTATTTAAGAAAACGGATTTTAAAAACTAAAAAAAAAATAGGAAAATTTATTTCTATTTTTACTTAATTTAAAATTGTGTTACACAATTAAAACAAATTTTAAAAAAATAAATAATAAACATAAATTTTAAATATTATAAATAGAAATTCAAAAAATAAATTCCAACCCTAAATTCAATTAAATCAAACCCTAAATCTAAAATCATTCACAATTGCATAAATCAAGCCTAAATTCCTAAATTGGACCACCAATTAAATTTCTCAAAACCTAATTCCTAAATTCAAACCGTAAACTCTAAATTAAAGCCTAATTCAGTGTCTAAATCGTAATTTAAAACCATAAATCACAAATTGAATCAAAACCTAATTACTAAATTGAATTACAAATTAAAATAAACCAAAATCCTAAATTAAATAAAATATTCAAATTGAGTTAAAAGGCTAACATACCTTAATATATGACAGTGCGGTGCTCCGGCGGTGGTGGCAGTCGCTCCCTTCTCCCTTCTCTTCTTGCCTTTTTTTGTTTTGGTTGCTTTGTGAATTGTGGATCATTCTGTCTGCTGCCGCTGGTTTTATGAAGTTTACCAATGAACACATTTCCGTCGGTAAAAAAAACTAGTGTCGCCAACGAAAATAATTCATTAGTAAATATAAGTCGGTGTTGCTGACGGCTTAATTTCTGTTGGCAAATAAAATTCAATTTTTTAAAAAGAAATTGCAGACGGACCCGTGCTATCGGCATATTGGGCGGGCTTTACTCCCGCCTACTTCCCGAGAACTTACCGACAGACAAATCTACCGAGGGGGCTACCTCCGTTGGCACGCCGTCAGGAATACCATCGGTATTGCCAGACTTTTCTCGACGGGATGCTGCCCGTCTTTTATGTCCGTCGGTGTTTTGATACTTTTGTATGTAATTCGGCCAACAGTAACAACAATACGATTACTCAACTTGCTCATTTAGAAATGCAAAGCAACAAAGCGTCATAATTTTTGTAAATGTGCCACGAGGTGTGTTTCGTTGTTTTAGAACCACGATAATTAGTAATTGATCTGTAAATACGCTTTTTCTATTTTTTTATTCTTTTTTTTTGAAAAAAATATTGTAAAAATAAATCATATCCTATCATTTTAGGCACGTGGGATGATTTTGACTTTGGTTTCACTAGAAAAATATCACCGAGTATGTACGTATTACATCTGTCATGTAATTTGACCAACAGTAACAACGATATGACTGATCAACTTGTTCAGTTGAAAACACAAAGAAATGAAGCGTCATAGTTTTTTGGAATCTGCCACGAGGTGTATTTCATTGTTTTAGAACCACGAGAATTAGTAATTGATCGATAAATATACTTTTTCTATTTTTTTTGAATTTACTTTGAATTTAAAAAATCGAGGAGAGCAAGTTCCCCTCAAAAATTTATGGGGGGAATTTCTCCCCTTGATTTTTTGAATTAAATAAAATAAAAAAATTGAAAAAATATAATATCGTAAAAATAACCAATATCCTATCATTTTAGGCACGTGAAGTGATTTTAACCCGGACTTCACTAAAAAAATATCACCGTGCATGTACGTATTTATACGTGTTGTGTAATTCGACCAACATTAACAACGATAAGATCGATCATCTTGTTTAGTTTGAAACGCAAAACATTGATAGCGTCATAATTTTTGTAAAGGTGCCACGAGGTGTGTTTCATTTCTTTAGAACCACGAGAATTAGTAATTGATAGGTAAATACGATTTTTTTTGAATTAAAAAAATAAAAATAAAAAGAAACGAAAATTATATCATAAAAATAAATAATATCCTATCATTTTAGGCACGTGGGGTGATTTTGACCAGGGTTTCATTAGAGAAATATCACCGAGCATGTACATGCTTACACGTGTCGTGTAATTCGACCAACAGTAACAACCATATGATCGATCAACTTGTTCAGTAGGAAATGCAAAGTAATGAAGCGTCATAATTTTTGTGAAGGTGCCCGATTAGCACATATTTGCCCTTAGTTTTATTAGTATTTTAGTTCTTTTTTCTATTTGTTTTTTGTATAAATTGGATAGTTTAAGCATAATTCCGTGTTTTTATAATTCTGGCTTATTTTACCGCTTTTTGATCTATTGATGCAAACAAGTGATTATATGTGGTTTTTCACTTTACAGCTAAGTAATCGGGGAAGTTCAGCGCGTTATAGGATGAAGTTTGAAGTTCGAGAGTCGAGAACGAGCTTTCTGGTGAAAGAGTAGCAAAAGGATCGAGAGAACGAGATGTGCAGTAAGCTGCGTTGATCGACGCAGGCATCGACGCTCTGTCGATGCGACCCTGCCCACGTCGATCGACGCTAAGTCGACGCCAAGATGACGTAACTCTCTGAAGCGTCGATCCTAAGTGCGTCGGTCGACGCTCAAGTCGTTGCAAATCTCTAAAGCGTCGATCCTAAGTGCGTCAATCAACGCTCCTGCCCAGTCAACGCAAGCACGCCAGACGCGTCGACACCGAGTCCCAGCTCATGTCGATCGATGCGACGTCGACGTGACGGCCCAGAATCGGATTTTTAGGGTTTTTTATGCTACAAGTCAAAGGAAAACTATTTAAACCCTCCCAAGTCCGTCCAAAAAAGATACTACTCATACTTTAACACTACTGATAGTCCGTGGGCTCGAAAACATTACACCTTAACGTACCTAGACGATCAAGATCGAGATTCAAGTCAGTTCATGATTCACTCTTCGATCAAGATCCACGCAACCTCTCCGGAATAGCTGAAGAATCTACTGCATTTTCTTAGTTTAAGCAAGTATTCTAAACTCTTTAATCGTTTTCTTAGTTTAATTTTATGTGATTTATAAGTAGTTTCAATAATTGTTCTTGGGATACTCCGTATTGCAATTCTAGATGTTTCTAATATTGAAATTCATAATCTTAGTTTAATTAATACTTGGTTATTTGTTCGTGATCGGATAATTCGTTTAAATAATTGCTTTTATTTTGCTAGTGTTAGATTAATTCTCGAATTTATATGTTCTAGTTATTGCTTAGATACTTAATTTAAATTATTGTTCATGCGTTTTACATTCTTAGGTAATCAAAACAATCACCCCCCCCCCCCCCCCCCCAAGTTGTATAAGTATTTCGTGTTATTTGCAATTGAACAAACTATTTGAGATTCCGACTGTATGTTCCTCGAGAGACGACTCGAGTTAACTTTGCCACCCTACAAGCGATCCCGTTCTCTTGCAGGCAAGCTATTGAATTTCTGACAAATATTTATAAGTAGGCGACACAAAAGCTTGAATCAAAAATTGGCGCCGTTGCCGAGGAACATAGCAAAGGTTTCAAAAATATTTTTGTTCATTTTGTTTTCTTTTTAGCCGTATATTTGTATAATTTACTCTAGTCGATGCGTTTAATGTGTTGTTGAGTATATGCAAGTTCGAAGATCACTTAGACCCAAACTTGCACCATTCATCGACAATATTCATCGTTCCAATCAACAGAGACCTTCTGACATATCCAAAAGCGAATCGTCTACACCCACTGATTTTGTTTGTGATTCGGTACCTGAGACGATATTGAGGCTAGACAATCTTGTCCACAATAACGAGGATGATCAACCACCAAGGAACCCACCTATACGACAAAGAAATGAGTACGGAAGTGAACCAATTCGTCCCAACGGACTGGTACAACCCCAAGAATATTGGGAGAATATTCAGCGGAACATGGCGGACCATAATGAAGGACGAGGAGGAGGACAAAGACACCGCCACCACCATGACCAAGATAATTATTCTGAGAGATCTTATCATGGATGAACAGGTTGACGACTGGCTCTCCAATAACCACCACAACGAGAGGAACGAGTATGATAGAAACTATGCGAGGCCTAATAACCAAGAGAGACACCAACGGGAGGCGCGCGAGCCAAGACAAAGAGAGTTCACGACTCCGCAAGTGGGTCCCTATAATTCTGCCATTGTGTTGGGTAGAACTGCAAGAGACTTCGAGCTGAAACCTCATATAATCAACAACCTCCCGACATTTCATGGCCTGGCCAACGAAGATCCTTTGACTTTCCTAAAGGAGTTTTATGCCGAGGTTAGTAGGATTCCATCTCCGGGACTTCATCACGAAGACCTCCAAATGGTGTTCTTTCCAAGATGCATGAAGGATAAAGCCAAATCTTGGCTACTATCACTAGAACCGAGATCTCTGATTGATTGGACCATGGTTAGCGACAAGTTCATTAATCAATATTACTCAGCTCAGACGACGGGCCATATTAGGAGACAAATAGCCAATTTTGTCCAACAAGATGGGGAGTTGCTTCACAAGGCATGGGAACGTTTCAAATAATTATTGCAAGCTTGCCCACATCATCACAACTCTCCGGGAATAGTGAACCAGCTGTTCTACGAACGGCTCTTGGACTCCTACAAAAACAACGTAGAAGTAGCTACTGGAGGAGATTTTGGATATTTGACAGCAACGGAGGCGAAGTGACTGTTTGAGAAGATGAGCGAGAAGTCGAGGCAAACGATCTCTAGACCACGAAAGATAAGAGTTAACGAGGCAACTGAGGTGCCAACCAACGAGATCGTCAAGACATGTAATGGGCCCAAATGCCGAGGCGTATGCCATCAGGGATCAAATGCACAATCAAGACCTTCCAACCTATGAGCACAGGCCTCCGAAGAACTCCAAATTCAAAGCGCATCGTAACTCTCCTTACTTGAAATGGGCCCCTGAAAACCTACATTCTGCCCCAGCACAGACTAATTCAACGCTACCACCACCAAACAAATCGCCACCATCCAGGCCGACACCTACTCCGATACAGCCAAACGATCAACTGTTAATTTGGCAACAAAACCAAGTCACCGAGACAATAAGGAATAGAGATGGACTGGCCAACCTAACCACACAAGTGAATAAACAGGGAGAAGTCTTGAGCGACCTTTCCGAGAGTGTGAAGAATTTGGAGAAAATGATGGGCCAAATGGCAACTTCCATGGCAAAAATGGAAAATGAGAAAGGGAAATTACTAAGTCAACCAGAGCAAGCATCGGTTGTCCACATCTTATGAAGCGGAGAGAAAGTGGATAATGGAATCGAGGAAGAAGAAAGCACTGAAATCCTGACTACTGAATCGCCAAAGATTGACGACCCTAAACCGGTGGACCAAATCCATAAGTCACCGAATCCTTATATACCGGGTTCTTTAAAAGGGACACTTCCAAATCCACCCATCACAGTCGATGATTCCACCAAATCTCTGACTCAGCAACCGAAGCAATTTCCACCTACTATTCGAGATAAGGTCCCCTTTCCGAGTCGTCTACGCCCAGCCAAAGAAAATAAAAAGTTCATGGAACTTTACAATCTGCTGAAAAACATCAACGTTAATCTTCCTCTTTTGGACGTAATAAAGACGATACCCGTATACGTGAAATTTTCAAGTAATTAGTCGCAAGGGAATGGTAATTAGAGACAACTCAGCGAGTAGAATTAACCAAGGAAGTGAGCGCCATATGAAAGGGTCCGCTACCCAAAAAGGAGAGAGACCCCGGGAGTTTTTGCATAACCATCACCTTAGGAAATGGGCAAACGGAACGTGGAATGCTCGACCTTGGAGCAGGGATTAATTTGATGCCGTATTCACTATATAAGGAATTCGACTTAGGTACAATGAGGCCAACGATGATGCGGCTACAACTGGCAGATCGATCAATTAGACAACCACTTGGCATAGTTCAAGATGTTTTAGTTCAAGTCGGCGAGCTTGTGATTTAAGTCGATTTTGTCATACTTGATGTCGGTGAAGTTCCAAAGGAAGGCACTGTACATACTATTTTGCTCGGCCGACCATTCATGTCCACTTCTCATACGCTGATTGACGTGCATAAAGGGAGGATGACTTTATCCGTTTTGGGTGAGACTGTTACATTTTCGTTTAAAGATATCCACAATGTTCCTTCTCAGTACATGGATGAAGATTTCTCGTTTATTGATCCTATTACTTCTTGTATTCACGAGCTCGAAAGGATCACTGTTCTAGATGAGTTAAGTGTCGAGGATGACACGGAATTTTTAAACAGGGTGGCAGAGATGCTAGAAATAGACTTGAACGAAATCAATGGAAATTATGAAGAAATTGATTATTTTGATGAAGAATTGTGCGAAATAGCTAACGCACCCGAACTTGGTCCGAAAGTAGAGTTGAAACCACTGCCAAGCCATTTGAAGTATGTTTTCCTCAAGCCCAACGAAAAGAAACCCGTCATCATTTATTCAGCCTTGTCGGAGCACGAAGAGAAAGAATTAATTGCAGTGTTAAGCAACCACAAAGAGGCAATAGGATGGAGCATCAGCGACATCAAAGGGATAAGCTCCGTGACTTGCATGCATCGAATCGAGCTAGAACCTGACGCCAGGCCTGTTAGGGACAGTTAACGGAGACTAACACCAACACTTTATGAGGTGGTCAAGAAAGAAATTTTTAAACTTAAAGACGAAGGAATCATTTTCTCCATCTCTGACAGCAAATGGGTGAGCCCAATTCATGTTGTTGATATGTCTTGAATCTCTCGCTTCGGCGAGTTGTACGGGGGTCTCGCTTCAGCAAATGGGTTAGCCCAAACGGTATGCAGTTTTGGGCCTTAAGCCCAATTTGGTGTATTCTCTCAATAGTATAAATATGGTCTTTGAGATCAGAAATTTGTAACCCTAATCAGTAATAAAATCCATTCTTCTCTCTGCCCATGGACGTAGCCAATTTGGTGAACCACGTAAGTCTGTGTCTTCTTTATGTTTTCTGTTTATTGCTTTATAATTATATTCATTCATAAAAAACTGGTATCAAGATCCTGGTCAATTTGATCAGGGTATTTCCGCACCATTAGACTCTCTTTTGCCGACTGAGAATGTCTACTTTCAACGTAAAGGTTGACAAATTCACCGGGAGAAATAGTTTTGGATTATGGTAGATCAAGATGCGATCTCTGCTGAAGCAGCAGGGTCTGTGGGCGCCGCTATCAGGAAAACCTAAATCTAAGGATGTAGATGAAGAAGTGTGGAATACTCGAGAAGAAAAGGCCCACTCGACTATTATGCTATATATGTCCGACGATGTTATCATCGAGGTTGCTGATCAGAAAACTGTCGCTGCTCTCTTGTTGAAGTTAGAGAGTCTCTACATGACAAAGTATCTAACCAAAAAGTTGCTCTTGAAGCAATGTCTGTTCCGTTTACGCATGCAGGAAGGTAATCCCCTTCGTGATCATCTAGAAAAATTAAACAAAATTTTACTAGATTTGCGTAATATTGATGTTAAAGTAGAAGATGAGGACGCTGCTTTACTTTTGTTAGTATCTTTGCCTGAATCGTATGAGAATTTTGTTGAATCGTTTATTACTGGGAAAGATACTATGTCTCTGGAAGATGTTCGATCTGCCCTCCACAACAGAGAAGATTGTCAACGGGCAACTGGCTTTGTCACAGAAAATCAGGCATCTGGGTTGTTTGTCAAAGGTAAAGAAAAAGGGAGATTTGGAAAGAAAACTAGGAAGCCGAATCCCAAAGGTTCAAAAGGTCCTAAACCCGAAGACATATGTAATTACTGTAAAGAACCAGGGTACTAGAAGAATGATTGTCCTAAGAAGAAGAGGAAGCAGGAGAAGAAAGGGGGTGTTGGTGGTTCTGCAGCTGTGGCAGAAACTAATACGAATTCTGAAGAAGATCTGGCTTTGGTTGCAGCTGGACAGTCTCATTGTAATGATGTGTGGGTTCTTAATTCTGGGGCATCGTACCATATTTTTCCTAACAGGGAGTTCTTCTCGACCTATGAGCAGATAGATGGAGGAAATATTTCCATGGCAAACAGTGCAGTCTTCAAAGTGGTTGGAATTGGCTCAGTCGGGATACGGATAAATGATGGGGTATTCTGCACCTTGAAAGAAGTCATGCTTGTTCCACAGATGACGAAGAATCTGATATCATTGAGTCTTCTTGACAGCAAGGGTTTCAGTTTCAAAGGTGAAGGTGGAGTTATGTATGTATGTCAAGGTTCAAAGGTGGTCCTAACAGGCCTGAAACGTGGTACCTTATATTATCTGTAAGGTTCCACTGTGACAGGTTATGCTGATGTTGCATCATCCGAGGTTCAGACCAAGGATATGACCAGGCTGTGGCATGTGAGTCTCGGTCATATGGGAGAAAGAGGGATGCAGATTTTTTCAAAGCTGGATCTTCTTTCTGGGCATAAAGTGCAGAGTCTTGAATTTTGCGAGCATTGTGTGTTTGGGAAGTTTCATCGCAGCAAGTTCCGAAAGAAGGCCGTTCATCAGACCAAGGGGACTCTTGACTACATTCATATGGATTGTTGGGGTCCGTCACGTGTTGAGTCTATTGGATGCCACATATATTTTGTGTCTATGATTGATGACTACTCAATGATGACTTGGGTAATTATGATGAAGAACAAAAGTGAAGTGTTCAAGAGATTTAAGCAGTGGAAGGCGTTGGTAGAAAATCAGACTGGGAAGAAGATCAAGCGACTGCGAACTGATAATGGCCTGGAGTTCTGTTCGTCTGAGCAGAAGTAGTAAACACGGCGTGCTATATGATCAACCGTGGTCCTCATACTGGCATTGATTGCAAGACACCTTACGAGGTATGGTCTAATAAACCTACAGATTATTCATTGTTGAAGGTTTTCTGGTGTACTGTTTACTATCATGTTAGTGAGGGTAAATTAGAACCAAGATCTAAGAAGAGTATATTTGTTGGTTTTGGGGATGGAGTTAAGGGATATAGAATCTGGTCACCTTCAGAAAATAGAGTTATATTCAGCAAGAACGTGTTTTTTGATGAGAATTCTATGCTTAACCCCGCTATGAAGTTCAATTGTGCAGAAAATTGTAGTAGTGTTTATAAACAGGTGGAGCTGCAAGTCACTCACGATGAGAGTGAATCACAACTCCAAGGTGGAGAAGATCAACATACTACTGCTAAAAGTACAAGTTCAGATGTTCATCCAGAAGCTCTCCAGACAAGCATAGCTATTGATAGAGCTAGGAGAACAGGCGTGAAGCTTCTCTGCGATACGGTTTCAAGGATATGGTGACTTATGCATTACAAGTCGCTGACGATGTAGAAGAGGAAGAACCATCTGTAGGTGAACCATTCACATACAGAGAGGCTGTTTCAGGTAGTGAGTCAGCTCAATGGCTCACTGCAATGAGAGAAGAGATGGAATCACTTGACAAGAATCTGACTTGGGAACTGGTCACGGCCAAAGGGGAGGAAGATTGTCACTTGTAAATGGATATTCGAGAAGAAGGAAGAAACCACATCTGGTGAGGGTGTGAGATACAAGGCTCGACTAGTTGCAAGAGGGTTCACACAGAAGGAGGGGGTTGACTATACTGAGATATTCTCACCAGTGGTCAGACACACTTCTATCAGAGTGTTACTAGTAATGGTTGCACAACAGGATTTAGAACTTGAGCAACTGGATGTGAAGACATATTTTCTACATGGAATGCTCGAAGACGATATCTACATGACTTAACCAAAGGGTTTCCAGGATCCAGGGAAGGAAGATTATGTTTGCAAGGTTAAGAGGTCCTTATATGGGCTAAAGCAGTCTCCAAGACAGTGGTATAAGAGGTTTGACAGTTACATGATCCAGTTGGGATACAACAGAAGTCCACATGATTTTTGTGTGTATCACAACAAAGCAGATGATGGTTCCATGATCTATCTCATTCTGTATGTGGATGATATGCTCATAGCTGCGAAGTCCAAGTCTGATATTCAGAAGCTGAAGGATCTGCTCAGTGCTGAGTTCGATATGAAGGATTTGGGTGCTGCCAAGAAAATTCTGGGCATGGAGATATATAGGGAAAGAGAAAAGAGGAAGCTCTTCGTGTCACAAAAGAGTTACATTGAGAAGATCTTGTCTAGATTTGACATGTCTACCGCCAAGCCTATTGATACCCCAAGTGCTACAAATAGTCATTTATCCACTGATTATACACCGAAGTCTGTAGCTGAGCAGGAATACATGTCTCGAGTCCCATACTCTAATGCATTAAGGAGTTTGATGTATGCTATGGTCTGCACTTGACCAGATATTGCACATGCTGTGAGTGTTGTCAGCAGGTTCATGGGACGACTTGGAAAGGAGCATTGGCAAGCTGTGAAGAGGATTTTTTGTTATCTTAAAGGTACGTCTGATGTTGGTCTCTTGTATGGAGGTGATGCTCATGGTTCTTTGACTGGTTACTCTGACTCTGATTATGCTGGAGATGTTGATAGTAGAAGATCTATGACTGATTATGTCTTCACTCTTGGTGGTTCTGTTGTTAGTTGGAAGGCAACTCTACAGGCTACAGTTACTCTTTCTACAACTGAAGCAGAATATATGGCACTGACAGAAGCTGCTAAAGAGGGAATTTGGTTGAAAGGGCTTGTAGGTGATCTTGGTATACATCATGATCAATTTATTGTGCTTTGTGACAGTTTGAGTGCAATCTGTTTGACCAAGGATCAGGTCCATCATGAGAGGACCAAACATATTGACGTGAGGTATCATTTTCTGAGGAATGAGAAGAGAATCAAGGTGATGAAAGTAGGTACTGCTGATAATCCTGCTGACATGTTCACCAAGCCGGTCCCACATAGCAAGTTTTGACTTTGTCTGGACTTGCTAAACGTTAAAAGTTGTTAGTTGCCCAAGGAGGGCATATCTGCGGCAGAAAGAAGGAGTCTGTTCATTTGGCATTGTAATGATGCATCTGCAATAAAGATTCAAGTCAAGGTGGAGATTTGTTGATATGTCTTGAATCTCTCGCTTCGGCGAGTTGTACGGGGGTCTCACTGCCCCGTCAGCGAGCTGTCTCTTATACACATCTAGATGTGTATAAGAGACAGGGGGTCTCACTGCCCGGTCAGTGAGTCGGGGGGGTCAAGGGGGGGCGAAGTTCCCCTTGCCCGGTATGCAGTTTTGGGCCTTAAGCCCAATTTGGTGTATTCTCTCAATACTATAAATATGGTCTTTGAGATCAGAAATCTGTAATCCTAATCAGTAATAAAATTCGTTCTTCTCTCTGACGTGGACGTAGCCAATTTGGTGAACCATGTAAATCTGTGTCTTCTTTACATTTTCTGTTTATTGCTTTATAATCATATTCATTCATAACACATGTGGTTCCAAATAAAGGAGGCATCACCATCACCGAAAACGACAAGTGTGAGATAGTTCCGACCCGACTAACTACTGGATGGCATATGTGCATCGATTATAGGAAGTTAAATGCGGCCACTCGCAAGGATCATTTTCCTCTGCCATTCGTAGACCAACTTCTCGACAAGCTTGCTGGGCACAAATTCTATTGCTTCTTGGATGGCCTTTCGGGCTATTATCAAGTGGCCATCGCTCTGGAAGATCAAAGCAAGACAATGTTCACATGCCGCTTTGGCACGTTCGCCTTTCGAAGAATGTCCTTTGGTTTGTGCAACGCACCAGCGACTTTTCAAAGGTGCATGCTCTCAATTTTTAGTGATTTTATTGATGAATTTCTTGAAGTATTTATGGATGATTTCTCGATTTTTGGGTCATCTTTTGAGAATTTCTTATCTAACTTGTCAAAAGTTTTAGAACAATGCATTGAGAAGAATCTAACTTTGAGTTGGGAGAAATTCCATTTTATGGTAAAAAGCGGCACTGTTTTAGGCTATGTTGTTTCTAAAAAGGGTTTGGAGGTTGACAAAGCAAAAATTGATGTAATTGAAACCATCCCTCCCCTTAGAGATGTCAAGGGAATTAGGAGTTTTCTTGGTCATGCAGGTTTTTATAGACGTTTTATCAAAAACTTTTCAAAAATAAGTCGTCCACTTTGCAAACTATTGACTTTAGATACTCCTTTCATCTTTAATGAAGAATGTTTGAATGCGTTTAATGAATTAAAAGAGAGTCTTACGTCGGCCTCTGTGGTTGTTGCTCCTGACTGGACCTTACCCTTTGAAATTATGTGCGATGCCTCTAATGAGGCGGTGGGGTCCGTTTTGGGACAACGTGTGGAAAAATTGCTTAGGGTTATTTATRATGCGAGTTATATGCTCAYCGARGCTCAACGTAATTATYCCACAACTGAAAAAGAATTARTGYCGGTTGTATTTTCGCTTGATAAATTTAGATCGTATATWGTTGGAGCCAYAGTAKTTGTACATACGGATCATGCTGCATTGCGTCATTTGTTTTCCAAACCACAAAGTAAACCACGTCTTATTAGGTGGATTTTGTTGCTGCAAGAATTTGACGTGGAAATAAAAGACAGATGGGGTTGTGAAAATGTTGTAGCTGATCATTTGTCTAGAATGATAATTGAGGAAAATGAGGGCGAGAAATTTATGATTAACGATCTCTTCCCTTATGAGAATGTTTTTAATCTTTAAAAATTAATTACTCCTTGGTACGCTGATATCGTGAATTATCTTATTTGCAAAATTGTGCCTAACCATTTATCCTAACAAGAACGAAAGAGATTTTTGAGTAAATGCAGGGACTACTTTTGGGATGATCCATATGTGTTCAAACGCTGCAAGGATGGTCTAAGCAGGAGGTGCGTTCCAAACAACAAAATGGGGGGCATTCTTCAATTTTGCCTTGACCATAGAGTGCATTTTGGAGCTCAAAAGATGGCATTTAAGGTGTTACAAGTTGGATTCTATTGGCCAAGTTTATTTGTCGATGCGTTCGAATATTACAAAATATGCGACAACTGCCAACGAACCGGCAACATAGGAAAGCGAGACGAAATGCCACAAGTACCTAACCAAGTGGTAGAAATTTCCGATGTATGGGGGATAGACTTTATGGGACCTTTCCCTAAGAGCGGAGATTTCGAGTACATTCTGGTTGGTGTTGACTACGTATCAAAATGGGTGGAAGCAATCCCTGCTCGAAGAGCTAACGCGGAAGTCGTCCTTAAATTCCTCCAAGAAAATATTTTTAGTAGATTCGGGGTGCCGAAATTAATAATAAGTGATGGAGGAAACCATTTTTATAACAGAGAATTTGTAAGACTGATGACAAAATACGGTGTCCGACAAAAGGTAGCTACACCTTACCACCCTCAAACATCTGGTCAAGTCGAAACAAGCAACCGTCAACTTAAGGCTATCCTCGAAAAGACAGTCGGACCAAATCGAAAGGATTGGGCAGTCAAACTTGTCGACGCACTGTGGGCATACCGAACAGCCTACAAGACGGTGCTTGGAATGAGTCATTTTTGACTCGTCTCTGGGAAGGCTTGCCATTTGCCAGTTGAGTTAGAGCATCGAGCTAGTTGGGCCATTCGCAAGTTAAACATGAACTATGATGAGGCGGGCGAGTATAGGAAGTTGGAGTTGACTAAACTTGAGGAAATAAGGAACGAGTCCTATGATAACGCATGGAGGCAAAAGAAGATGACGAAAGCCCACCATGATCGGAAACTCGTCAACAAGCAATTGGAGGTAGGTAAGTTGGCCCTAATCTATAACTCGAGATTTAAACTTTTTCTAGGGAAATTGAAATCAAGATGGAGTGGACCGTTCGTGATTAAAGAAATCAACGAGTTCGGAGCAGTCACCCTTTACAACGAAAAACGAGACGTACTGTTTCAAGTTAACGGGCATCGAATTAAATTATACCGTGATGGAGAGACAACAAGTCAAAATCGCGAAATGTTGAGGATGATGGACCCGCCTCCAATTGAAAATTAATCGCAAACACTTGCGTCGAGCAAGCAACGTTAAAAGATGCGCTTCTTGGGAGGCAACCCAAGCTTTCTTATTTTCTTTTTATTTTTCTTTCTTTTGCTATTTTTGTGTGTGTTTTATGCTTATGGAACAGGAATTAGGATGTTAGGGAGAGAACAATTCACTGATCGGAAGCAGGTAATTCATGTCGGTAACCAGCACTCAGTCTCATCGATCGACGCAGCATCGACGCGACATCGACGCAGCCTGAGCGCATGTGTCGACCGGCAGCGCGAAAAATGGAAATTTTTGGCTTTTTGGGAGTTTTCGTCCAAATAGGTAAGTGATTTTTTGGGAATATTGTGCACGAAATTTGTCTGGTTTTGTGGTCAAGATCTTATGTCTTAAAAGAGTTCTAATTAGATTAGGAAACTTAATATCTCTTCCCTTATTTGTAATTTGGGTAAATCTAGGATTCCTATTTTCAAGATCTTTTGATTCCTATATAAATCAAACCTCCCACACTCTTTATTTCATTATTCTCTTGTGTTCTAAGCCTCCCAACACCTAATATAATTTTATTCTCCAAGCTTTTCAACACCATGAGGCCAATTCCACAAGAAACCAAAAATCATGAAAATAGGTGGATGTTGAGAAACGAGCACGAAGAAAAAGTGGACTAGCTGCAAGGAGAAGTCGAAAAGGTTAAGGGTATGGTTGGAGAATGTCAATTAGAAGAAGTCTATTACAATCTCCAAATCGATCCCTTGAATGTTCAATTGAGGAGAGCGGAAGAGATCAACGATGGGTTGAGGGATATGAATCTCCAACTGAGGGGCAAAATTAGAGAATTGAGAGGAATTGAACGTGATCTCAAGGAGAGCGCGGAATATCTCAAGGAGCATGACATGACCATAGAGGAGCTTCAAGATGAACTTCTCTTGGCTAGAGAGAAAATTGCGCAATTGACCAAGCTGAACAACGAGATGTTGTGGGCCGAAACTGAGTTTGCAAGTGAGCTCGACGCTAGGGACAAGTGAGTTTACCCTCATACGAGAGAATTACGTCATTGAAGAAGAGAAATTCGCGCTCTTACGCCAAATTGAAGAGCAGGATGCTCAAATCATGGATCTCAATGTGGGAAACATTGCAAACGAATGGAACATAGAATATTGGAAGCAGCGCTTAGATGAAGCTAGCGAGAGGATTGTCGCATTAGAGAAATTGGGCAATTGACCCCCCTTAGATTCATTGGACTTGCCACTATCTATCTATTTATGTTTTTCCATTATTGAGTCATAGGATTGTCCTCCTACTCTATCCTGTTTAAATTATCGCAATTCCAATTTTACTCCGTTGTTTAAGTGTTTCGTTTCAGTAATTAATGAAATTCTATTTTTCGAACGCCCTTGTTTTATATATTTCTTGCACCATGAACGTTTTTGATTTTTCTTAAGAGTTTGTGCAGTTATCCATGGTTTAAACTCATTTAGCGGAGAGGTTAACCGCTGGAATAAATTAAACGATTCAAATCCTGTCGACAACTTTTCTCTTGGGTCGATCGACGGAACATCGACGCGGTGTCGACGCTGCTTGGCGCTGGTATGATCGAATATCAGCCGTCTTCCGCCGTCTGCTAAAGGGCCGCAGCAACGAATTGCTGTGTTTTATTATTGCTGATAAACGTTATTTATTTATTTTTTCGTATATTTTGTTATTTGTGTATTTTGGTTGTTTTTTTGCAAGGACAAATCCAATCACAAGGCTCTAGACAACGGGAAATTGCACAACTTCAATTGGGGAAATTTGACCATTATATTTCAGGGACATTTTCTTATTCCCTTTCTCTCTTGATTTTATTTTCTTATGCTCGTTTATGGCAATCAGGGGATTGCCGAGTTTTTAAGAGGGGGGGATGGTTGAGTATTTGATTGAAAATTGTGTGCAATTTAAATTTTTACGTGATTGATCCCCGAATTGTGTTTGTATGGCATGCCTGTCGAAGTTAGCTATGAATGATTTGATGCTTTCGTCTTTTGAGCTTGCATAAGTGCATAGTTTTTCGAAATTGATTATTTATATATTGTAAAATGGTACTTGTACGCAATTGATTTTGCAAAACCTTAAAAACAGCGTCAATTCAAAACTTTTTCATGCAAAAATCCAGTGAGTATCTTGAGTGTTTATCATCATTGCGTGTACTTGAATGAGTTTTGATTTGAGATCTCTTTGAAACCGCTGTGTGTAGTTGACTTGAAAATAAGGTTAAGGCACAGATATAAACCCTATTTCTGGCCATATTCATATATATTAGCCACTATAAATTTTGAATGATCCCCTCATAGCCAAATAATCCATGCCTATAGCCATGAGTGTTTTTGAGTCGACCCCTACAACCCATTAAAAGCGTGGGGTAGGAGTTCGTTATTTTTATTGGTTTTTTGAGTTTTGGAATTTTTATTAGAAATTTATGATTTTATTAATTTTTGTAATAAAAGACCACCATCCGAAAAAAAAAGAAAAAGAAAAAGATCCCATAAAATTAGAAAAGGGACAAAATTTAAAAAAAAAAGGAAAAAAGGAGGATGGTGAGTCTAGTCGGATCGTGTTAAGTCATTGCCTACGCGCTAATTAAGGCTTGAGTTTAATTGTTTATTTATGAAGCTTAATGTTTAAAAGGCAAGAGTTGTGTTTGAAAAAGAAGCATATTATGAGCTTCTATATTGTGATTAAGTGGTTTGAGCTTCAAGTCGGTTTTAGAGTTACGAGTTGAGAAATAGCCTACATTTAAAGGCTACGTTATGAGTGTTAGTGAGGTTTATTTTTGAACGAAGTGAAGCGCATTGCTTCGTGATTAGATTAGGTTGGGTTGAGTAAGTTATTAGCCACGCGACTTATATATTCCATACCCGTCCAAAGAGCCTTACATTACAACCCGAAAAGACCTTTTCCGATTCTTAGTTCGATAACACACTTAATTCGCGATTGAAAAGAGAATGATTTTCGGTTCTTGTTTATTGTGCTTGTATTTGTATGATTTGAGTGTATACACATCCCATGCAGAAAATACTCGAGTGCTTTGAGCGTACACCCTATATAATACCCTTTTGTGAGGATGCATGAATTTGATTTTGGAGCGACAAAGTAATAAGGGTGGAGTGTTTGAAGTTGCGTTGCATGTATCTATAATTTCAAAATTATCTATGTAGCATCGCACGACTCATTGCTTGGACTGATTTTCATTTCTTGTTATGCTTTGAATCTATCGTTCGTTCGAGGACGGACAAACCAATAAGTGTGGGGTAGTTGATTAGCACATATTTGCCCTTATTCTTATTAGTATTTTTGTTTATTTTTCTATTTGTTTTTGGTATAAATTGGATAGTTTAAGCATAATTCCGTGTTTTTATAATTCCAGCTTATTTGACCACTTTTTGATCTAGATTGATGCAAACAAGTAATTATTTGTGGTTTTTCACTTTACAGCTAAGTAACCGGGGAAGTTCAGCGCGTGATTAGATGAAGTTTGAAGTTCGAGAGTCGAGAACGAGCTTTCTGGTGAAAGAGTAGCAAAAGGATCGAGAGAACGAGACGTGAAGTAAGCTGCGTCGATCGAAGCAGGCATCGACGCTCCGTCGACGCGACCCTGCCCATGTCGATCGATGCTAGATCGATGCCAAGACGACGTAACTCTCCGAAGCGTCGATCCTAAGTGCGTCGATCGACGCTCAAGTCGACGCAACTCTCTGAAGCGTCGATCCTAAGTGCGTCGGTCGACGCTCAAGTCGACGCAACTCTCTGAAGCGTCGATCCTAAGTGCGTCGATCGACGCTCCTGACCAGTCGACGTAAGCACGCCAGACGCATCTACACCGAGTCCCAGCTCGCGTCGATCGACGCGATGTCGACGTGACGGCCCAGAATCGGATGTTTAGGGTTTCTTATGCTACAAGTGAAAGGAAAACTATTTAAACCCTCCCAAATCCGTCCAAAAAAGATACCACTCATACTTTACAACACTACAACACTACTGATAGTCCGTGGGCTGGAAAACATTACACCTTAACGTACCTAGACGATCAAGATCGTGATTCACTCATCGATCAAGATCCAGGCAACCTCTCCGGAATAGCTGGAGAATCTACTGCATTTTCTTAGTTTAAGCAAGTATTCTAAACTCTTTAATCATTTTCTTATTTTAATTTTATGCGATTTATTAAGTAGTTTCGATAATTGTTCTTGGGATACTCCGTATTGCAATTCTAGATGTTTCTAATATTGAAATTCATAATCTTATTTTAATTAATGCTTGGTTATTTGTTCGTGATCGGATAGTTAGTTTAAATAATTGCTTTTATTTTGCTAGTGTTAGATTAATTCTCGAATTTATATGTTATAGTTATTGCTTAGATACTTAGTGTAAATTATTGTTCATGCGTTTTACATTCTTAGGTAATCAAAACAATCACCCCCGTTTGCAAAATCATCAAAAAAGGTACAAAATTATCTCGATCGGGCTTTTTTACTGACGTGGTGTGATTCAATAATTTTTTATCATTTTTCTTTATTTTTAAACATTAATTGAACAAAAAAACCTGAGAAAGAAATCAATTTTGGTCCATTATATTGGCCAAATTCCAAAAAAAGGTACGTGACATTGACCATTATCAAACCACACCTGCTAAGTTGGTCAATTCATCAAAAATGGTCCAAAAATATTTTTTATATTTTTTAAATAAAAAAAATATATTTAATATATATTAGATATGTAAATTAATTTATAAATTATATTTATAATAATTATATTATATTTATAATTTTAGATTATATTTATGAATAATGATATTATAAATATATAATATTATAATAAATATTATATATATATATA
This sequence comes from Phtheirospermum japonicum, assembly GCA_014905375.1. NCBI lineage: Eukaryota > Viridiplantae > Streptophyta > Magnoliopsida > Lamiales > Orobanchaceae > Phtheirospermum > Phtheirospermum japonicum. Next base: position 290,222 of record BMAC01000162.1, read on the forward strand.
TTATAAATATAATTATTCATAAATAATTATAAATACATATTATTTGAAAATATATTATTAATTATAAAT
>BMAC01000162.1:290315-319637 GCA_014905375.1 Phtheirospermum japonicum
CCCCCCACCCTCACCCCCACCCAAGTTATATAAGTATTTCGTGTTATTTGCAATTGAACAAACTATTTGGAGATTCCGATCGTATGTTCCTCGAGAGATGACTCGAGTTAACTTTGCCACCTTACACGCGATCCCATTTTCTTGCGGGCAAGCTATTGAATTTCTGACAAATATTTATAAGTAGGCGACACAAAAGCTTGAATCAGTGCCACGAGATGTATTTCATTATTTTAGAATCACGAGAATTAGTAATTGGTTGGTAAATATATTTTTTCTATTATTTTCATTTTTTTTTATTTTTTTGTAATTAAAAAAAAAAACGAGGGGAGCGAATTCCCCTCGAAAATTCCGAGCGAAACTAACTCCCTCTGGAGTTTCTGAGGGGAACTTTCTGCCCCTCGGTTTTTCTGATATAAAAAATAGGAAAAAATATAATAGAATAGAAATAAATAACATCCTATATCATCTTAGGCGTGTGGGGTGATTTTAACCCGGGTTTTACGAGAGAAATATCACCGAGTATGTACGTATTTAGGGAAAATTGATTGTTTGGTCCATTATATTGTCCACTTTCCAATTTAGGATCAAGATATTGTTCCACTATCAAAACACATACACGAAGTTGGCAAAATCATCAAAAAAGGTACAAAATTATCCCGATCGGGCTTTTTTGCTGACGTGGTGTGATTCAATAATTTTTTATCATTTTTCTTTATTTTTAAAAATTAATTGAACAAAAAAACCTGAGAAAGAAATCAATTTTGGTCCATTATATTGGCCAAATTCCAAAAAAAGGTACGTGACATTGACCATCATCAAACCACATCTGCTAAGTTGGTCAATTCATCAAAAATGGTCCAAAAATATTTTTTATATTTTTTAAATAAAAAAATATATATTTAATATATATTAGATATGTAAATTAATTTATAAATAATTTAATAATTATATTATATTTACATAATATTATAATAAACATTATATATATATATATATATATATATATATATATATATATTATAAATATAATCATTCATAAATAATTATAAATACGTATTATTCAAGAAATATAATATTAATTTAATATGTAAATTATTTTATAAATTATATTTATTAATGTAGATTACATTTATGAGTGATGATATTATAAATACATATTATTATAATAAATATTATATATATATATATATATATATATATATATATATAGATATATATATTATAAATATAATTACTCATAAATAATTATAAATGCATATTATTAAAATAAATATATTTTTAATTATAAATACATAATATTATAATAAATATTATATATATAATTTATATTTTTTAATTTATTTCTAATTTTATTAATTTTTTATTAATTAAAATCTTACTAATAAGAATTATATATTTGTAAAAATTATATATCATTATTTGTATATAATATATATTTATAATTAATAATATATTTTTTAATAATATATATTTATAATTATTTATGAATAATTATATATATAATATTTATTATAATATTATGTATTTATAATATCATTATTCATAAAATAATCTACATTTATAAATATAATATTTATAATTAATAATATATTTTTTAATAATATGTATTTATAATTATTTATGAATAATTATATATATAATATTTATTATAATATTATGTATTTATAATATCATTATTCATAAATATAATCTACATTTATAAATATAATATAATTATTTATAAATTAATTTACATATCTAATATATATTAAAAATATATATTTTTTATTTAAAAAATATAAAAAAAATATTTTTGGACCATATTTTATGAATTGACCAACTTAGCAGATGTGATTTGATGATGGTCAATATTACGTACGTTTTTTGAAATGTGGCCAATATAATGGACCAAAATTGATTTTTTTTCTCAGGTTTTTTTGTTCAATTTATTTTTAAAAATAAAGAAAAATGATAAGAAATTATTGAATCACGCAACGTCAGCAAAAAAGCCCGATTTGGATAATTTTATACCTTTTTTGATGATTTTGCCAACTTCGTGTATGTGTTTTGATAGTGAACAATATCTTGATCCTAAATTGGAAAGTGGACAATATAATGGACCAAAAAAGCAATTTTTCCTACGTATTTACATGTGTCGTGTAATTCGACTAATAGGAACCACGATAAGATCGATCAACTTGTTAAGCTGGAAATGAAAAGCAATGCGTCATAATTTTTGTGAAGATGCCACGAGGTGTGTTTTGTTGTTTTAGTACCACGAAAATTAATAATTGATCGGTAAATATACTTTCTCTATTTTTAATTTTTTTTTAAAATATAAAAATTACCCTAGGGGGCAGATTCCCTTCAGAAAATACCAAGGGGAAATTGCTCCCCTTGGTTTATCCGAGGGGATTTTTCCCCCTCAATGACTGCCCTAAATATAGCAGCGGGACACCCCAGCTCATTCCGGAGAAAGGAAACAAACAAACAAAAAAGCAGCGACCACTGTCGCCGCTTTGCCGTCACCACCGTCACCACTTTGCCATCAGCCACGAGCCACCACCGCCACCGACCAGCCTGCCACCTCCATCTTCTCGTCATCCACGAGCCACCACCACATGCCTTCCCCGCCACCTCCACCTTTGAATGTACTTTTTCTATTCGTTGTTTTTAATTTGAATTTTTGTTTAATTCTTTTATGAATTATATTTTTTTATATATGAAATTGTATACAATAATTGTATAGTTAGGTTTTAATATAATTAGGTTTTAGTTTTGGAATTATTGTATAATTATGTTTTAATTTAGGGGTTATTGTATAATTAAGGTTTAATTTGGGGTGTATTATATAATTATGGTCTAGTTTAATATTGATTGTATAATTAGCATTAATTTTAGGGTTATTGTATAATTAAGGTTTAATTTAGGTATTATTAAATAATTATGGTTTAATTTAGGGGTTATTGTATAATTAAGGTTTAATTTAAGCATTTTTGTATAATTATTGTTAATTTAGGGTTTATTTTATAATTAGTGCTTAGTTTAGGTATTTTTGTATAATTAAGGTTTAATTTATGTTTCTTTGTATAATTACCGTTAATTTAAGGGTTATTATATAATTAGGGTCTAATTTAGGTATTATTGTATAATTAGGGTTTAGTTTATGGCTTATTATATAATTAGAGTTTAATTTAAGGGTTTTCGTATAATTATAGTTAATTTAGGCATTATTTTATAATTAGGGTTTAGTTTAGGTGTTTCTGTATAATTAGGGTTTAATTTAGGGGTTATTGTATAACTAAGGTTTACTTTTAGTTTTTTTTGTATAATTTTTGTTAATTTAGGGTTTATTTTATAATTAGGGTTTAGTTTAGGTATTTTTGTATAATTAAGGTTTAATATAGGGATTGTTGTATAATTAAGGTTCAATTATACAATAATACAATTATGTTTTAAAGTGTTTGTGGTGGTAGTTTTTAAATGCCGTTGTGATCGGTTGTGTTTAATTTAGGTATGTTATGGTTTTTCATATTATATACATGTTTTAATTGATTGATGTTGTGATTGGTTGGATAAACATCAGTGATGACGTGGTGTACGGCGCCGGCCGGGAGGTTTCGTCCCTCCAATAGCGGTTTTTAAAATTATTTTAAGAAATGATGGTGGTTTTCAAATGTTATAAATTTTTGGTGATGGTGGTTTTGAAATACCATGGTGATCGGTATGTGGATGTTGTGTTTAACATATATTTTATGGTTTGTTGATATTGTTTACATGTTGTGATTTATTGGTTGATGTATAAGTCTTTTATGACGTGGTTTACGGCACCGCCCGGGAGGTTTCGTTCCTCCAACAACGGGGCTTAAAATAAATTTGATTCACAATATAATCTTTATTTCTACACTCAAACAATATACCTTAGACTCGTTTGGGATTTAGTATCGAATAGAGAGTTTGATACTAAATCCCGAATTGTCCACTTATTTGGACAGTTTGAGAGTGTGACTATAATATAGATTATCTTATTTTTTTTGTTGATTAACTCTCTTTTGTTCTCGATTGCACTGCAATATATGTGTACTTAGATAATTAAAGGGATATGCTGCCGAAACTTTTAGTCAATAAAGATTCATATACTAAGACGATGTATTACTAGATAATAAAGTTTTTGAATGGGATAAGGCCCATACCAATAATTCAATCATTTTCTATCCACCCTCATGTTGCCCATTTTTCAATAAATCAATATAACAATCGTATAATGATAAGATGAGTTTCGGTTGAAGTTGGATGTACAAACGAATCATCAATGGCTTCTTATCCCCACACGTGGATTGAGTCGAGAGCTTTATCGAATTTACTCAAGCACATTCCGCACATAAGGACGGGGAGAGGTTGAAGTGTCCTTGTCATCTTAGTAGATGTAGGAATCATAGGTTTCTCGACATCAATGAGATTAAGTATCACCTGGTTAGATATGGATTCGAGCCGAATTACTATATATAGATTTACCACGGAGAAAGTCGGTCCGCCACCTCTCAATGCCATCACGATATTCACGTTGGAGGACCCTCTTACATCGCTTATGAAGAACGCGTACATTAATATGGTTCAAGATGCAAGTGATGGAGCAGCGATACAATGAATCTGAGCTACTACGTGGGCAACAACGGCAAGAGCAACAGCAATTTCAGGCGTAGGTGAACGCGCAGATGGCTGAGCTGTTAGCTTGATTGCAGTAGTATCCGCCGCAACCTCCCCCGACATAGGACTTCTTTGAATCGAATGTTTTCATAAACTTTTTTACTAACACTTTTGTTGAATATATCTAATAATTATAATTTTTTTTGAAATTTATATAATTAGTTAATTTATTTGCCTGTTTGTTAACGACTTTCTTAAAACAAATTTGGGTTCATTAATAAGAAGGATTAAAAAAAATAATAAAAAAAAGGAAAAAACCGAGGGCATATTCCCCTCGGAAAAACCGAAGGCTTTATACCCTCGGTTTTCTGAGGGTAATAATATGCCCTCGGTCTTTCTGAGGGCAAGACTCCCCTCGATTTTTTTCAAGGGCAATCAGATTCAAGGCCCCGAGATTTATCGAAAAAAATGAACCCTCGGTAATCCTCTCGAAAAATTTACAGAGGTCATATTTTTCCTCGGAAAATTTCACAGAGGAGGTTTTTCTCGAGGGGAACTTGCCCTCAATTTTTCTATCGGTAAATAGATTAACGAAGGCCTTTTTGGTAAATATCGAGGATTTTCCCCCTCAGTAAAATGTTTTTTTTTTGTAGTGTTCAGTGGAACGATTATAATTTTCTTTTTACTTTTTTTTACTTATATTAGTTTAACCAATGGTTCTTCCAAAAAAAAAAAGAAATGAATATGGAAGAATACTTATAATCTTTCATTGATATGAGGCCTAATGATCATTTGTTGCACATGGAGAGGAGGATTGTTAGAATATACAAAAAATGTACACATTCCTTAGACATAAAAGACAATATCTCTATTGATATAAATGAAACGCATTGTGAAAATGAGTTTACCTACAAGTAGCCTCAACTGGCTCCAGTGCGCAAATTATCGTAACAAATAAATCTGATTGGAGTTTTCAAGTGTCACGTGATTTATGAACACGTCTCCATGCTTGTTTTTCTTTTCCCATATGGATCATGTATTATTCCATTTTCTCTTGTTGCTAACCTTAAGACTAAAATATAATGATATCTCAACATTCAAGATTCGCATCAAATTAAACCGAGTTTCAATCAAACAAGTATAATATAAATCGAAAAAAGTATAATAAAAATCAGGGGTAACAGATAGTATAATCATGAATAGAACACGATAAGAGATTGTACCTAAATTTTTAGACATATTAATCCAGTCAGCATTGTGTACACAGTCAGCAATCCATGTCAGCTTCTGTAGCTAGCAACTTATTTGTCTTTTCTGTGGCTTGGACGTTTACATGACCACATGCAGCTGCTGTGTTGGTGCATTCCTCACCACATGATGTGTGTGCAGCTGTCTCTTGATCAATGGCTCAGCTTTCTTGCCCGTTGTTTTGTTTTGTAGCTTTTGCTAGGGTTAGCTAGGGTTCCTGCCTATATATGTGTATTTGTATACTGAACCTTGTTTAAGAAAATATGAAAGCAAATGTTCCCCTTTCCAGTTTTAGCTTGTTTGTGTTTTAGTTGTTTTCCAACATGGTATGAAGAGCAGGTTTATTTGGCTCTGCAAGGTCACTTTCATCCTTTTTCCCTCTACAATCCTTTTCACCTTTTTCTTCAGATTACCTTTTTTTGCCTATTCTAGATATCCCTTAAATGGCTGAAAATATGGCTGCACCGGAGGGTGATCCCACTTCAAACACAGCAGCAGCTTTTCCCTCAAATATTTTGATACAACCACAACATCAACTCATATCAGTCAAACTCAATGAAATTAATTATTTAGTCTAGAAGCAACAGATTCTGGCTGCAGCCACTGGATTAGGGTTTGAGTCCTACTTAAATGGGGCAGCTGAGATCCCACCAAAGGTCATTCAAAATCAAGAAGGCCTTGCTGTTCTTAATCCCAAATTTCAAACCTTTCAGAGACAAGACCAGTTATTAGCATCTTGGCTGTTGTCCTCTCTCTCAGAGAGTGTTCTCATTCTAATGGTTGGGCTCACTACTAGTCATGAGATGTGGAGAGCCTTGGAATCTAATTTTGCATCTCAGTCCGAAGCAAAGACCGTGCAATACAAGATCCAACTGCAAACAATGAAAAAAGGGAGCCTTTCTATGAGGGAATACTTGAATAAGGTTAAGGTGTGCTTTGATAATTTAGCTGCTTCTGGGCACAAGGTAGAGGACTTTGATCAGTTACTACATGCCTTGACTGGTCTAGGGAGTGAGTATGATCCAGTGGTTGTAACTTTAATATCAAGTCCAGAAAAATGGAGCTTTAAAGATGTCAGTGGCCTCCTTTTGAGTTTTGAGTCTAGATTGGAGGCCTCAAACCCTTAGTTTGAAGAATTTGTGACAATGACTGTACATGTAGCAATTCAAGGCCAGTCAAGGAAAGAGAATGGAAATTAGAACAGCTCTAGTGGCAACAGTGGCGATACCAGAGGAAGAGGATCATTCCTAAACAGAGGAAGTGGAAGGAGAGGTGGCACTAGAGGCAGAGGAGGAAGGAACTATAACAACAGCAGAGTGACCTGTGAAATTTGTGGATACACTAACCACACTACTTCTAAATGCTACTACAGGATGGATCCCAATCTCACTCCTCATTTCTTTCAGAATTTCAGCCCTACTACTAATCAGAATTTCAATAGAGGATCTTTTTCAAGCAATAGAAACAATCAATCTTGGCCACACTCCTCAGCAATGACAGCAATGGTTGCCACTCAAGACAATGCCTCTGACTACAGTTGGATATCGGACTTAGGAGCTTCAAATCATGTCACTCCAGAATTTTCAAATCTCAACATCTCATCAGAATATCAAGGCACAAATCAGCTTCACTTGGGTAATGGTGCAGGTTTGTTCATCTCTAACATTGGCAATACTACTGTTAAATCTTTCAATCCTCCCTCTAAACATCTTTTTTAGCTTAATAATTTGCTTCATGTACCTAGTATCACCAAGACTCTTCTCAGTGTGTCTCAGTTTGCCAAAGATAACAAGGTCTATTTTGAATTTCATCCTTCTGTTTGTTTTGTTAAGGATCAAGCCACGGGGGATACTCTACTCCAAGGGAAACTTAGTGAAGGTTTATATAAGTTTGATCTCTGCCAAGTGAGACCTCAAAAGTGTTCCTCATTTTCTCCATATCTCTCAACTATCAAGAATAATGTTGTCAAAAGTCCTTGTTGTTTTTTTGTTTCCAAGAAGGCAGTAAGCCTTGATGTGTGGCATTGCAGACTAGGCCATGCGGCAATGAGATTATAATAAAAGCACTCAGAGATTGTAATATACCTTTTTCCAATAATAAATTTACAAGCTCTTTTTGTAATGCTTGTTTGCAATCTAAATCCCATAACCTGCCTTTTCAAGAGTCTATAAGTGTGATAAATGCTCCTTTTGACCTTATACACTCTGATCTGTGGGGACCCTACCCTTTTAAAGCCATTAATGGCAGCTTGTACTATGTTGTGTTTATTGATCACTTCACAAAATTTTCTTGGATTTACTTTCTCAAACACAAATCTTAAGCCCTCCAAGCATTCTTACATTTTCAAGTACTAATTGAAACTCAGTTTTCTGCAAAAATTAAAGCTGTTCAAAGTGATTGGGGAGGTGAATATAGGAATCTATCCAAACTCCTGCAAGACAAAGGTATAGTCCATAGTATCTCCTGTCCTTGTACCTCTCAGCAAAATGGGGTGGCTGAGAGGAAACATAGGCATGTTATAGAGACAGTTCTCTCCAATCTAGATCACTCTGAGGTCCCTAACACCTTTTGGATGGAAGCCTTTAACACTGTTGTGTATACTATAAATAGAGTCCCTACCAAACAATTGAACTACAAGTCGCCTTTTGAAGTTTTATATGGTCATAAACCTCTGTACTCTAATCTGAGAGTGTTTGGTTTCTTGTGCTACCCTCATGTGAGACCTTACAACAAGCACAAACTTGAGTTTAGAGCTGTCCCATTTACATTTCTTGGGTACAGTGAGGGGTTTAAAGGGTATAAAGTCAGGCTGCCATCTGGTAAAATACTAATGAATAGACATGTTGTCTTTATTGAAGATCAGTTTCCCTTTGCCAAAACAGCAAAATCTGAGGCTCATGCTATCCCTTCTATGGATAAATCCAATTGTTCTCCTCTGTATCCAATACTCATTCCTACTTCACAAGATTAGACAATCATCACTCCTATCACATCCAACTCTACTACTTCACATCCTTCTCATGATCATGATCACTCTCCTATTGGTCAAACCTCTCCACTACATAATTCTGCACAGTCCTCCATTGCATCTCCCATAAATCCCTCTCCACCCTCCCCACATACAACCTCAACCTCTCACACCACCATCCCTTTAACAGTATAATTGCCTCAGTTAGATAATGATCAAAACTGTTCTATTACTCACAATGTTGCACCTATTGCTACTAATACCCATTCTATGCAGACAAGAACCAAAACAGGTAACTTGAAGCCCAGAGTGTTTACTGCATTTCTTCAATCTGATTCAGAACCAATGACTCTTAAGGAGGCTCTACCTCACAAGCATTGGAAACAGGCTCTGCTCTCTGAATTACAAGCTTTATCCAACAACCACACTTGGATTCTTATACCTCTCCCTCCTGGTAAAAAGGTAGTTGGCTGCAGATGGATCTACAAGATAAAAAGAGGGGCTGATGGTTCTATAGTGAGGCATAAATAAAGGCTAGTAGCAAAGGGATACACACAAACTCCTGGTTTTGATTATGAAGAGACCTTTAGCCCTGTAGTGAAACCTGTTACAATAAGGACAGTGTTATCTATCGCAGTTTCTTGTGGTTGGACTGTGAGGCAACTGGATGTCAATAATGCATTCCTAAATGATGATCTTACAAAAACTATATACATGCAACAACCTCAAGGTTTTGAGCAAGGGAACAGTGAATTGGTGTGTAAATTAAACAAAGCTATCTATGGCCTAAAACAGGCACCAAGGGTTTGATATTCTAAACTGAAACAGGTTCTCACAAGATTAGGTTTTCAGTCATCTCAGTCTGATAATTCTCTCTTTTTCAGGGCCACCTCTCAGTCATGCACAGTACTCTTAGTGTATGTGGATGATATTTTGATCACAGGCAGCAGTGAGACTGGAATTACTTCACTTATCAAGCTTCTTGATTCAACTTTCTCTCTAAAGGACTTGGGAGTTGTTCATCACTTTCTGGGAACTGAGGTTACTCATTCCTCTTCAGGAATGCATCTGTTTCAGAAATAATACATTCAAGATCTTCTTCATAGAGCAGGAATGGCAGGTGAGAAAGGGTCCATTACATCTATGATCACTTCACCTCCTCTGTCCAGATTTGTTGGCAGCCATTTTACTGATCAGACACTTTACTGAAGTATAATAGGTGGACTGCAGTATTTAACCATCACAAGACCTGATATTGTCTTCAGTGTAAACAGGCTCAGTCAATTTATGCAAAATCCTTTGGATACACACTGGAAGGCTGTCAAAAGAGTGCTCAGATATGTTGCTGGAACATCAAACCTTGGACTGTCCATCACTAAATCTCAGTCTAATAGGCTGATTGGATTCCCAGATACTGATTGGGCAACTAATGTGGATGATAGAAGATCTGTTACAGGATTTTGTGTCTTTCTAGGGTCCAACCTCATCTCTTGGTGCTCTAAGAAGCAAGCCTCAGTCTCAAGATCCAGTATAGAGGCAGAATACAGAAGCTTGTCACATTGTGCATCAGAGGTCATGTGGATCAAGAATCTCTTAACTGAAATTAGAATGCCAACTTCTTCTACTCCATTGATCTAGACAGACAATATTGGAGCTGAGTCCTTAGCTGCCAATCCTGTCCTTCACTCTAGAATTAAACATGTGGAGATAGATGTTCACTTTGTAAGGAAAAAGGTCAGTCAAGGTGTTTTAGGAGTTCAGCACATCCCTTCCTATGATCAAACAGCTGATGTGCTGACTAAGCCTCTATCCAAGAAATCCTTCATCCGGTTCAGAAATAAGCTTCATGTAACTTCCTTACCGATTTTGGATTAAGGGGGGTGTTAGACATATTAATCCAGTCATCATTATGTACACAGTCAGCAATCCATGTCAGCTTCTGTAGCTAGCAACTTATTTGTCTTTTCTGTGGCTTGGACGTTTGCATGACCACATGCAACTGCTGTGCTGGTGTATTCCTTACCACATGATGTGTGTGCAGCTGTCTCTTGATCAATGGCTCGGCTTTCTTGCCGTTATTTTGTTTTGTAGCTTCTGCTAGGGTTAGCTAGGGTTCCTGCCTATATATGTGTATCTGTATGCTGAACCTTGTTTAAGAAAATATGAAAGAAAATGTTCCCCTTTCCAGTTTTAGCTTTTTTATGTTTTAGTTGTTTTCCAACATACATAAACACAAATTCTTTTCGTGACAATGCAACCCGACATAATTTAACAGAAAAAATCGGAAAAAAAGGACTAAATTTGATATTAGTAATTAATAAAAATAGCATATAAATCAACATAACATGATACGACAATACAAAACTACAATGCGTCTAACAAAACATACAAAAATATTTTCAACAAATAATCTTCATGTTTCAAACTTATAAAGTGTTGGAAAATAACAAAGACTGAAATATTCTAAAACAGGAAAGGAAACCATTGCTTTCTTATATTGCAGATTATGTTCCAACATATACATATATAGGATAAAACCCTAGACTACTCTAGTTGTGGCTACAAACAAAGCAACGGGCAAGAGAGGAGAGCCATTGATCAAGCGACAACTGCACACTCAATGAGTGGTGAGGATTACACCCATACAGCCACTGCATGACACGTGCAAACGTCCAAGAATACAGATTAAACAAATATGTTGCCAACTAGGAACGCTGAATAGTCAATGCTGACTGTATTATTAATATATATCTCAACCCCCCCTCAATAAAAGGCCGGCGAGGAAGTGACATACAACTTATTTCTGAACCGGGTGAAGGATTGCCCGGATAGTGGTTTTGTCAGCACATCTGCTGTTTGATCAAAGGAAGGAATGTGTTGAACTCTGAGGTCACCTTGACTGACCTTTTCTCTAACAAAGTGAACATCTATCTCCACATGTTTAATTCTAGAATGAAGCACTGGATTAGCAGCTAGAGATTCATCTCCAATGTTGTCTGTCCAGATTAGTGGAGGTGATGTAGTTGGCATTCTGATTTCAGCTAGGAGATGCTTGATCCACATGACTTCTGATGCACAATGGGATAAGCTCCTATATTTAGCTTTTGTGCTTGATCTTGAGACTGAAGCTTGCTTCTTAGAGCACCAAGAGATGAGGTTGGATCCCAATTAGACACATAACCTTGTTACAGACCTTCTATCATCTACATAAGTTGATCAATCAGCATCTGAAAACTGAACCAGTCTGTTGGACTTGGATTTGGTGATGGACAGCCCAAGATTTGATGTTCTAGCTACATATCTGAGCACTCTTTTGACAGCTTTCCAATGAGTATCCAGTGGACATTGAATGAATTGACTGAGCCTATTCACACTAAATACAATATCAGGTCTTGTGATAGTTAAGTATTGCAGTCCACCTATGATGCTCCTGTACAATGTCTAATCAAGAAAAGGACTACCAACAAATCTGGATAAAGGAGGTGAAGTGATCATAGGTGTAATAGATCCTTTGGCACCTGACATTCCTGCTCTATGAAGGAGATCCTGAATGTATTGCTTCTGACATAGGTGCATACCTGAGGGGGAATGAGTAACCTCAATTCCCAGAAAGTGATGAACAATTCCCAAATCTTTTAGAGAAAATGCTGAATCTAGGAGCTTGATGAGGGATGAAACTTCATTAGCATTGTTGTCAGTGATCAATATATCATCCACATAAACTAAAAGCACTGTATATGGTTGTGATGTAGCCTTGAAGAAAAGAGAATTATCATATTGAGAGAACTGGAACCCTAGCCTTGTAAGCACTTGTTTAAGCTTTGAATGCCAAGCCCTTGGGGCCTGTTTCAAACCATAGAGAGCTTTATTCAGTTTACTGACCAAACCATTACTCCCTTGCTCAAAACCTTGAGGTTGTTGCATGTAAATAGTCTCAGTTAGGTCACCATTTAGGAAAGCATTTTTTACATCAAACTACCTCACATTCCATTCACAAGAGACTTCAATAGAGAGAATTGTCCTTATGGTGACAGGTTTTACCACAGGGCTGAATGTTTCCTCATAATAAAAACCAGGTGTTTGTGTGTATCCCTTTGCTACCAACCTTGCTTTATGCCTAACTATGGAGCCATCAACACCTCTTTTTATCTTGTAAATCCATCTGCAGCCAACTACCCTTTTTCCAGGAGGAAGAAGTGTTAGTACCCAAGTCTGATTTTTAGACAATGCCTGGAGTTCATAGAGCATAGCCTGTTGCCAATGCTTGTGAGGTAGAGCCTCTTGCAGTATACTTTGTTCCCTATCAGATTGGACCAATGCAGTGAACACCTTGGGCTTCAAGTGACCTTTTTTGGCTCTTGTTTGCATGGAATGAGTGTTAGTAGCAACAGGTTCAACATTAAGAGTAATAGAACATTGTTGATCATTATCTAATTGAGGCAATTGTACTGTTAAAGGAATGGTGGTGTGGGAGATTGAGGTTGTATGTGGGGAGGGTGGGGATGGATTTGTAGGTGGTGCAGTGGAGGATTGTGTGGAATGATGTAGTGGAGAGGCCTGGCCAGCAGGAGAGTGATTATGTATAGGAACAGGAGTTGAATCGGTAGAGTTAGATGTGAATTATTGAACAAAAGTGGTGTTTATCTAATCATTTAGAGTGGGAATGAGTGTTGGATAAAGAGGAGAAAACTTGGACTTATTCAAAGGAGAGATAGTGTGAGATTCAAAATTTGTTGGCTTGGCGAAGGGAAATTGATGTTCAATAAAGATAACATGTCTGTTCATTAGTATCTTACCAGAGGGGAGCATGATTTTATACCCTTTATACCCTTCACTATACCCAAGAAAGGTTGATGGAATAGATTTAAACTCCATTTTATGCTTATTGTAAGGTCTCACATGAGGGTAGCACAAACATCCAAACACTTTCAGATTGGAGTACACAGGTTTATGTCCACATAGAACTTCAAAAGGTGACTTGTAGTTAATTTTTTGGTAGGGATTCTATTAATGGTATGTACAGCAGTGTTAAAGGCTTCCATCCAGTAAGTATTAGGTACCTTAGAATGAGCCAGAAAAGATAAACCTGTCTCTATTACATGCATATGTTTCCTCTCAGCCACTCCATTTTGCTGAGAGGTATAGGGACAGGAAATCCTATGAACTATCCCTTTGTCTTGTAAGTGTTTTGACAAACTCCTATATTCCCATCCCCAATCACTTTGGACTGCTTTAATTTTTGTTGAGAACTGAGTCTCAATTAGAGCTTGAAAGTGTAAAAAGGCTTGAAGGGCTTCAGACTTGTTTTTGAGAAAATAAGTCCAAGTGAATTTTGTGAAATGATCAATGAACACAACATAATAAAGGCTACCATTTGTGGCTTTAACAGGACAATGCCCTCATAGGTCAATATTAATTAGGTCAAAAGGAGTTTTTATCACACTTAAAGAATCTTGAAAGGGCAGTTTGTGGGATTTAGATTGTAAACATGCATTACAAAGAGAGCTGACAAATTCTTTATTAGAAAAGGGTATATTACAATCTCTGAGAGCTTTTATTACAACTTCATTGGCAGCATGGCCTAGCCTACAATGCTAAACATCTAGACCTACTGCCTTCTTGGATACAGAAAAACAACAAGGTGGTTTGACAGCATTATTCTTGAGAACTGAGTGATTGGAAGGATATGATGGGCAGTTTTGAGATTTCACTTGGCAGAGGTCAAACTTATACAGTCCTTCACTAAGTTTCCCTTGGAGTAGAGTGTCCCCCGTAGCTTTATCCTTGACAAAACAAACAAAAGGATGAAATTCAAAATAAAGTTTGTTATCATTGGCAAACTAAGACACGCTTAAGATATTCTCAGTGATACTAGGTATATGAAGAAGTTTATTGAGTTGAAAAAGATGTTTGGAGGAAGGATAAGAGGATTTAACAGTAGCACTGCCAATGTTAGAGATGAACAAACCTGCTCCATTACCTAAGTGAAGTTGATTTGTGCCTTGGTACTTAGATGAGATGTTGAGATTTGAAAAATCTGGAGTGACATGATTTAATGCTCCTGAGTCAGGTATCCAACTGTAGTCTGATCCATTATCTTGAGTGTCAACCATTGCAGTCATTGCTGAAGAGTGAGGCCAAGATTAATTGTTCCTATTGCTTGAGAATGATCCTCTGTTGAAGTTCTGATTGTTTTTAGGGTTGAAACTCTGAGAGGAGTGAGGGGTGAAGTTGAGATCCATCCTGTAGTAACACTTTGAGACAGTGTGGTTTGTGTAACCACATATTTGATAGGCTGTTCTGTTGTTGTTGTAGCTTCCTCCTCCTCTGCCTCTTGCACCTCCTCTCCTTCCACTTCCTATATTGTAAAAGGATCCTCTTCCTCTGGTGTTGCCATTGTTGCTATTAAGGCTGTTCCAATTTCCATTCTCTTTTCTGGATTGACTTTGGATGGAAATATTAGCAGTTATTTGCACAGATTCATTAAACTGAGGATTTGTGGCTTCTAATCTGGACTCAAAGCTCAAAAGGTGGCCACTGGCATCTTTAAAGCTCCATTTGTCAAGACTTGAGGTAATAGTGACAACCACTGGATCATATTCACTTCCCAGGCAGGTCAAGGCATGCAACAGTTGGTCAAAATCTTCTATCTTGTGCCCAGAAGCAGGTAAATTATCACAACATACCTTGGCTTTGTTTAAGTACTCTCTCATGAAACTGATCCCTTTTTTCGTTATCTGCAACTGGATTTTGTATTGCATTGTCTTTGCTCCTGATTGAGTTACAAAATTAGCTTCCAAGGATCTCCACATCTCATGACTTGTGGTGAGACCAACCTTAAGGATGAGAACACTCTCTGAAAGAGAAGACAACAACCAAGATGCCAACAACTGATCTTATCTCTGGAAAGTTTGAAATTTGGGATTGAGAACAATAAGGCCTTCTTGGTTTTGAATGACTTTTGATGGGATCTCAACTGTCTCATTTAGGTAGGACTCAAGTCTTAAACCAGTAGCTGCAGCCAAAATTTGTTGCTTCCAAACCAAATTTGAGGTAGGATTCAAGGCCTTCTGTGGTTGTATCAAGATATTTTGAGAAAGAGCTGCTGCTGGATTTTGCAGAGCAGCTGTATTTGAGGTGGGATCACCCTCCAGTGTGGCTACAGCTTTTATGAGGCAAATAAAAAGGACAAGAAAAGCATCTGAGGGAAAAAGAATGAAAACGGTTTTAGAGGGAACAAGGATGATAATGGCTTCACAGAGTCACGCCCTAGACCTGCTCTTGATACCATGTTGAAAATAACAAAGACTGAAATAATCTAAAACATAAAAAGAAATCATTTGTTTCATATATTGCAAATTAAGTTCCAACATATACATATATAGGCTAGAACCCTAGACTACCCTAGCTGCGGCTACAAACAAAGCAACATGCAAGAGAGGAGAGCCATTGATCAATGGACAGCTGGACACTTAATGAGTGATGAAGATTACATCCGTATAGCCACTGCATGACACGTGCAAATGTCCAAATATAAAATAAATATGTTATCAAATAGAAAAGCTGAATAGGCAATGTTGACGTATTATTAATATATATATCTAACATAAAGACACGTAAATAATTTGGATAAACATTTGTATCCTATTTTGGTATTACGCTACTGTGTCATGTAAACATTTATCACTCTTAAAATTATATACAAAAACTCTGGTATCGTGGTGTTTCAAAAATTGTCACTTAAGTCTAGTTACACACAAAAGTTGATTAATGGTCATGGTAGAACATTTCTATTTGCTGACAAAATAATGTGTCGTATAGTAGTGTATATAATAATATAAATAAGACCACACAAATAGTAAACGTGATATACCTCGATCAAATAAGTCACGTGATAACACGTGAGAGGTTACATGGGGCGTGTCGCGTGCCGGCGTGCTAGCATGTAGCACTTTGTCATTTCTAAACAACCCTAATATTTATCTTCTACTAGTAAAAATTACTCGATCATTCTTTTTCTTTATCTATTCTTTTTCTTTTTTAAATCATGAATCACATCATATTATTATTCTCCAGAAAAATATTTTACTTGACAGAAAAACAGTACTATCATTGTCACACTTGTATTGTTTACTCAATTAAACCTCCAATCTATTCTTGATTTTTCAAACAGAATTCTCCAATGTTATTATTTCCAAATGGAATTCATGAGCGAAACAAAAGGTCAAAGTAGAAATTTCGTGAAACCAAAAATGATTTGAGCATTAAATGTAAGGTACGTAATGCCGGTACAAATTTAGTTGTTCGTCAAATTTCATAAAAATGTTAAAATTGCTTCTCTAACTCTACACCTCAAAATATATTTTATCTTTTTCAACCCTCCACCATCCCCCTTTATTATCGTCACCTCCGTCGCCGTCGCCACCGCCACCACAGCTTCCATTGAAGAACAAAAAAAAAAAAAAAAGGAAATAATAGTGTTGTCATGGCTGCGCCTCCTTACTGCAATTTCCACCAAATTAAAAAAAAGGAAAAACACATGCGTTCAGACTGAATTTTATGAATGCGTTCAGAAATAAAATTCAGACGTGCTTCATGGTGTTCATCCTAATACGACATCAAATATTCACGTCGCCAACATGCAGGTAATCATGCGAATTTAGTAAGCAATTTCGGTAAGAGACCTCATTTTCTAGAAGGTGCAATCATTGTGGGAGGTGGGCGAGTTGTTTTGAAGGACAACGACCTGATGTATAGGAGTGGCGAGCTCTTATGATCTAAGTATTAATAGGTCAGCTCGGCGCTGAGTGGTAGCTCGATGTTGAGGGTTGGGCTTCCTGATTTTCGGGCTTTTTGATGGGCTAATTCACGTTATTTTATGGGATCCCGACGGAATAAATCTATGGACAGACTTATTGGCCCATTGCTAATTCAGTAATTTAGTAAGAGTTCTATTATTTATGGGAACTTAGCATACAGGAGGAATTCTAATTCTAAGTCGGTCGTACTATTTATAGTATTATAGTAGGAGAGGGGAACCCTAAATTGAGAATATTTCTCTTATCTATATAAAGAGGACTCAGGCCTCATTCTTTTTCCCTCTAAGTTGATTTTCACATCTTATGTTTTATTGAGCTCTCGCATCTCTCTCGCGCAATATCTGACTTAAGCATTGCAGGGCCTACGCCGGGGCCGTTCACCGCCTTGGCTTGGGTTTTATTTTGCAGGATCTATCAGGTCGCTGACTTCATATTTATGGTGAGTACCCCATATTCTTGAGGCACCAATCTTTTTAATCGCATCAGGATCAGAGTTTCGAATACCATGAGCATGTTCATGTCTGGTTTTATAAACGCGTTCGAAAATTGGTTTGAACGCATGTTTTGGCATCTTATTTTTTCTTCTTCTTCTTGCAATGGTAGCATGCTGGCAACGGTGATTGTAGCTGATGATTTGGCTGCGTGTTTGTATTTTTTTTAATTCAATGACAAACGACAATGGCGGTAGTGATGGCAGTGGTGGTGGCGGCGGCGAGGGGAGTGGGGGGAGTGTTATGAATATGATGAAGTTTGTTGAGGGTTTAAAGGATAGCTTTAACTTTTTTGTAATCTTTTTTATGGACGAACAAATAAATTACGGGGTCCGTATATCTGCGCTGTTAAGTTACAAGAATATTATAATTGTGTATTATAAATATTATAATTATATTCAATACTTTTAGTTGATTAACATATATTTTATATGCATTAAAGATTATATATTTTATATTAAAAACTATAATATTAATATCTATATAAAACATTATATTATATATGATATAAAATCCTTTTTACCTCAATTTTTGTAACTTAAGAACCGACGTTGGACTAGTTCTGATTATAAAAGTAGCTTAGTTCTAAGGGAGATCTTAATCTAAATTTTTGGAGAGCTCGATTAGGTTACGACCTCCTTCAGAGGTCGCCCGAACACCAGGTCGTTCATTTCTATAAGCTAAGATAACTCAATTGAGGAGAGCTGCATAAAGATTTGATGATAAACTCCAGGTGAGTTATGAGGAATATGTTAGAAAGTTATGGAGACCTGATTTCATAATTCAGTAATCAGATATACTATACTAAGGGAGTAAATTGAATTCTAGGTGGATAAGTAAAGAGATTCTAGCGCATAAGAGACGAAGACCCTAATTTTCGGGTAATGCATCTCCTAAATCTATAAATAGGGGATACAAGCCTCATTCTAAACCCTAAACTGAATAAATCTTTGTTCTTATTTTGGTATTACTTCTTCACATATACATGTTTTATGACTTCACTAGTACAAAAAAATAATTGTAAAACAGACATTCTATAACGCCTCAGACGGTTACGTTCTAAAATATCATCCGGTGGCATTTTCAAAATAAAAAGTCACATACTAGAACGAATTTTATAATATATGTTCTAAATAATCTGAGTTTATTCATATCTAGAACGTCTTTACAAAAGACATTCTAGTAAATTCAATATCTATAACATATATTGTAAATACGTTCTGATATATGCAATTATTTAGAATATATTTTGAAAAGCCGTTCTAGTATATCATATTATTTAGAATGCCTTTCCTAAAGATGTTCTGAAATGTAATAAAAAATTCTTACTTTGTTTGCAAAAGAAGGAATCCTATCATTTTGCCCTAGACCTTCTTTCCTCTCTAATCCAAATCCATCTCTCAAATCCCATCTCCCTTGGTTCTTCCTAGTTCTCCATCTTCATCCCTCCATTCAAGCCGTAGATAAACAACCTTGCCTTACTTCCATGGAGAGGTAATTTTGAAAATTCCCCAATGTGTTTAGAGGATAGGGATATGTCGAACAACGAGAGAGTTATTATTTGGAAACCGTCAACCGACTAATTCAAGTTTGTTCCTCCGTCCTGCATCCAATGCCATCCTCGTGCTGCAATTATCAACTACTTTGTTTGTTCCGGATTAGAGTTCGGTCTTAATTCTCAAGACTACAAAGTCGTAAGGTTTGTTGATAATTATTTTGACAATGAGATCGATTACGATCATACCGATCAGCACGCCGAGTTGTACTCACTAAAGTCTGGTTCTTGGTTAATTATGGGTGAATAATCCATGAGTTTACTTGTAATAATTATTTTCTGAATGTATGGCGGTTTGAAGTATTCTTACGATTGAAGGTGTAGTTTGTTTTCATATTGAGGTTATGTGTTATTTGAACATAATCTCATAATTATATTTCTTTTCGGCCATGGATCCTAATTTTTTCGAAAATGAACGGTTAGTTTCTCGTGTTCAACAATTGGAGAGCGGTACGCATTTTATAGCTTTCAATCTCTTAATTTAAATTTTCTTTCTTTTCTTTCTTTTTTTTTATTTTTTTTCTTTTGGCCTTTGCGAAAATAACCTCCACGTATTTAATTCTCTGGCTTGGCTTATTGTGTGAGTGGTTGAAATGAAAATGATAAGTTATTTGGCCAAAATATTCCCCATGTTGAATTTATGGTACAGAGAAATATTAATTTTTTTACAGATAGGGGCGGAGCCAGGGGGTCCCCTGGTACAGGGCACAACCCAAATTGATTCTGGACCCTTTAAAAGAATTTTATATTAGTTATAGTTAATAAAGCATATGGGCTAGGTGTAAATAATTGGGTCTTGAATTAGACTTGGACAAAGACAAATAAATATAAAGGAGGGTTAAAACAGGCCCAACTCAAAAACTATATCATTTAAGATTGGACATTAAAGCACACGGGATTCATCTTCAAGAATACACACCATATAAAACAAAGGGGACAAATCCCTTATTCAGTTCAGGAGCCTGCTGCAATTCCCACCCCTGCAATTCTCATTCCTCTTATATTTTAATTAAAGTGAAGCTAATTATAAGCGGTACGGTGTTATTTCTCCCTCTCTATATACCTTTTTTTTATAAAGTATGATTTTTTTTCTCTGTTGTAATTTCTTTCTTCTTTTTTAATTTCTTTTTTCCTTCTTCAATATTATGTGTTTGTTTTGTTGAGACTTGATTTAGAGCCTAAATTTTGAAATAATTGATTTTCTTTTATTATCTTCATTGTATAGATTTTGACGTTTCTATGGGCTCACAATCTCCAAGAAAGAAAGGAAAAACAACTTTGAATTCATTCTACAGCCATGTAAGAATTACTACATAAAATCAACAATCAAATGATCCGCAACTTGTCACTCAAATTGAGAATCAAGCGGCTGCTCCATTTGAATTTCAAGAATCTTCTTCGAGGAAAAAGAATCAAGAGTCTGCCCTTTCCTGCTCGTCTTAGAAACTGAACGAGGTAGCCGGTGGAGTTTGTTGGGAGGGTACCAATGGAGTTTGTTGGGTCGTAGTCAATTGTGTACCCTGTGGAGTTTGTTGGGCCGTGGCCTGCTTGGTACCTTGTGATGCTTGTTGGGCAGTTGTCGATGGAGTTTGTTGGGTCGTGACTTGTTCGGTACCCTTGGAAGCTTGTACCGTGGTTTGTTCGGTACCCTGTGAAGCTTCTTGGCCCTAGGCTCCTGCACGTTTGGCGCGGCCATCACCCACCATCCTAAATTCTTCATCTTGTAATTCTGCAACGGTGAATAGAATGTCCTTCATATCGACGGTGGGGTGGGGATGGAATCTACTAAGCGACCAAGTTATACTTACCTAGTCTTCTTTTCAAATTCATGCACTCTAGCACTCTGTTTGTAAAGTTCACGTATCTCTGTTTGGAAAGTTTATTTATGCTCACATAATGGGTATTTATTGGTTCTAAAATATCCGCGTCTCTATTCATTTCTTTTCTTCGTTCTTGCATATAAAAATTGACTTTGAGTTTTGTTACCTTAAATAATAATTAACAATTCAACACCAATATAAAAAATTAGCAAAGAAAGAAAAGTACTTTGATTTTTGTTACCCTAAATCATAATTAACAATTCAACATCAATATTAAAAATTAGCATATTCTTCGCAAGAGAGCTACATAGAGAACTTGAAAAATAAGTTCTAAAGTTGGGATCTGTATTTTTTTGAAACAAAGTTTTTTTCTTCCTTTTTTTCCTTATACCAACTAAGGAGCACATCCAGTATTATTATTGAATATACAGCATCAACCTACAACAAAAATAGCTACAAAGAACCAATGTGGTAAACCAATTAAGAAAACTTTTTTACACCTGTTCATAAGGAGCACATCTAGTATTATTTGAATATACAGCATCAACCTACTACAAAAATAGCTACAAAGAACCAATGTGGTAAACCAATTAAGAAAACTTTTTTACCCCTGTTCATAAGGAGCACATCTAGTATTATTTGAATATACAGCGTCAACCTACCAACGAAAATAGCTACAAAGAACCAATGTGGTAAACCAATTAAGAAACTTTTTTTACCCTGTTCATAAGCATATAGAACATTTGGCGAATGCAGCTTACACTAGTTCTCAGAATACGAGATAAGCACAAATGAAAGCGTAAACATATAAACCACCACAACCAAACAAAAAAAACACAATGATTGTTCCAAATATCTATTAAACAATTAGATGTTAACTCAAAATAAATCAAACAATTGATTGGTATACAGATATAGATAATTTCCCATTTGATGAAATTATCATTTAAATATTTAGTTTCCAGTTTCCATTTGATGAAATCTTAATCGAACATGTGTGCATACATGGATCATCATTGTTGGAGTGTTATTGAAAGGTATGAATCAATTTTATTCAAATATATAAATATTCAAAAAATTACCTAACAAAACTCTCGTTAACTAAAATCTATCTCGGCGACGTTTGTTCTAGATCTCAGCTTCCACAATTTAACTACAGTGGCTTCAAAATCCAATCCTGCAAATGTAACGAGCGTTATCATCGACCAAAATAGAAACTCTCTCGTCGACGGAGAACAAAAATTTGCAAGTACCTGATATTGTCGGTAACTGAATCTCGAGTCTCAGATTCCACAATTCAACTACAGTGACTTCAAAATCCTGCAAGGTAAGGAGCGATTAAACAGAAATCTCGATATATTGACGGATAACAAAAACGCTGAATACGGAAAACCGAAACTCTCTATATCGTCGACCGAAAATAGAAAATCGGACCGAAAATAGAATGAAAACATAAACTCGCAGTATTTTCGAGGGAAAATTTCATTTTTGGTACATTATGTTGGCCACTTTCCAGAAAAGGTACGTAATGTTGGCCAGCATCAAACTACATACATTAAGTTGGCAAATTTATCAAATTTGATACAAAAAAAGCCCAATCGGGCTTTGACGTGATATCGGGCTACATACAATAAGAAATGATTAAATTTATTTGAGGCAATTGTTTTGTCTCCCGCCAAAACTGTTTTCTTTCCCCAAAGAGAAACTTTTTTGGCGCAAAAAGCCACTTTTGTTGACTTTTCAACTGTTTTTTTTTAATTTAAATATTCCAGCCATCATTGTTGACTTTTCAACAGAAATTGAATTCCCGTCTGATGATATATAGAGCCATACGGATTTTCGAATTTTTTCCCAAAAAATTAGGAAACAGAATATTTTTTTTCCTATTTGTGATTGTATTTTTCTAATGACTTTAATCTATATCTGGATGAATCGTTGATTAGGTAACAGAATTTTTATTTTTCCATTTTTCTAATGACTTTAGTTAATATTTTTCTATTGGTAAATTTATATGTTAATATTTCCAGTTTGTTAAAAACATTGTTTGATACGTTTAATTGAAATTCGAAGAATTAAAAAAATTAAGTAAAATTTTTAACTAAATGCAATTATGAAAAAAAAAAAAGGAAACAAATTGAGCAAATTATTTACAGCCCCAAACAAATATAAAAAAAAAGCAAGAAAACGAATTAAATAAATTAATTACAGGCCCCAAATAAATAAGGATAAAAAAATAAAACAAGAAAGTAAATTAAAATACAGGCCTTAAAAAAACGAATTTGGAATCAACCGTGGTATCTGTAAAATAGGTAGTTGATTCAAGCTGATCTCTTGCATATTCAAAATCCTATAAAAGGTAAATAAAACAAATCAGAATTACATTTAGATTATTTTTAAATTCAACCAGCCAATAAGTAATGTATTAAAAAATAGAATAAAATCAGACAATATATTGATAATGACAGAAACGAATCCCTGCTGATAATTTGAAGTTGATTAGGTAACCAAACAAGTGGCAATTTTTATTTCAAGGGCAATCAAGAAAACGGTTAAATTGATTTAAAAATCACACAAAAATCTATTAAAATCTTTAAAATAAATCGATTGTCTATAATTTAGGAATACGAAATCTTTTTTTTTTTTTTTTTTGTTCGGCCGCAAAACTCCTATGTAGATTCCGTATATAGAATTCCTAGGGTTTCATGCAAATCGTCCTATAAATATAGGGTTCCACTAATTGCAAAATATCAATTTCTTTCGTATCTTTCGTCCGTCTTTGTTTTCTGTCTATTTTTCAAAACTCGAGCAGCTAGGTTTTTTGGGACGATGCCTCCTCTATTCGGGCTAACGAAAGATATTGACCGCACAAACAAGAAAGCTCTTAAGCTTCGAGTGTGCCGCTTTTTTGCGAGATCCGATTTCGACAACAAAGATCAAAAAACGTCTATGGAAATTGTTTTCCATGACTCCGAGGTAATCATCATAAATTCGATTTTGTTTTAGTAAATAGATGTATATATGTTCAACTAACTAAATATTATTATATTAACATATTGTTTAAAACAAATTCTCTAAAAACTCAAATATAGGGGGGACGCATTACTGCTGTGATCAAGAAGATCAATGTAAAATTATTTGAAAATCGAATAGTTGAGGGTCGCGTTTATGCGATTCGAAACTATTACGTGGAAAACAACGCGGCAAATTCCGCCACAACCTTGGCCAAATTTAAAATTGTTTTCCACGCGAAAACAATATTGGTCGATGTGAAGGAGGATTCCTTTCCCAATTACGTTTTTGGCTTTCGTCCTTTCTCCACACTAATGGACGTCAATAAAGTTGATGAAACAGTTCTCTTTGGTAAGTTTTTTAATTTTTTTCAATAGTAATAAACACATTCAAAATGAACTTTTATCTAATTTTGTTGAATTTGATGTTGTAGATGTGATAGGAAAGGTGGCCGAGATCCGTAACCCTTCTGATAAGGAGTTGGCGGGAGGACGTCGAACAAGGTTGATTGAGATGATTCTCGAAGACTTGAGGTAATTTCAGTTATAAGATTGTCTAATTAATTATTTAATGTGGTTAATTATCTAGAATGTTTTGTATTTATCTAGGAGTCTAATTGCGCTTTGCTATTTTTTTGTATTATAGTGGTGTTCGTTTGAGTTGTACCCTTTGGGGTGATTTTGTTGATCAAATTCTAGCTTTCGAGAGTGGGCTCTCTGCGGAAACTTCCGTTATGATCTTGCAATTGTGTCGTGCGAAGATCTATAGAGGTAATAACATTTATTTTTCTAATTGCTGTTTTTTTTATTCGAATTTTTACTTTAATATTTGTTTTAATTTCTGCATACTATTCTGTTTTTAAATGTTTATTTAAAAATCATGATTCTAAAATCTGTTATTCTAATTCTAATTGCAGTTTTGTTTATTCGATTTGTAATTTAAATATTTTTTTCCAGTTAAGCATTATATTCTGTTTTTAAATTTATTTTTAATTTTAATTTTTAATTTTAGTTTCTACTTTCTAAAATCTGTTATTACAAATTGCAGTTTTCTTTATTCGAATTGTAAATTTTTTTAGCTTCAGCATTTTATTCTTGCTTTTAAATTTCTTTTTAATTTTAGTTTCTACTTTCTAATATCTGTTATTACAAATTGCAGTTTTCTTTATTCGAATTGTAAATTTTTTTAGCTTCAGCATTTTATTCTGCTTTTAAATTTCTTTTTAATTTTAATTTCTGCAATTACAAATCGATTTGTCTAATCTTAATTTATGTGTAAAATTTATTTTTACTAATAAATTTATTTTAGCATCGTATTTTTTTAATTTTCAGATTCTATTTATTTTAGTTATTTTAGATTCTCTTATATATATATATTAATATTTCAAATTCTAAAATAACAATTAAACTAATTATGATTATAAATATATAGATTCCATCACGCTGTCGAATTCATTCGAGGTTACAAAGTTGGTGACTTCTAATTCGGTGCCCGAAATTGCAGAATTCAGAAGCAAGTATGTTTTTTTTAACTTTTAATCAATTATTATTTTATAAAAATTTGGTGTTACATTTATTTGATTTCTTTACTACGGTTTATTTTCTTAAATATAGATTTCCAAAGGGGTCAACGAATCCAACAAAGAGTTTTAGTCGAGGGAGTTTAACGCTATCACGTAGTGAGGTTGACGAGATTGCCTCCGGCGTTGTCATCTTCCATCCGGTTGATTATTTGTACACGGTTGAGGAGGTACAATTTTTGTTTATTTGAGTTGTTAGATTTTTATTAGTTATTAGATATTAGATATTAGAGTTTTATTTTTGATATTTGGTTTTTTAATAGAGTGATTGTTTTTTCAATACAGCCGTGTACTTTTTGGATTTGTGCTATCGTTGGTTCTTTTATTGATGATTGGTTGTACAACGCATGCACGAAGTGCCATCGAAAGCTTGAGGAAGATGGGAATGAGTTTAAGTGTGGGTATTGTAATAAGAAGGTTTCATCGGGAGTCTTTAGGTGAGGAATTATTTTACTAAAGCGAATGATTTGTAAAATTAATTGATCATTTAGAAATCTTTTTAATATCGAGTTTTGTCTTCTTATGAAGGTACAAGGTAAGGATCGAAGTTTTGGATTCCACAGCTAACGCATCATTGCTATCCTGGGATCGGGAGGCTGAGAAAATGATCGGGCGGTCTTGCCACGACCTTCGGTCCGAATTCTTGGAGGTGGTATATTAACTGTTATTAGGAATTTTAAATTTGGTTATTTGAACAAATTTAAAATTAGATATTCTTTTGTAATGATGTAGAATCGACCCGACGATGATCTGCCGGAAGATTTGTTCAAGCTCATTGATCAAACAATTCTATTGAAGGTCAAAGTCAATTTGGGTCAGATTCATAATGAATCGAGCACGTTTTCTGTTGTGCGTTGCATTACGGACCCATATCTGGTGGCCAAATACAATAAGTGGACCGTCGAAGATGATGTGAGTTAGAGTATTTTTCGAAATTTGGGTTTTAATCATTTTTGAAGTGTTTTAATTTTATTGAAAATTTATTCGTGTTTCCAATTTTTTTATTGAAGGAGTCGGACTTTCTGACTTTGATACAAAGGGAGGAGATCGGCAATGGGCTGGTAAGGAAGTCGAACACTTATACGAATTAAAGTTTTTGAAATTAAATATAGTTAAATTGATTTTCAATTGAAACAATTCAACAAGACGCATGTTCCGAGGACGAGATTACTACTCCCATCAAGAAATTTGATGTCGTGGAACTGGATGGAGATAGTTCGACCGTGAGGAAGCTGATGTTCGATGCTGATGGGGTTGATTCCACCTCTTCGAAAACATCAAGGGTTCTATCCAAGAATGGGAAATCAGTGCGTAAGGAAGTCCTTTCCTTCGAAGAATACTGTGACGCAGAAGTTGATGAGGAGGATGAACCAAGAATTGGTGGAGTTGTTCATGATGATGAGGATTAAAATATTTATTATTTATTTATTTTACTATTTTTTTAAGTTTGGTTTATTATGAAGTTCGATTATTTTTGGAAGTTGATTTTGAGGATGGATGAGAAGACAATATATGATTTGACGTTATTTATTATTTACGTGACTTAAAAATCTGATATTTTTTGGGTTTTTAATTACTTATTAAAGTCATTTTATTGTTATTAACTTTTGTGTTTAGATAAAATTACAAATAGTATATAACTTCACGTGAATGTGTGTGTTGTTTCGTCTTTTATAAGGGTAGTTTAAAAGATGGATGCCTAATGAGTAAGAGCTTTTTTGGATATTTTAAAAGATGGTTGCTTAGCGCGTAAGGGTTTTACAGTGTATGTTGGGGTAGTGTGTTTATCATATATGACATGAATTGTCTATTTAGAGAATAAATCAAATAGAACAATCTTATAAATAAAAAACGTAACTAATACACACACACACATTCGCATAAATTAAAGAGTGCCAATGGGTTATATAAAAAATCAAATAGAACAATCTTATAAATAAAAAACGTAACTAATATACACAAACACATTCGCATAAATTAAAGAGAGTGCCAATGAGTTATATAAAAAATCAAATAGAACAATCTTATAAATAAAAAACGTAACTAATATACACAAACACATTCGCATAAATGATTTATATAAGAAATAAACTAGAGAGACTGATATAACACTGTTTAATTTTTTTCAATTACTTGATCGATGTATATGTTTTATTAAAACATTAGTAGCTACCGTGTTTATTATTGTACAAGTATTTTTAAAAAATAGAATATTAATTTAGTTAATATATATATTAAATATATTAAAATTTTGAAAGTTTGTATGTCATATGATTTCCTTGATATCCAAATTTTACAAGCTCTTTAAACTTACTAAATTACTCAATTATTATGCATCCTAATAATTGTAAAAGCTTTCGATATTTGGTATTTAAAAAAGAAATGAATATTTCTTATTTTAAAGAAAATAGTTAGAAATTTTTCCAATTTAATAGAATCCTGATCACCGAAAATTCTATTTAAAATATAAGTTTTATATTTAAAGATAAGTTATATGGTTATCTCCTAACTATAAAAAATAGATATTTAATTAGTATCTTACTAATTTTTAAAAGATTTGTATTTTCTATTTTTGAGAATCCTAATAACCGAAGATTCTATTTAGAAGTTAAGTATTATGGTTATCTTAAAACCATTAACTATACAAATATAGATACMTATCTTACTTATTTATAAAAAGYTTTTGTTCTAAATATCTCTCTGCGTGCCTATTTAAAGATTATGTATAACTAACCCTAATATCATAAATTTATGACTATGCGGCCGACAACTCAATTGGGCTTACACCATTATTAAAAGAACAAACACGCATACATACATCCGAAAATAAACACATAAATAAGGATAAAAAAACACATAATGGATAATAATACATTTGGAGCAGCGCATTGGTAGACAACATCATGGTGAGGAAGGCCGAAACCATACGAAAAAGGGCACAAATAGACAGAACACTGACAGGTAATTTTTTGTTTAAGTTTAATATCATTATGAATCAGTCATACCTGTTTTTCTGTCCATCCTTTAATCTGCAGTTGGTGAATTACAGAAATTAGTAACATATTTAAATTGTAATGAATATGTTATTAGGTATTTTGAGAAACTTAAACGAATCATGTGAATAAAGTGTTTTTTTACCTGTTTAGCATCAGTCCTACGAGTTGTGTCTCCTGGGATTCTTTCTTTGCCAGTTTTTCTGAATCTGTG
>BMAC01000162.1:331673-365392 GCA_014905375.1 Phtheirospermum japonicum
ATTGTTGACTTTTTACCCTTTTTTTTTTTAAATTTAAATCTCATAGCACACAATTGTTGACTTTTCAACATAGGTTTCAAAAATAAAGTCGTGTGTAAAAAAAAAAATGAATTTTCAAGTAGCTGAATTTCGGATATTCTGGCTAAAAAATAGGATATAATTGTTTGTGAACCAAATTCTTTTTGAATTTTTTAAAGCTCTGAATTCAGATTTTTGAAAAATCAATTTCGATTTTTTGATATCTTAGAATTTCAAATTTGTGAGCCACATAAATTGAATTTTTAACTGCCCAGAGCTCACAATTTTAATACACACACACACACACACACACACACACACACACATATATATCCAATTATTACGTTTTAAAATCAGTTCTTCTATCATCTAATTAGTGATTACAATGATAAAATCTAATTATATAATAGTCAAATGTTCAAATTTTGATTAAAGATATACTGTATTTTTTGGTATTTTGAATTGGAATAATAGAAAAGGAAAGCATAAGTAACTCAAGTGGTATCACTAACCCTTTATAAGGGTGTTGACGAGGGTTCGAACCCTACACCTCTCAAGTTATTTGAAATTTATCTTCTACTTTCCAACCACTTGACCCAACTTATTAAAAAAAAAAAAGCATAAGAAAAGCAACTATAAAAATAAATTTAATTACATGCCCCGAATAAAGAAAAATAAATCATGAAAATAAATTAAATTACAGGCCCTAAGAAAATATCGGAATAAAAAAAAAGTAAGGTATCGAACTTAAATAAATTACAGGTCCCAAATATAACTAATTTGGTAAAAAATAATAAAATACTAAAGCATATTAAATTGAACAAATATTAATCTCCTTGCATAATTAAGCTCTAAGAAATCAGGTATCTTCTACAGTAGTTTTGTTTTATCGGTAGTTGATTTAATCCGATTTACGTGCAGGATTAGAATCATAAGCAAAGAAAATACAATAAATCAGATTTTTGATTTCATACGATTTGTTTGTCTAATTAAAGACATTAAATTTATGGAAAATGCAGCATATCAATTTTTAAAAAATAAAATCAACCTATCAAAAATATACGAAAAATAGAATTCAAAACAAAAAAATACAGTATATCAGATTTTTATTCAATATTGAATAATTGTGAGATTTCAAGTTCAATCATATTTACAAAAAAAAAAAAAAAAAAACAGATTTCATGCGATTTGTTTGTTTTATTAAAGATATTTAATCTATGGAAAATGTTGCAGATTGATTTTTTCACTCTAAAATCAACCAATAAAAATGTACGAAAAATAGAATTCTAATCAAAGAAAATACAGTACATCAAATTTTTATTCAATATTGAATAACTCTGATATTTTGAGTCGAGATCATATAAATAAATAGATTTTATACGATTTGTTTGCCTAACTAAATACATTTAATTCATGAAATATATCTATTTTTTTCGTTCCATAATCGACAAATAAAAAATGGACAAAAAATTAAAACCGGATACAATATCTATAATGAGGGGATATGAAATCATGTCTGTTTGGGTTATCAAAATTTCAAAACTTGAATCTCTATTGTTTCAACTAATCTCCCTATAAATATAGGATCTTATTCTTTACGAATCAATTTCAACTCCCCAACCGATTGTGTCTGTGCTTTTTCTCTATTTTCAAAACTTGGGCAGCAAAAGATTTTAGAACGATGCCTCCTTTAGTTGGACTCAGCAAAAGACATCGACCGAATGAATAAAAAAATACTTAAGCTTAGTGTTGTTCGATTTTTTGCCCGATCAGGATTTGATGACAAGGAACAAAAGATTTTCATGAAAATCATTTTTCATGATTCGGAGGTAATTATTGGTTCTCAATAATTATATTACACTAGTGCAGAAACAGCTTTCAAGAACGCCTGTTTCTGCAAATCAAGAACGCCCTGCTGAGGCGTTCTGCTGTTCTTTAAAGTCTGACAATCAAGAATGCCCTGCTAAGGCGTTCTTGATTGTCAGACTTTCAAGAACGGTTTTCAAAGATATTTTGAAAAATATTTCAGCCGTTCTAGAAAGTCGGTTTTACCGGTTTCGCCCATTTTGGAAAATAACTTTCCAGAATTAAGACGTTTTGGAAAGTATACTTTCCAGAACGTCCCTTTTTAAGGTGTTCTCGAAAGTATACTTTCCAGAACGCCTCGAAAAACAGGCGTTCCTTCTACCTCTCTGCCCGCACTGGGAAAGCTCGCTTCCTAGTGAACCCTCCCAATAAAGTGCCCGAGTGGAAGAAAAACTTTTTCTTTATACACAACACTGAGGAATGGCCCTAACCAACCGAGCTACAATACCATACTCCGAAACAACCTCCTATTCCCAGCCCTAAATACCTTCCCTCTTTGTACAATAAATACTCTGATCAGCTCGCGGAATGGAGCAAGCGCCCATTTGACGTGATGCTGCTTACCAGCCGATCCGATGTGTTCCGGTATGTGGACATCGAATCTTACCCAGTCGAATCAGATCTGGACCTTACCGAGTTCGAGTTTGGTAGGTTTTCCGAGTCTTACACTTTTACATCACTCCCCACTGTTTAAAACTGAATAATAATAACTCTTTTTACCACTGCAGTTGCATTTATCAACACTTGTGTCGCATCGAGCGCCGAGACGACCAAGAAACAGCCTTCCCCACAGCCTGCAGTTTCCCCAGTGCCTTCTCCACCCGACGTAGATGAAGAACTACATCAGGCCTTCGAGACCGGTACCGAAGACGACAACGTGGAGGAGGTCCAGGTAATAAAGAGATCTAAAAAATCCGAGGGAAAACGCCCTCTGAAAACGGCTGCCAGAAGTCCAAGCCCTCCCGCGCCAAAACATCGACGTCTCCAGAAAACCCATGCTGCTACTTCCGCCAGCTTGCCCGACCTGAGCAAAGGACTGGCGCAGTGTGACAATGCTAAGGAGATCCAGGCCTTCCTCAAAGAACGCATAACCAAACAGGTATACACTAAAAAAATCCTTCCGTTTAACATAATTTATACTTGCAAACACTTATAAAATGTTATGGTGCAGCTGAGCCCCCTGATTTCCAAACTGTCTGAAGAGTTAGTGGCTCGATCGGCAGAGAGCGAACTCCAAAAGACATGCGACGAGCTGACCACCCAGACCGAACAACAAACGCAGCAGCTATCGTTAACACAAGGAGAGCTAGATGGTGCGATCAAGCTTTTGAAGGCTCGTGAGGAAGAAATACTGATCTTGAAGAGCCAAGTAAACAGCTTGAAGGACGAGAGAGTTCGCACAAGCAATGAGCTCAAGGACGCGCAAAAACATGCTGGGGAGTTCACCTTGCAAAATCAGAAGCTCCAAGAGCAGATAAAAATAGTTCGCGAGGAGGGAATGTCTGAAGGTCGGCGGACCTTCCTCACAAGCACGGTTGGCCGGAAGTTCATCGATGCCTACACAAAGGAGCTCGTAGAGGCATTCGAGAAGTCCTCCATCTACTTTGGCACAATGGCTTCTGGTGCCCAGGAGTGGCTTTTCACAGCTGCTGGAAAGATCAAAAAGGAGGTCGCAGCGTTGAACGTTACCTATAACCCCGGCGTCCCAGCTCTCATCAACAAACTAACCCCCTTCAGCAGCTTTAAAGGCGATTGGATGTAGCCGATTGACGCGAAGTGGTGGTTATCGTGCCAGAATCGAGCTGTCTTATCTACCAGACTGTTCTTCGAGCTAGAAGCGTCGTTGGACGACCTACTGCCCGCGCCTGAACCCAGCACTTAAAATCCCCCACCTGCAACTTCTGACAAAACTGTTTGAAAAACATGTATTCATGCTATCAGTCCTGTATAAATAATTTTTCATTACTGTAAACAATTTTCAATTTTATTCGATACACACTCACAATTTCGCACTTTAAAATTTATGCAAAAATCAAACCACAATCTACATATGAAATAAACCCATAAGCTAATATAGGTCATACGAAATCACAACCAGTCACACATCGCTCCATGAGATCGCAAAATCCCCAAAACAATCGAACCATAACCCATAAACAATGTAAATAACCAGCATTCAAAACGTATTAGCTCGCATAAGAACAACCACCCCTAAGAGCATGAGAAAAACATGTACATTAAACATCACAACCACTTAGTCACAGAAAATCAAAATAGCTTGCACAACTTCATTTATTATATATCACGAAAATTACTCAACTTCCAAAACACAAACTCTATGCGGGATAAGTGCCCTCCGGTCCGGAGTTACCTCCTCCCACCACAAAAACACAACTTCTCAACACGACCTCTCATCCCAAAAACACAACTTCCCATCACAAATTCTCATCACTAACTCTTGTGCGGGAGAAGTGCCCTCCAGTCTAGAGTTACCTTCTCCCGCCACAGCAATACAACTTCTTATCACAAAAACACAACTTTCCATCACAACTTCTCATCGCTAACTCTTGTGCGGGAGAAGTGCCCTCCGATCTAGAATTACCTTCTCCCGCCACAGCAATACAACGTCTTATCACAAAAACACAACTTCTCAACACAGCTTCTCATCACTAACTCTGTGCGGGAGAAGTGACCTCCGGTCTAGAGTTACCTTCTCCCGCAAAAACACCCCAATTCGCCCTCTAGGCATAATACCTTTTCAAGTGACATACATTCTGGCTTCTAGGCAAGACTTTTCTAGATGCATCCTAATGTATATACGCTCCTCCCTACAACACCTTCACCACCTTGAATGGCCCAACCCAATTGGGCTCCAACTTCTTAGTCAAACGCAGCGCATCAGCTCGCCTCCATACCAAATCACCGACCTAAAAAAAATGATGCTTGACTCGTTTGTTGAAAGAAGCTTGTATCCTTTGTTTATAACACTCAACCCAAGCTGCCGTCCTATCTCGTATTTCATAAATTGTTTCGATCTCTCCCCGAGCTAACCTTTCATTCTCTTCAACATTGAATGTTGCCAAAAGCTGCGAGCCTCCCACTATCTCTACTGGAATAACCGCATCCATACCATACACCAAACTGAAGGGCGACTCTCCCGTGGAAGTTCGGGGAGTGGTTCGATAAGCCCATAGAACTGATGCGAGCTCCTCTTCCCAAAGCCCGCCTGTTCTTTCCAGTCGCAACTTGAGTCCCTGCACAATTATACGGTTAGTAACCTCCACTTGGCCATTAGTTTGGGGGTGCGCCACAGAAGCCAATCACTGCTTCATCCCCATCTCCTTGCACCACTTTCGAATCTTTCTTCCATTAAACTGGGTCCCACTATCAGATACCAATACTCGCGGCACACCGAACCTGCAAAATATATTGTTAAAAATAAAGTCCATCATGTGCTGCTCGCTTATGTCTGTACAGCTTCGGCCTCCACCCACTTCGTAAAATAATCAATCGCCACCACCAAATGCTCCTTATTGCCTGGGGTCTTTGGAAAAGGACCCACAATATCAATTCCCCACTGCGCAAATGGGCACGACGAGCTCATAACCATCATCTCCTCAGCCGGTATATGAATAACTGGAGCATGCATCTGGCACTTCTTACACGTTCTCACGAGCTCGCTAGACATATTCTTCATTCCTGGCCAAAAGAAGCCAGCTCGTAATGTTATGCCCACCAACGCCTTTCCCTTCGCATCGCCACAATATCCCTCTTGTATTTCTTTCAGCACCTCCAACCCTTGTTCCTTAGCCAAATCCAAAGCGTGACCTCTTGTACAATTACTCATTTATTACACAAAAACGAGCTGCTGTCCTAGATTCCTTTGTTGTTAGTCTCTCTGCGCCCTCCTTTGCTTTAACGAGGACGCCCCATATAGGTGTACGCCAATCATCTTTCACCTCGAGCTCCATAACCTCTTTCCCTTTTTCCACGCTACTATGGCCCAATTCCATCAGTGTGACTTTTCGAGTATCACAAGTCCCCAGTGCTCCTATTATCCGAGCGAGCTGATCAGCCCAGGTGTTCTCGGCTCGCGGTAAGTGCTCCAATTTAAACTCCTCAAAATGTGTTGCCTCTTCGCGTAATTTATTCAAATACACCGCCATCCGCTCTTCTTTAGCCTCAAAAGAACCATTGAACTGATGAGCTATCAGCTAAGAGTCCGTGTATGCCCACAACTTTCATGCTCTTAGATCGTTCGCCATTTTGATACCCTGCAACACAGCTTCGTATTCGGCCTCATTATTGGATGCTTTATACCCCAACTTGATCGCGAACTCCAAATTTTCCCCTTCCGGGCTGGTTAACACAATACCCAACCCCTCTCCCGACACCATAGTTGAACCATCAGTGTACAACATCCACACTTTTATCTCCTTGTCCACACCGGTTGGTCGTGCCATCTCTTGCAAAAAATCTGCTAACACTTGCTCCTTGATAGCCACCCTTGGTTCATAAACCACATTGTACTTGCTCAGCTCTACAGCCCATTGCACCAGTCGTCCAGATACATTCGGGTTACTCAAAACCTTCTTAAGAGCTAAGTTAGTACGCACCTTCACCTTGTGACTTAAGAAATACGGCCTCAATTTCCTTGCTGTACAAATCAACGCGAAACCACCTTTTTCCAGCTTGGAATATTTCAACTCAGCTCCCCGTAACATCCTGCTAATATAATAGATAGGCCTTTGTGTGCCAGCCTCTTCTCTGATCAACACTGAACTAACTGCGACCTCTCCCACCGATATGTATAAGAACATGTCCTCTCCGGGCATTGGCTTAGTCAATAGTGGTATCTCAACCAAGTACTTCTTTAGATCTTTAAATGCGCTCGCAACTTCTTTCGTCCACTCAAACTTGGATCTTTTCCGAAGCGCCCCAAAAAAGGGGACACCCCTCTCCGCTGACCTGGAAATGAAATGACTAAGACGTACAATCCGCCGTGTAAGCACCTGAACATCACGTACTGTGCGAGGGTGTGGCATCTCCATAACAGCTCACACCTTCTCTGGGTTAACCTCAATTCCTCTCTCTGTCACCATGTACCCCAAGAACTTCCCGGATCGTACACCAAATGCACACTTTTTTGGATTAAGCTTCATCCCATACTGTCTCAATAAAATAAATGTCTTTCTCAAATCTTCCACATGGGATTCTGCTTTCTTGATCTTAACCAGCATATCATCAACATAAAACTCCATGGTGGACCCCAGAAAGTCTTTAAACATCCGATCCACAAATCTCTGATAGGTCGCTCCAGCATTCTTCAAGCCAAAGGGCATGGACACAAAACAATAGGTCCCCGTAGAAGTAACAAAACTCACTCTGGGCTGATCTTCAGTTGCAAGAGGTATTTTGTGATACCCCTGTGAAGCATCCATCATGCTCAACAGCTCGCACCCTGAAGTTGAATCCACCAACTGGTCGATGCGTGGTAAGGGGTAGTGATCCTTTGGGCAAGCTTTGTTTAGGTCACGAAAATCTAGGCACATCCTCCACTTCTGGACTGGCTTCGGCACCATCAAGACATTAGATAAATACTCAGGGAATTAGATTTCCCTTATATGACCCGCCTTCAGCAATTTTTGTACTTCCTCTTCAATTACCTTATCCAGCTCCGGCCCAAAGTGCCTCCTCTTTTTCTTCACCGACCTCACCTTCGGGTCCGCATTTAAATAATGCTGCGCAACCTCTGGGGACACCCCTGTTAACTCTCCATCCCCAAATGCAAATATATCCCGAAACTCTCTTAGTAACCTCACCAGCTCGTCCCTCAATATTTCAGGTATTAAGGTCCCCACCTTTGTAGTATACTCTGGGCGACCTTCCTCTAATGAAATTTCCATCAACTCTTCATTTGGTTGAACAGAATTCTCCTGTTCTTTCATCTTTTTTGCACAAAGTACTCCCTCCGGCTGATCATCATCTCTCTCGCGCTTATTCTCCATTAACCCTTTCCTGACCGTCATATGATAGCACGATCTCGTGACCTGCTGTTCTGCAATAACCTCCCCTAACCCACCGGATACTATACTCATATGGTAGGTTGATGTTACCGCCTGGATTCATTGAGGGCAGGTCGACCCAATATAGCATTATATGCCAACCTTCCTCGAATTATCAAAAACTTCAAACTCTTCTCTGCTCGTAACTCATCCTTTCCCAATATCACCGTCAGCTTCAGCTCTCCTTCAGTATTCACCTGTGCCCCATTAAATGCGTATATGGGTGTATTCACAGGTCGCACCTTTCTATCCAATTCCATCTGCTCAAGACAGTCTGTGTATATGATATTTATCGAGCTCCCATTATTCATAAAATTTCTGCTGATGTCGTACCCTGCTACCTCAGCCTCAGTTACTAATGCGTCATTATGATCTTTCTGTAGCCCGCGTCGATTATTAGGGCCAAAAGAGATGACCGGCCCTGCATCTGAGATTGCCGACTCACACTAGCGACCTCCCACGTTCCTGAGCGAGCTGACTTAATATGCCTCCTCCGCGCATTGTTGGAATCTCCATCAGTTGGTCCGCCCGAGATAATGTTTATCTTTCCTTTATTTCTTCGTGGACCATTGTGTCCTTAATTTCCTTGTTGTTGTCTTGCGACCTGATCCTGAGGTGGATCCCTCGGTGGAGGTGGAGGCAATGGTGGCCCCTGCTCCTTTGGTTCTCTATCCCTTTAAATCACTTCCTTAAGCCTCTCTATCTCCTCTCTGAGATGCCTGCAACTTTCAGTAAAATGTCCGTAATTGTTATGAAATAAATAGAAAGAGTTAGTCTTGGGGTGAGTAGGAATTGGTGTGCGATCTTCTGGCCACTTTATAGCGTTGGGTACTAAATGCTCCATAATGGTAAACACCTTAGCCTGCGGGTAGGCCAATGGTGTAAAACCTTCACTTCAATAGTTCCGCACACTCACCTCCTGCTTTCCGCTAACTGCCGCACTCGTGGCTAAGAGCCCGCGCACTATCCTCCTAGTCTCTCTTCTCAATTCCCTTCTAGACTCACTTCCTCCCATATCCACGACCTCCATGCCAAAACGTGCCCGATGTTCTTTTTAAGCTTCCTCCATCTGTATATATTTATGGCATTTCGCCAAAACTTCATCATATGTTCGTGCCTCCTTTTTGACAAAGGACTTACGCAAGTCCTCCCTTCTTAATCCCTAGTGAAGAGCTCCAGCCTTCATCTCATCCGTAGCCATAGGTACCTCCAGAGTAGCATTGGTGAACCTATTAACATACTGCTTCAATGTTTCGCTAGGTCGCTTACCATTGTAAATAGCGACTGTGTTGTCTTCGCATTCTGTCTTACGCTGGAAAATTGCTTAAAAAAAGCAGTTCGCCACACCTAGTAACTGGTAATTTTTCCTTGTGGCAATTGATAAAACCACTTTTGTGAAATTCCCCTCAAAGTGGATACAAAGGCCCGACACGCCACAACATCCGTGTAATTGTGTAACATCCTCGCATTCTCGAAGAGCTGCAAATGCTCGACTGGATTCGTCGCCCCCCTGTTTCATCCGGAAAATATGACCACGCATGAAACTTTTGCTTTTTCCCCGACCAGCACACACAAACACGTCAGAAAAGGACCACCGGAGGTTTTCCGGTGGAAACCTCTCCGATGCTTAAGTCAGAAAGCGTGTGAAGTGTTTTAGTGAGCAAGAAAAGGAACGCACTAAGAATGACATACCTTTCACAGCCTTGGGGCTGAGGTATTTATAGTTTTCCTCAGTGGGGACCCCTTCCGCGATCTCGGAAACAAAGGCCACGAATCAAGGGCCGTTAAGTAACAAATTCTGACAAGTGTTCCCACTTGTCCCCTGTGGGGAGGTCAGGGAATCAGTTCTGCCTTGCCCCTATTCCCCTAAAGATTAATCCATAAGAAATCTCTTCCAGGTCTAGTCAGGACAATTCCTGGGCCGTGGTGATTCTCTTCTCAACACCTGATCTATTCCTACGAAGACCAGGTCAGACTTTCTCAAGGACTGAGTTAGCCTGACTTCCTTCCTCTTCTTTAGTTGTCTCAATCCAGGTCTACCCCAATATAGATCTTGACCCATTTAGGCCACACCAACTCCTCCCTTCGAAATAGTTGGGGTAGAGCTGTAAAATTCCAGATCCTTTTGGTCCCACATGTCCTCTTTCGGTTTCTCGTACTCGCACAAATCCCTAAAAATATGCCTGGAGACAAGGCCTAATTATTGGCATTAGTGGTGTCGGCCCACATCCCGAGACGGTTACCATACCCACACGTCTCTCCCAATACTATTCCTCTGACAAGTCAGCGGCGCGTGACCTACCCTAGGACGGTTCGCGTTCCAGCTCACCGCCTAGGGTACTGTTCATCTGTCCGCATTAAATGTGGGGATCCCATCAAATCCCGCTTTTTCCTTGATTCTCTTTTTTCGAATTTATACACTTGCCTTTTAGTCCCACTGGACTCTCTCTCTCCCTCTCACTTCCATATTTTCATTTCGGCGAATACTCTCAAGCTTCTCTTTTTCTCTCTAGTACTCCGGTAAGTTTTCGGATTCAGTTTTTCCGGACACCCTCATAGACCAGGTACTTTCTCCGCACTCTCTCTTTAAATTTCTGATAATTTCATCATCTTCTTCTCCTCCCGATGCTCCTCCGACTATTCCTTCTTCTCCGGCGGCGATAGCCCTCTCATCTCTGTCGTCCTCCCCTGTTGCGGCCGCGGCAGCCACCTCTTCTTCCTCAGGGGGCTTAGAATATCCTCTGCCAATCCCTGGTCACCCCAAAGTCACTTCCATTCTTAGCGATAGATCTGTGGAGGAGCTGCGCCATAAATACAAGTTCCCTAAACAATTCGATCCTTACCGCCCTCCGGCGGGCATTCTGGCATGTCAGGCATCGGCCAGCCGGATGACTTTCTATGTAGACCAATTTTAGGTGGGCTTGCGTCTTCCGGTGAACCCACTGATGCTTGAAATCGCTGCCATATACAAAATCCCAGTTTTCAATTCACCCCTAATTCTTTTAGGACTATAGTATGTTATAATCTGGCCATGCGGTATGCTGGTCTAGATCCCACCGCTCAAACCTTCTACCAACTCTACCAGGCCAAGATCTCTTACCCTGGCTGCTTCTATCTCAGTGCCAGACCTGGAGTTCATTTTCTGCATGGGCTCCCCTCCTCCAACAAAGCTTGGAGGAAGAAGTTCTTTTTTGTCTACTGTGATGGGGACTGAGGTTTTGACCCTAAGCCCATCGATAAGCTACCTTTCTATTGCCACCTCGCTACCGTAGATAGGTCCCCCCGTCTGCAAAAAACCATCTCTACCCTTAATGGGAATCCCCTTCATGTGACCAACCTTCTTCTTCCCTTCGTTCTGGATTTCTTTAACGAACGGCTAGAAACGGGCCCTCTAACCCAGGAGATTGGTAAAATCCTTTTTATCCTGGTCTGTCTCTGATATTTTATTTTCCATAAGTTTCTTATCATCTATTTTTTCCTTTTCAGGAAGGATGATGCGCCAGATGATTGCAGCTGCCACAAAGGGGACAGAGGCGAGCCCAGAAACAACTGCTCGAGAAGTGGGCCTTTCCTCTCATGCCCAGGTCCAGAGCTCCGCTCCTTCGAAAATACTGGGCCCCATCTCTTCTCAAACACCAGGCTCCAGCCCTTCTCGGCTACTGCCTCGACCCACAGCCGCTAGGAGCCCCTCCTCCGAGTCCGAGGAGGATGTCGTTCCTCTGGCCAAGAGGCCACGCGTAGCTCAGGGCAGTCGTGCCCTAACGATCTCTGCTCCAATCATACACAGCGCTCCACCTCCCATTAATTCGGTCCTCAACTGTTCAGGAGAGGTGGCTCTCCAATATATGCGTAGGCAATGCCTAACGGCGGACCAGCAAGACTTGGAGAAGATGAATGACCGCTAGCTCTTGGAGTCTTTGTGCCAGGACGAAGGGCGAGTAAATTTTTATCCATATTCTCTTTCCTTTTTTCATTACTTGTCTAAGTATTAACCCTCTCTCTCGTAATCAGGCTCAATCCAAGAGGGCTATCTTGGCCGCTCGAGCTACCAGATCTATGCTCCAGTTAAATGTGATCAAAGAAAATAAATAGTTGCACGTGAAGGAAGAGCGCTTTAAGGCTCTA
The DNA here is from genome assembly GCA_014905375.1 of Phtheirospermum japonicum. Lineage (NCBI taxonomy): Eukaryota > Viridiplantae > Streptophyta > Magnoliopsida > Lamiales > Orobanchaceae > Phtheirospermum > Phtheirospermum japonicum. The sequence goes on from BMAC01000162.1 coordinate 343,748, forward strand.
GCTAAGGAGCGAGAAGTGGTACTGAAGAAATAGAGGGGTGAGATGGCAGGGCTAAAGGACTTGCTGAGGTGAAGAAGGCTCAGGCGAAGATAGTGGAGATGGCGCGTTCTGAGGCTCTAGCAGAAGCAAGGAGCCTAGTCGATGAAACCCTTGCGAAGGCTAAAGAGGAGTGGAGGACCGATTTCTTGATCTCTGAAGAGGGTTTAAGGTTGGTCCAGCTAGCCAGGGAGGAGACCCGGCGAGATTTTCTAGAGTCCAAGGAGTTGTATTCCTTGATCATTCTAGAGGCCATAGGATATTACCACTTCGGCTTGGACGAGCAGGCTAAGTGGGCTTCAGAGCATCCAGGGACTCCCTTTGATCGAACCAAACCTCTGGAAACCCCCCTGAGCCCACCTCCTTCGCTTTTGCTCCGGGAGGTGACTGATAGCATACCTCTGGGTCGGCTGAGTTTGCAGAGCGCATCCTCACTCTCTTCTATTCCCCTGTGCCAGAGCAGCCTCAACCAGATCAAGCTTCTACCCTAGCCCCTCCTGCCTCTTCTCCCTCCCCAACCTTCGCAAGTCTGGGTGAGCTGCCGGGAGGGGCTTCGCCGATCGCTTTAACCGAGGACGTTGTGGAGCAGTGATTAGAGTAGATTTGTCCTTATTTTTATTAGCTTTTTAGTTCATTTTTATATTTGTTTTTGGTATAAGTTGGACGATTTAAGCTTAATCTCGTATTTTTATAATTCCAGCTTATTTTACCGCATTTTGATCGTAATTGATGCAAGTAGGTGATATTTCATTGTTTTTCACCTTACAGTTAAGTAACCGGAAGAGTTTAACGCGTAATAGACGAGGTTCGATGTTCAAGAAGTGAGGAACAAGCTTTCCGGTGAAACGGGTAGCAAAAGATCGAGGATTTGAGACAGACGTGCAGTCGCATCGACTGACGCGACCGTCGATGCACCGTCGATGTGAGCCATGTCAGCGAGTCATGACCGCGTCAGTCAACGCCCCGTCGACGCAACGTCGACGCTACTTACTGAAGCGTCGATGTCGATGCACCACTGTCGACGCACTGCCGACGCAACTTGCTGAAGCGTCGATGTCGACGCACCCCGTCGACGCACCTGCCCAGCCGACGTGCACACCTGCTGACCAAGTCTGCCGAGTCCCTCCGAGCGCCAGCACGCGTCAGTCGACGCTACGTCGATGCACCGTCGACGCGATGGCCCAGAATTCGGATTTTAGGGTTTCGTATGCGCCAAGTCATGCAAAATCTATATAAACCCTTATTATTTCGGATTTTGAGAAGAACACACGACCCCCTAGGGTATTTGAGCTGAGAAAACACATAATCCCACATCTCATAACGATATTTGAAGACGGAGATCAAGGATCGAAGAACAACGCGTCCAAAACGTCGAATTCGAGTTCAGGATTCATTTCTCGCCCAAGATCAACGTTAAACCTCTGGAATAGCTGGAGCTTTTTACTGCTTTTAGTAGTTCGAATAAGTACTCTAAACTCTTAGTTAATTTAGTAGTTAATTTCTAGTTTAATTTTTAGTTTAATTCTTAGTTAATTGCTTAGTTAATGCTAGAAATAGTTTACTTAGTTAAATCGTTTCATGTTTGGATATTGGTTTAATTTAGTTTATTTACGAGAGTTGATTTATGCTTAGTTATTCGCTAATCTTAGGTTCTTATGATTCGTTGCTTAGTGTTAATTTCTTATGCTCATGCTTTTAGATTTGTTAATTAGGTTTAATTTATGGTTGCGTACTATTGATAGTTCGATTATCGCTCGTAGTTGATAATTTAGTTGGAATAATTAGTTTAAATAGATTTAGTTTAATTATCTTTTTAGTTTATAATGATCGAATCAATCTATTCAAACCCCCAAATGTATATGTATGTTATTCGTAATTGAGAAAAACATCGAAAGGACCGAACAGTTGTTTCCTCGAGAGATACGACTCGAGTCAAACTCATCACCCTACAGTTACCTCGTACACTTGCGAGCAAACTGACGTGCTTTTATATTAATTATTAAAAACGGGGTGCACAAAAGTTTGAGTCAAGCAGCTGGCGATTGAGCTGGATGCCGAGCCTTAGGTTTTAGGGCAGCTCTCTTTTATTTTTCTAGTTAGACCTTATGTTTACCTGTGTGGCTGGTCTGCTTTTGTCTCTTCTGAGTTTGTACTGAATGATTTTCCAATTAATAATTATGCACTCTTTTGTCGTGTAATGACTTTTGGAATTCTAGGGTTTCCTGATTTTACGAAAACCCTAGTACTTTTTATTCCTTATCACGTGCTTCCATTTCCTTTATATATGTGCACGTATGATTCATTTTCTTTCAATTTTCTGCAATGGCTTCTTCTTCCTTACTCGATGAGCTTGACTCTGTGAAACGAAAGAACATCTCTTTGTTCGTCAAAAATTTCAAGCTTTCCGATAAACTGACTGTGCTCCGGGAGAAAATCAGCTATCTGTATCGCCTCTTGGAGAGGAAGAGGCAGAAAAAGCACCACTAAAAGCGAGAGTGGGCCGAGATGCGTCAACTGAATCATCAGTTGCAAAAAGAGAAGGCTGACTTGACGGAGTCGGTGAGCCGGCTGACTATCACTATTGGCGAAGCTCACGCTATATCTGAGCGAGCCGGTAAATACCGCCAGCACTGCCATGAATTTGAGCGTGAGCTGTGGCATGTCCGCCGTATTCTGGTCTCTGATCGGAGGGCCTCTTCCTCTCATGGCTAAATATCTCTGGGATTTTGTTGAATTTTTTGTTTTTCTATTTTATTTTCTGCATTGTAATCAATTTTGCCAGCTTATGTACAAGGCGTGTGCGATATCTTTTGTATTGCCAGAATTTTATGATGAATGCAAGAGTATTTTCTCCGAAAATTTCAGTTGATTCTTGTTTATTTCTTCAATCAAATCAAGCAAGGGTTTCAAGCTTATCCAGTTCTGGCTTTTGAACTTACCATCAGGTTTAGAGGATTGAGGTATCCGCCTTTGACCAGACCTGGTTTAAATCGAGTCGACCAATTATATGAAAATTTACTTTAAGCCACCCTCGATTTGGGTTGATGGCCAGGTCATGCATTTTCACAAACATCCGTGCTTAAACTGACAAGCAAGTCAGGATAATGGGGCATCCGCCCTTAGACAATCGTGGCTTAAATTGACAACCAGGCCAGGAAATGGGGCATCCGCCCTTAGCCAATCCTGGCTTAAATTGATAATCAGGTCAGGAAATGGGGCATCCGCCCTTAGCCAATCCTTGCTTAAACTGACAATCAGGTCAGAAAATGGGGCATCCGCCCTTGGCCAATCCTGGCTTAAACTGACGATCAGGTCAGGAAATGGGGCATCCGCCCTTAGCCAATGTAAACTGACGATCAGGTCAGGGAATGGGGCATCCGCCCTTAGCCAATCCTGACTTAAACTGATGATCAGGTCAGGAAATGGGGCATCCGTCCTTAGCCAATCCTGGCTTAAACTGACGATCAGGTCAGGAAATGGGGCATCCGCCCTTAGCCAATCCTAGCGTAAATTGACAATCAGGTCAGGAAATGGGACATCCGCCCTTAGCCAATCCTGGTGTAAACTGACGATCAGGTCAGAAAATGGGGCATCAGGTCTGCCTTGTCCCTATTCCCCTAAAGATTACTCCATAAGAAATCTCTTCCAGGTCTGGTCAGGACAATTCCTGGGCCCTTGGTGATTCTCTTCTCAACACCCGATCTATTCCTACGAAGACCAGGTCAGACTTTCTCAAGGACTGAGTTAGCCTGACTTCCTTCCTCTTCTTTGTTTGTCTCAATCCAGGTCTTGACCCATTTAGGCCACACCACCTCAATACTGAAACTCTAATGCCTTACACCCTTTAGGCATTGCGGCCAGCGACATCTCATCCGAAAAAGGATGCCTCTCATCTCCGTCAAAATTCTCTCTTTCTACTCGTCTTTGCAATTTTAGTAGGGCCTCCTGCATTTCTCTAAAAGCTTTACTTTCTGGCCCCAGCTCTTTCCCACCATTATATCCACTGTGGCTCTTACGAGACTTTCCTCGAGATTGGACACTCGTATCCGAGGTCTCTATTCCACTTTCACTAGTATTCTTGTCATGTCGGCGACCTCGATGTCTATAATGGCTTCATCTCACCTTCACCCCCTTCTCTTTTTGCTTGCATTTATGAGTATTAGATTCTATGGACGAGGTGGAACTGGGAGTATCCTCATTCTTTCGCTTGCTCCAGCCTTTCCTGTCATAAGAAGGTCTTTTAGACAAAGACCTTTCGTTTTGCCTCGCCCTCCTGGTCACTGACCTTTCCTCTTGCTCGTTGTACGAAGAGGAAGGAAGATGGAGGGGCTCCTGGATTTCGTTGTACGAAGAGTTTTGCCTCAACTCTTCCATCTTTTCTTGATGTACGAAATCCATAAGCCCCTCCAGGAATCCCTTTTGAATTTGGCAGAGCTTATCCTTGGGCATATCTCTCCACTCCTTCGTTCCTATATAAATTACTTTCTGCGCCGCAGCCTCCGAAGTCTTTGCCTCTAGATCTTCTGCCGGCTGCTTGCCATCACGCTGCTTTAGGGAGGGCGGTGGCATGCCCTCTAAGCTTGGAACTGTCAGTTCTGCCAGAAAAGGCGTATGTCCATCCTTTGTCACATCCTGCTCATTGGTATCCACCACTCTGTTCTTCTTCTTTGGTTTGTTCGATCCAGAACCGTAGTGCAGGGTATCATGTTGTTATCCTTCATGCTTCGTTTGTGAAATTTCTCACGCCTTTCGCTCAAGGACTCGATGTCCCTCTTTACCACAAACGGCACCACTTGATAATCCAAATCGATTGGTTACCAAGAATAGGGGGTACTAACCTCAGAATAGAGATCAGCGACCTGAAATATATCCCAAACATGTCACAGCGACCTGCCAAGCCTTCAACGAACCTCCTAGCTACCTCGCTGGTCCTGCAAAACAGCACCTCGGACGGGTCGAATTTCGAACCCGTCAAGTTCCTCCGATACTTAAGTCAAAAGCAAGTTACAACTCAAAACACTCACACTTATGATAAAAGCAAGATAGGATAAAAATAACAAGAGGTATGCACCTCCTTTTATAGAGACAAGAGAAGTATTCCCCAAGCCAAGGGTTTCCTTCTCCCATCACAATTCCATAAATACTACAACACTACAACCGACTCAGAATTAGGATTCCTCCTGTATGTTAAGTTCCCATAAATAATAAATCTCTTACTGTATTAGGCTTGGGCCTGTTATTCCTTCGATATAGTCCGCCAGGACTCCATAAACCATCCATATTAAGCCCACAGGCTTGATATTCACAAATCCCATAACCGAGCTCAAACGCTACACAAAACATAAGAGGTCGCGACTCTATATGAGAACTCATCCTCATACTTCAGGTCTCTACTCCACAAATCAACTCGCCCACTTATTCAAAGAAACCATCCAGCTCGCTCACTTCCCAGAAGAACACCCTTTCCAGGAAATGAGGTCGCTTACCACAAATACCCTCATCTATCAAACAATATTACGTATGGACATTTTGGTCCGTATCACACGTCCTTGAATGCAAACTTCTAACTGGTGCAAAGGCAGGTGAAAAGATGTTGCTTCCCCGGATGAGTCTAATGCCTTCTAATGTTAGGATACCTTTCAAGTTTCAACGAAGTCAATTTTTGTTCATGATTTCATATGCGATGACGATAAACAAGAGTTAGGGTTAATCACTTTCGAACGTCGACCTTTATCTGAAAAATCTCATGTTCAGTCATGGTCAGTTATATGTTGCTATGTCGCGTGTCAACCATCAAAATGGTTAGAAGATATTAGTTTATGGTGTTGATGATTCAGAATCGAACATGACCAATAATGTAATGTACAAAGAATTATTCAATAACATATAATCTTAACGTTCATATATATATATATTGTGGATTCGATCTATAATTTATGTAGTGTGGATTTTTTAGTTATTTCTCTTCATCTCTATGTCTCTGTTTATTTATATTTTCACATAGTAAATCATAATAAAAGTAATATTAATATAATTAATATTTTTATATTTAAACTTTATGCCCCGTGCATCGCACGGGTATAAAAAAAACTATTTATTAAATAAAATAAATTGCTTCTTCAAGAGAAATTGTAGATCTCATGGTATTCTTCAAGAAATACATATTATTAAAATAGAATATATTGAAACATGGTTGTATTTCTCCATAAACTACAATAATATATTGACGGTGAAAGAAATCGATTTTCTCTAGTATTTTTTCAGGAATAACTTTAAATTCGTGACCTTTTGATAATGATAAAGATATATAAAATCGATCTCCACCATCCAAAATAAAATTGTATATATGTTGAATAATATATACACATATAAATTTGATCCAACGGTTAGATTGTGTGAAATCGTCTTTTGAAAAAATCTGCATCGACGATTCTATGAACAAAAAAAAAACTGTTTTGCTCAAAATTCATTATTGAAATCCATAGGGATCAAAATAAGATCTCCACCGTTCAGATCGTAACTCGATAAGTCTTGAACAGATGGTAAAAATTTGAAAGCGATCCAACGGTTAAAACTTCAAGAATCAGTTTTGTAAATTCTTTGCGCAGAGAATTTTCTATTATTTTGATTTATGAAGGGTTTGGTTTTGAAAGCTATTATTTTTTGACCAATCTCAATTGGTTAGAGATTCGTGCTGATAACGTGTTGTAAAACTAGATAAAATAGAGAAAATAGTGAGAGAAAGGAGAGAATATAGCGATCAAAAGATGTGGTTTATTATGAGGACTAGAGTCCTTTTTATAGGTACAAGATTAGGGATTGTAAAACTAGGGTGAGAGAAAGGAGAGAAGGGAGTGATCAAAAGATGTACTTTATTATGAGGACTAAAGTCTCTTTTATAGGTACAAGATTAGGGTTTAGGGGTAGGAAGGTCATTTACATAATACATAATTATTACAATTAATTAATTACAATAATCTTTATGTTTATTATTGTTTTTAATTAATTTTTAATTTTATATTAATATATTTGATTATTATATATTAAAATAATTTTCAATTTAATAATAGAAATTAAAGTTTATTTATAACGGAACGACCCAACCTGACCCGACCCGTGGGGTGAACGAGATGGGTTTAGATCCTCTAGTACCCGACCCATTATCATCCCTAGTCTGGAGAGTCATTTCTCAGCCCGAGCCCGCGGTCAGCACGAACCCATTCTCCATTCAAATTGGCTTTCGTCCCGGACACTCTACATAGAGAAGATTCGCCATCGTATCTAGATTGGAGCAACGGCGACGACACAGAGAAACGAGAGATATGGGGTGCATCAATTATGGTTTTTAGTCGGGATTAAATATGATTGATGGACGGTTGTGATTTAATTCGTACAATGGACGATCTTGATTGAGGGAGGCGAGTTCGCGGACTAAACTCGACTAACGACCCAGGTGGTATACTTTTCTTGTGGGTCGAGCTGAGCATTATTAATGGGGTGGGATGACAAACAATGTGGAGTGCCCAATCCACCGAGTATTATTTTGGGCCACCCACCAACATGACCATTGGAATATTAATAAAAGAGTAAGAAGAAGGATATGAATTACCTGGAATAATTCAATATATCAAACACCACCCCGAAACAAATAATAAATGGTGAAGATCGAATATAGAAAATAATAACGGACCGAAAATTGGAAAAGAGAGAAAGAGAAAGGTAGAAGAGTATTAAAACACAAACCGTACTATTTCTCCGTCTATCTTCTTCACCTTCGATTCAATGGTGTCCTCTCTCTATATTCCTAAAATTATATATAAAAAAGAACAGAAAAAAAGGCAAGATATTGGGATGAAAATACGTACCTTGCTACATTCCCATCTACCTTTGTTAGGTGTTGAGAAAAAAACCCGGATATGACAAAAAGTGCCTCTTCACGAAGCTTCACGATAGGGTCACTAAATATATCAAATAAAAAGAATTCCAGTTGTATATGGACAATTTGATTAGCTGATTAAATAAATTGAAAAAAAAGTAAATTGAAAGCCAATGGAAAGGTGCCACATGTCTTCTCCAAATTGTTGTAGACCAACTTTGAATGAAAAGATATAGATATTAAAGATTTGCCACCATCAAAACTAAAAAAGTCTTCTTGATCATGCTTTTCTAGTACAAAGATTTTGAATATTACCCACCAACATAACATATTTTAAACAAAAAATCACAATAAATCACCAATAGAAAGGAAAATGATACAAATCGAGGATGAAGCATGAAACACCTAAAGTGTCTCTCTCGCATTTGCAGTCAATTCCACATCTGTATGTTTTATCCACTTCTTCTCAACACGTTGACTTTCAAAATGAAAAGTATAGAAGTAGAATTAAGTTCAAAAAAACAAAAAGAAAAACCTAGTATAAAATGACAAAAAATAGAAAATAATTAATTAAATGTAAGATGTTGTAAAAATATTTCATGAAATACCGAAAAAGAAAACTAAAACATTCTAAAAATTTTGGATGCCTAAAAAGAAAAGAAGTAGAGAAGAATTACTTAGAAAAATACAAGAAGTTTATATGGAAAACACGGGGAGAAAAAGAGGGGAATGATGAAAATACGAACTGTTAGGGCCGTACCCCTTGCAATATTGGTTTTATGTACCTTCCTGCAAAAAGAATAAATAAATAAATAAATAATCCGCTAACCCCTTCCAACTTTGGGGTTATTGTCTCAACATACATACATACATATATACAAACTACACATATACAAACAGACAAAAAAAAAGGAGAGAGAAAGAAGAAAAAAAAACTAAAAAATCAAACCATGATAGCGTAAATCATTACTGTTAGCACGCTAGTAATTTTATTCTACTACGTTCATACATTTTAGTTCAAGATAGACCTTACATTCAATATGTGATTAACATGTATTTGTGGTTATTTTTAGTAGTATTTTAGTTTACTTTTATTAGTGTTTTTGGTATAAGTTGGACAATTTAAGCTTAATTTCGTATATTTAGACTTCCAGCTTATTTTACCATGTTTTGGTCTAAATTGATGAAAAATAAGTGATTATTTAATGTTTTTCACTTTACAGCTAAGTAACCGAGAAGTTCATCACATTAGAGATAAAGTACAATGATCGAGAGATGAGGATCGAGCTTTCCGGGGAAAATAGCAAGTTTTTGGAGTTAACGGTTACACTTAACGGTTACAAGAATAACCGTTAGGAGCGAGCTGGGAAGACGAAAATAGCAGTTAACGATTACTGCTAACGGTTACTATAACTGTTAACTGGTAACCGTTAGCGGGGCCCAGAACTGACTTATCGGACTTGCGGCCCAAGATACGCGATTTCTATATAAACCACCCATTAATCCGAATTCCAGACGTACTTTCAACCCTAAAAACTTACCATAAACATAATCCTAGGGTTTAGAGTCGGATTACAACGTAAAAATGCGAAGATCAAAGAGCAAACCAAGATTCGACGACGACAAGTTCCGGAGCCCGTTCGACGCCGATCAACCGTAGAAGTTCGATTCGCTGCGTTTCCTCTTCGGAATAGCCGAAGATATTTTAGTTCCTGTAGCTATAGCAAGTAATCTGAACCTTTTAATTATTTTTCATAGTTTTAATCTTAGTTTTCAAGTTTTCGATAATAGTTAGTTTATGTTCGTATTGTTTGGATTCGCTGAACGTATTTAGTTTATTCAATCATAGTTTATATTCAGTTATTCATGCTATTCGTTGGATGTTTGATGCTCTGATTGGTTGAAGTTCATTCATGCATTGAATATTCATAGTTTTCATAGTTAATCGTTATAAGATTCTTTTAACCGTTACAGTTAACCGTTAGTCAAACAGTTAGCAGTAACAGTTAGTTGTTAGAAATTATAACTGTTAGTAATTAAATTAGTTTGTTAATTTTCATTTTTTAGTTGCTGCAACTCTGTTTGATACCTTAGTTAATATCAGTTTTTGAATTTCAGTTTCTTAGTTTAAAATTATTAATTAGTTAAATAATTTAGGTTTAGTTAATTAAAATTTAGAATTTAATTTAGTTAATCATTAGTTTTATTTTCAGTTGGTTAATTAGTTTAAACAATTTAGTTAATTTAGTTGATAATCTAGAATAAGTAATTTAGAATTTAAGTTTTAAATCTTGCCTTTTAATTTAGTAGTTGTTAATTGAAAATTTAAAATAAACCCCAAAAATAATTGAACGACTTGCTTTTGAACAATAATCTTAATTCTGAATCTTGTTGTCCCTGAGATTCGACTCGAGTCAGCTTTCCACCTTACAAGTGTCCTCGTACTCTTGCGAGCAAGCTTGAATATTTTATTGGGGTGCAAAAAAGTTTGGTTCAATATGCAGCATTCGTAAGCCAAAGAGGAGGAATACCTTATTACTTATTGTAAACGAAACGCGTGTGAAGTTATTGTGCTCTTCAATAACATGAGTTGTATGTTTAATTTTCACGTAGCTTCTTTCTTATGATAGCCTCATCAGAAGGTGGACAACATCATATCCTCGTAAACAATCTGAAGCATTGTAAAAGCCATCCGCACTATTAAGAAAAAAACAAAATTACAATGAGGGCATGAGTTACAATATATCAAAGATTTTGCATATTAAACCAACAACACAACATGTTTACTTTCAAAGACATAATTCCAATCATGGTTTTAAGATCTTTAAATAAATTCAGCTTTAGGAAGAAAATGGCAATTATATAATTAAAAAAGAAGAGCGAACTTCAATTTTGGTTTCACAAAAATTATGGACAAAAATTCTCATTGCACAAAAATGGAGGATGATGATATATAAAACTCCCCACAAAAATCACCCATAGAAAGGATAACAAAAATTYATAATGAAGAATGAAACACCTACAAAGATTTTTTCACCAGCTTCCCCTTTTTTGCTCTCACTCCCCATGATCTGAAACATCAACCTTTTTACATTAAAGAAAGAAAAACTCATTTAACCAATAAAACAAAACAATAAATTAATAACTAAATTTCCATATGATGGAATCCCCCTAAATGAAGTCAGTAATTGTCTAAGTCAATAGATAGACTTGAGCCATTCACCAGGAGAGAAATTCATTGGCCGTTGAAATATCCATATAAATAATTAATCAGAGTTTCGAGTTATAAAGGCAAAAAAATGAGGAAAGAAAAGAGATAAAGGAAAAGGGCCAGGGACCAAGTGTTATTCTATTTTTTATCAACAGAGCAAGAAGGGTTTATGAAAGATAATTAGATATTATCACTAAATTAAACTGTAGAAACTTGATGCATGTTCCCTCTAGTCGTCTCCAATCTCAAATTACCTTCATACTTCACTGTCCACCCACGAACCTGCAACCTACTTGATCAAACTTCCCTAAACATAAATAATAAAAATATAAAACATTTGAAAACCCTGCTACAATCAATGACGAAATTGAGAGAAACCAACCACTAATTTGTGAAACCAACTAATACAAATAAAAGTTTAAAAAAAAAAAAAGGACGAAGGAAAGAAATTACTTGAACAAATTAGAAATTAGTAAATGTAATACCAACCTGAAACAAATAGTAAAGGGCAAAAACCAAATGTACCTAAAGAAAATCTGGAGATATGGACCAAAAATTGAGAAAGGTAGATGAAGAAAAAGATTAAAACACAAACATATTGGTCTCCAACTTCCCGAGGAAATATCCAAAAAAAAAAAAAAAGGAACCGAAAATAAAAGAAAGAGGGATGAAAACTTTACTTCTTTGCCTTCTCCTCATACCTTCTTAACTGTGTTCAAAGGTACAAAGAAAAACAATTAACACGCTTCTTCCTGAAGCTTCCTGAAGGGCTAGAGAATGGACGAAGAAAATGAAAAAAATAGATTAAATAATATAATAAGAAAAATAAATAAATCAAATAATAAAAAAAGGATACAATTGAATATGTGTTGTTTTCTATATTTTTCCAAAATATTTATTTACCACCTAACAACCCACCACGTGAGGCATTTGATCTGGTTTCTTCGAGAGAGTTCTCTGCCGTGCTTCTTGAAATTTCTTCTTCTCTCTCTTCCTATTTACTGATTATTATTGGGTTTTTGTTAATAAAAGAAGGCCCATGTTGAGAATGAAATAAAAGAAGGCCTATATGGGAAAATTCCCATATAATACAAATACATAATCCCCATTTACCATTTAATCCATTGACTCTTTTTATTCCCATATATCCCAAATACTTCATATTTAATCAAAATTTACATTTAAATTATCAATACCACCCTTACATCATAAATACCCTAATTAACTTATATAATTATGCACACACTCTCTTTCCATTTCCTTTTCATCCGTCCCCAACTTTATCTCTCTTTAATTCATATGAGAATTTTTCCTTTATTATATATATTGTCATTTATTGATTCCAATTTTAGTTATTTTTATATGGGTGCGAGTCATGTAATTTTTTCCTATTATAAATAGCTTTACGTATACTCTATGAAGGATATCATGGGACAAGTGATATCTTTTCTCCGTAATTATATTTTTGTTTTTATTTGTTCTTGTAGAAAATGGAGAATACAAAAAATACTATAAAATCAAAGGAAAATAAACATCAGTAATACGACACCTAACGACAATATCTACATTATTATTAATCTGCCTAAGTGGCAAGAAATTTTTTCTGTTACAATAATAGCTTTCATTATTTTTACTAGTGTTAGGAATTGTATCATAGTTATCAATATTTGAGAATTACTAAAATAATTATACTATACTAGTGTAATTATGCGAAGTAGTATGCAATTTCCCAAAAACTATGCGAAGTAGTGTGTAGTTTCTCAAACTTTACACGAGTAGTTCTAAATTTTTGAAGAGTGATTTGAAATTTACACGAGTAGTTCTGAATTTACACGAGTAGTTCCGAAACTTACACAAGTAGTTCTGAATTTAAACGAGTAGTTCTGAATTTACGTAAGTAGTTCTGAAATTACACGAGTAGCTCTGAATTTTTTAAGAACAAAATAAAATAGTTAAAAAGGGTAATTTAGTACTCTTATATGAACAAAGTAGTTTGTAATTTTAACAAAGTAGTACGTAGTTCGCAATCTGAACAAAGTAGTTTGTAATTTTAACAGAGTAGTTCATAATTACTCATTTAATAGCATTTTATATTATTTAGATTATGGAAAGATGATGTGTGGAACCCATATTACCTAGTTGTCTTTTCCCCTACGTGTTTTGCAAAGTTTCAATTACCTTATTTATCATCTTTTACTTTATTGGTTAGACTTCAAGTTTGGAAAGATTGAAATTGCATTAAATGAGTTTTATTGACAGTCATAATTTGACTGTTTCAACTGCTCATATTGAGAAAATCTATTAAGGGTAGTTTAGTATATTGTTATAGTAATTGGATTATTAGGGAACTTTTATATTCAACGGGGATTTAGGGCAATTGGATTTACTTTTTGGAGTATATGTGAATTTTCCAATAAAAGAAGGCCCATGCTGAGAATGAAATAAAAGAGGCCAAGTGGGAATAAAGTAAAAATAATGGATCAATGAGAAGTTGACAAATGTCGACTCCACACACATGCAGGCCAACTTTATAATAAAAGGTATAGATATGCCATTATATTATTCAAATCATATTATTTTAATTAATATAGCTTCATTATTACAATAAATGGAAAATCAGTTGATGCAAGTGCCATTTACATTAGTAATATATTGCTATAAAAACACTTCTTTTCTCTTTCCTTTCTTTTTTGACCGCTCGACTGCTCTGGTTCGTCAACGGTTGAGTAAAACCTATAAACAACAAGCAACGACAACAATTAAGTCATAATCAAAGACAATACACAAAGTGATAAAACCAAAACGATTGGTTACCAAGAATAGGGGTACTAACCTCAAATCTGAGATCAGCGACCTGAATAGCTTCACGTATGCGACCAGCGACCTGGTTAATCTCCAAAAAACCTCCTGGCAACTTAACCGATCTTGTAAAACAACACCCTCGGCCAAGGCGGTGGATGGCCCGACGAAGGTCCTCCGATGCTTAAGTCAGCGAGTGCAAGAGATACTTTGAGTGCCAAATCTTGATAAAACAACTTAGTCCGCCGGGACCCCACAAAACAACTCATATCAGCCAGTTATTGCCCAAAAACCATGCCCAACACTGAACACCGAGCTACCACTCAGTGCCGAGCTGATAAAACCAAACCCATATCACAAGAGCCCGCCGCTCCTAAAGGAGATCTCCTAGAGGAGAGGTTACCATAAATTCATAAATAATAATTAGAGAAAGATATATAGGGCTGGAGAGAGAAGGCCAGAGAGAGAGAGAGAGAGCTTGAGATGAGATGATAGCTGTTCAGCTTGTGAAATAAGAGGGCCTGAATCCCTTATTTATAAGATTATTGTGACTTGTTGATTAGCGTAGATTTGTCCTTATTTTTATTAGCTTTTTAGTTCTTTTTATGTTTGTTATTGGGTATAAGTTGGATGATTTAAGCTTAATTCTGTATTTTTATATTTCTAGCTTATTTTACCATTTTTGATCATAATTGATGAGAATAGGTGATTATTCATTGTTTTTCACCTTACACCTAAGTAAACAGAAGAGTTCAGCTCGTAAATAGATGATGTTCAAAAGTGGAGAACGAGCTTTCCGGTGAACGAGTAGCAAAAAGATTGAGAAAATGAGACAGACCCTCAGTAGCGTCGACGCTATGTCGATGCAGACTCCTGCACGCGACGGTCGATGCAAGACCGACGCAACTCTCTGAAGCGTCGATCCAAGAGTCCGTCAGTCGACGCCAAGTCGATGCAACTTGCAGTTGCGTCGATCCATGACCGCTTCAGTCGATGCCCCCGCCCAGTCGATGCAAGCACCCAGGCAGCGTCGACGCCGAGAGCCAGCACGCGTCGATCGACGCAGCGTCGACGTGGCTGCCAAGATATGCGTTTTTAGGGTTTCTTGTGCGCCAAGACATGATATATCTATAGATACCCTTCATATTTCGGTTCTTCAAGGAGGACATGACTATCTACGAGCAGAGACCACTACCTAGGGTTAGCCAGCACAGAAACAACGCATTTACACACTCCATAAATCAAGATTGAAGATTCAAGATCCTTACGCTCAAGAATCACTTCAAATCGAGATTTCGTTCCAAACTCCGGATTCACTGAAGATTTTTACCGCTTTCAGTAGTTATAATAAGTACTCTAAAATCTTAGTTAATTTCGTAATTAGTTTCCTAGTTAATTCCGTAGTTAAATTCTTAGTTAATTCTAGAACTAGTTTAATTAGTTTAATCGTTTCATGCTTGGATATTGAATTAATTTAGTTTATTTATGCAATTTAATTTATGCTTAGTTATTCGTTTTTAGATTCTTACGATACAATTGTGTCGTGATAGTTAATTATATTCATGTTCTTAGATTCGCTACTTTTACTTCTTAGTTCTAATAGTGTAATCATTGCTCGTAGTTGATAATCTAGTTTAAAATAATTAGTTTAATTAGTCTTAGTTTGAATATTGCTTTAGTTTACAATGATCAATTCAAAATCTTTAAAAACCCAAAATGTACATGTATTTTATGCTAGTTCGTAAATTGAGAAAAACATCTAGAGACCGAACAGTTATTTCCTCGAGAGAGTCGACTTGAGTCAAACTCACCACCCAACAAGTTCCTCGTACTCTTGCGAGCAAACTTACATGTTTTTAATTAAATATCTTAAAAGGGGTGCACAAAAGTTTGGATCACTTGTCCACCAATTAATAAGATTCCTCCCAAGGTGGGATTAGATCTCCTAATTATACCCAATCTCCATATTAAGGAGATATTCTCATACTAGAATTCTTACTTCCCATAATACCATAATAACCATAAAAATATATTACCATATATGCCGGGACCTATAACCTTCCATCATTTCGTTACTTTCTTACCATTTATAATAAGCCGACATTTTGTGCCGTATCAGCTAGTCCCCCACATTCTGGTTGATTGAGGTACGAAATCAAGTAGAATATAATAAAGATTAAAGACAAAAAACCACAACCATTTATTTAACCTAAAACAGGTCAGTAAAAAAGTCATCACATACATTAAAACACATTAGCCCAGTAGGACTCGTTAACCATAAAGCCCAGCTCTTAGCACCGAGCTACCATGCTACCACTTATTGAGAGCTCGTCACCTTTACATGAGAGATCGATGACCCTACAAATAGCTCACTCAGCTCTCAGAAGGAATGCTTCTTCCGATAAATGAGGTCGCTCACCCAAACTACTTTAAATATCAGCATGTCCACCAACCTAAGATAAGGTGGTTGGGAAAAATCACCATACCCCAAACTAAGTAAAACCATAGTAAACCAGAACCACATATGACCAAGAAAACCATTCAGCCCCTAGCCTGAATAAAACAGTTAGACCGTACACATTCCAGTTATAACCATATAACAATAACATGGGACTGAGAAAACTACTCAGTCCCCCATGTTCAAATAATGTAAGCAAATCGAAACAACCAGGCCACATCAACTCAATAAAGCTTTCCTACATAGTCCCCCAAGTTAATGCAATCAAGTAAGGCACCAAAAATCAGGATTCCACAAAATCAAACACAAATAAACAACCAAGTTGAGAGAAAACATGTATCTCCCAGAAATATCCTTAAATATGTAAATCAAACATATTCAAGGATCAAACGTGTTTAACCATCCATCCATTCATACACAAAATCATAAAGATATCAAAATATGTCCCAAAACTTCCATCATATATCATAAATTGGTGCACGCCCCGGAGGGTACATAAATATCCGTCCCGGAGGGTAATAGGAATCCGCCATGAAGGGTAATAGGTAAGTAAATGCCCGCCCCGGTGGGTAAATACATAAGTGCTCGACCCTGAGGGTAAATACATAAGTGTTCGCCCCGGAGGATTAACAAACAGCCCGCCCTGAAGGGTTCCAAATAACAACTCGCCCCAGAGGGTTAACAAACAGCCCGCCCCGAAGGGTTCAAAATAACAACTCGCCCTAGAGGGTTAACAAACAGCCCGCCCCGAAGGGTTCAAAATAACAACTCACCCCAGAGGGTTAACAAACATCCCGCCCCGAAGGGTTCAAAATAACAACTCGCCTCGGAGGGTTAACGAGGTTGTGGGGACCGTAACGAGGTCGAGGAGACCTTAACGAGGTCGCGGAGACCTTAACGGGGTCGTAGAGACCTTAACGGGGTCGCAGAGACCTTAACGAGGTCGCAGAGACCTTAACGAGGTCGCGGAGACCTTAACATAAAACCTTCTCATTTGCGAGATTTAAATAGGTGCACCTGATATATAGTTATATCGATGTAATAGGACAATTTACCTCTCCTCGAATATTTAAACTATGCGACCTCTTCACGCTGAGTTGACCATATCTGAGTTAGATGTTTGGGCAACCCATAAATTAACCCTATAAACCCAAGTTAATACGAACTAAACAGGTAGCCCTGAACTATTTGTTAGATCATAAAAATAATCGCTTAGCAGGATGTGAACATCGCAACCCTTACTCGCGCCCCAAATTATTAAATTAACCCTTGATGTCCAATTAATCGTCCATAAACCTGTATATCAAAATACATATAAGTGCTCCACTCCGTGAGGCGAGCTGGAGGCAGGCCAATTTTTAAAACTATTATTATAATTTGTTCCCCTGTCATCAATACAAACCATATACCATATCAATCCAATTAAACCACATTAGGACATATCCATATTTTTCAAGAGAGTTTAAGAAATCAAATAAGCCAAGAATATGGTAATCAGACATATTCATTTCAAATAAAGTATTTCCCTTTCCCATAACCATAAACACCATATCACCATTAAGCCCTATAAGATCAAATAAAACTGACACGGGAGTTTCCAGCACATATACCCACTTTTAGGATTTAACTGCTTTGATTGGTAATGAATTAGAGAACAAACTATATACCATCGGAAATCCCTACGAGTCTACTTTCTAAAAAAAAATAGGATCTCAAAAAGGATAACCCAAGAGTGAGTTATAACCATTTTACTTAAGTGTGGCAGTGCAGTAGTTTCATACGAGAATCTGGAAGGATGAGCAATTCTTGGTGTGTTTTCATGATTCTACTCATTCAAGAACTGTGCGAGTTGATAAGCACTTAATCTTTAGTCAAGACTCATCTTATACATTAAAAACATATGTGTCTACCCATAAATTAAATCACCTAAAATCAAATAAACCATACGCATATCCCCATATAAATCAATTCAATAAGTAAGTCCGCCATATCTCAATCAAATCAATCAACCAAACCACACCACCCCATTAAATTAAACCACATAAAATCGCATATCCCCATATAAATCACACCAAACCATCTCACTTTACCTATTCAAAGTTTATTTTCAAAGAAACTAGACAGGCAATTTTGGGAAACCGGATCATCTCTGTTCCAAATTCGTTATAGGGTTTTTCCGAACTCATATTCAAATCTCCACCATTAAAATTGAACTTATATATGTTTTTAATAACGTATCAAAATCTTGGCTTGATCAAATGGTTTTATTGTGCACAATCGTATTTTAAAAAATGCTGCACAAAATTTTCTGAAAATAAAATCTGCTTTATTTGAAAGTTTATATATATTTCCTCGCACCTCAAAATCCAATCTTCACCGTTCATAACGTAAATCAATAGTTCCTTGGGTTTTTGTAAAACTTTCAGCGCGATCCAACGATTGGAACTTAAGATAATGATTTTTCAAATTTATAGCACAGTTAGGTTTTAGACCTACATCTTTCGCTCAAGGACTCGATGTCCCTCTTTCCCACAGACGACGCCACTTGATAAAACCAAAAATATTGGTTACCAAGAATAGGGGGTACTAACCTCAAATTTGAGATCAGCGACCTCAATAGCTGCACGTATGAGACCAGCGACCTGGTTAATCTCCAAAAAATCTCCTGGCGACCTAACCGATCCTGCAAAACAACACCCTCGGCCAAGGCGGTAGACGGCCCCGGCGAAGGTCCTCCGATGCTTAAGTCAGCGAGTACAAGAGATATTTTGAGTGCTCAAATTGTGATAAAACAACTTAGTCCGTCGGGACCCCACAAAACAACTCATATCAGCCAGTTATGGCCCAAAAACCATGCCCAACACTCAACACCGAGCTACCACTCAGTGCCGAGCTGGTAAAACTATACCCATATCACAAGAGCCCGCCTCTCCTAAAGGAGGTCTCCTAGAGGAGAGTTTACCATAAATTCAAAAATAATAATTAGAGAAAGATATATAGGGCCGGAGAGAGAAGGCCAGAGAGAGAGATAGCCTGAGATGAGATGATAGCTGTTCAACTTGTGAAATAAGAGGGCCTGAATCCCCTATTTATAAGATTATTGTGACTTGTCCACCAATTAATAGGATTCCTCCCAAGGTGGGATTAGATCTCCTAATTATACCCAATCTCCATATTAAGAAAATATTATCATATTAGGATTATTACTTCCATAATTCCATAATAACCATAAAAATATATTACCATATATGCCGGGACTTAAAACCTTCCATCCTTTCGTTACTTTATTACCAGGAATAATTTAATTTTTGATCCATTATGTTGGCCACTTTCCACAAAAGGTATGTGATGTTGGTCAGCATCAAATCACGTCTTCTAAGTTGGCAAATTCATCAAATAAGGTACAATTTTTATCACAATCGGGCCCAAATGCTGACGTGGCATGATTATTTAATTTTTTATCATTTTTTATTTAATCTTAAATATTAAATGGAGGAAGTTTTTGCCCTTCCATTCCCATTTAATTTTATTCCTTTATTTCTTTCTTTCTTTCGTTCGGACCTTTTTCGTTTATTTCCTTCTGTCTTCAGACCCAGCATCCTCCGTCTTGCCCAGGATCCTCCACCTCCTCTCCGGCTGCCCCAGCATCCCCCGGCTCCACGACGCCCACGAAGACGACGATTGCGTCCACATCGTCACCGATCTGTGCGATGGCATCGATCTGTTCGACCGCCTCTCCTCAGGTGCCCATTTCTCCGAATCCGTCGCCGCCGTCCTGACGCAACTGATGGCAGCTATCGCCTACTGCCACCGCCTGGGCGTGGTACTCAAGGTTTTTGGTAACGATGACTGAATTGTTACTAGTGTAAATTTTTAGGAGATTTTTATATGAATTTTGAATTCGTGTTTATTTATTTATTTTTTTTATAGTATTTTTTACAATTATTAAAATTTAGAAGCCATGGACTTGAAAAATAAAAGTTGGGGGATTTTATTTACAGAAACAGGTAAATGTTTTAATCTTTTTCATATATATGCATACAAAAAAAACGCGTTTATACTGACGGCCAAATCCGTCAGTATATGGAATACTGACGGCTTCCTGATGGATATTGGCCGCCAGAATTATTGTGGTCAGGATTGCAGCATCCTGACGGAAAAATTTTCCCGCCAGGAATGCTGGTGGATTCCTTGACGGTCAAACCCGCCAGGATATGGCTGCCAGTATTCCTACCGGGTCTTCTTGCCAGGACTATCGGATGCTATCCTGGCGGGTGTGGCTGTCAGCATTCCTGGCAGGTATACCCGCCAGGAATAGCTGATGCTATCCTGGTGGGTTTGGCCGTCAGCATTACTGGCGGTTCTGCCCGCCAGGAATAGCTGCTATCCTGGCGGGTTTGTCCTTCAGCATTGCTTGCGGGTATTTGCGGGTAATTTCCTTCAAAAAGTCTGATAGGGCAGAATGTACACCAGACCTGGGTTGGGGTAGCTCTGACCCAAAATTAAGAGAAGGATAGAATGGGTTGCCCCTACGAAAGATCTAGTCAAGCCCTCTGGGCAAGACAAGATGTGTTAAGGGCGATTTCTTTAAAGCCCCTAAAACCCGGTCCCCTGCAAGAGCCACCGAATATCCTGAGGTTATCTCCGGACGGAGTCCTGAATATGGGGATTATCCTGACCTGGGTCCGAGGATTGATTTGGGTCTCTGGAAAATAGAACTCTTCCACCCATTCAGCAAAGGGCTGGCTTGTTAAACAACAGGAACGAGAGGAAAAGGAAGACAAAGATATCGTGGGCTAGAAGGAAGTGGAGAAGATCTGAAGAGAAAGAACTGTCTCTCGGATTCCCAACAAGGAGACAAGTGGGACCACTTGTCAGAATTTGTTGGGTAACGGCCCTTAATTTGCGTCATGTGCTCCTTAGATCCCGGCCGGGGTCCCCGCTAAGGAAAGCTATAAATATCTCGGCCCCAAGGCTGAGAAAGGTATGTCATTCTTTGAAGCTTTCTTATCTTCTTCCTGGAAAACACCTCAAACGCTTACTGACTTAAGCATCGGAGAGGTTTCCACCGGAAAATCACCGGTGGTCCCTTTCTAATTAGTTTTGTGGTGCAGGTTCAGGAAGCTCTGGTTTCTATAAAGCGTTACTGAGGTGGCTCATTTTTCGCCAACTTTCGTCGCAAACCGTCTGAAGCCATAAAACAAACAAAGGATCTCACGTCTTAGCTTATCCGACTTCCCACAGACGACGCCAATTGTTTCAGCC
>BMAC01000162.1:366451-379231 GCA_014905375.1 Phtheirospermum japonicum
TGGCGTTCCCCCATAAGAAGATACTTAGAGCAAAAGATCTTACCAGAAGACGGGCGAGAAGCGGCGAAAGTACGGATCAGGTCTGCTAGGTTTTGCTTGATCAAAGGGAGCTGTTCAGGAGAGGATTTGGTCCGACCTCTTTTACGGTGCTTGACACACGCAGATGGGGCGTTGGTGCTAAGAGAGATACATGAAGGTTGCTGCGGCAACCATATGGGGGCCAGAGCTTTAGCCAGTAAAGTGTTAAGAGCTGGTTATTTCTGGCCTTCCTTGAGAAAGGAAGCTGAGGACTTCGTTAGAAAATGTGAAAAATGCCAGAGAATGGCCCCGCTAATCCATCAACCAGCGGAAGAGCTCATGGTGATGAGTTCCCCCTGTCCCTTCGCAAAATGGGGTATTGATCTGGTTGGTCCATTTCCAATGGCCCCGGCTCAAAAGAGATTTTTGATCGTGGCTATTGATTACTTCAGCAAGTGGGTGGAGGCCGAGGCTCTTGCTAGAATAACAGAGGACACTGTAATGGGTTTCATTTGGAAAAACGTGGTTTGTCGCTTCGGCGTACCAAGAATATTGGTATCAGACAATGGGACTCAATTCGCAGGAGCCAAGATAAAGGCCTGGTGCGCTAAGATGAACATTCAGCAACACTTCACGGCTGTATATCATCCTCAAGCGAATGGTCAGGTCGAAGTTACTAACCGCATTTTAGTCCAAGGAATCAAGTCACGGTTGGACAGGTCTGGAGGAAAGTGGGTGGAGGAGCTGAGCTCCGTACTATGGGCGTACCGTACAAATCCGAAAGAAAGCACGGGTGAAACTCCATTTAGCTTGGTGTATGGTATGGATGCTGTGGTTCCCGCGGAGGTTAGTTTTGAAACTCATCGGATCCAGAATTTCAATGAAGACCAGAATGAGCTGTTAAGACAGGATGCGTTAGATCTGATTGAAGAAAAAAGAGAACAGGCTGCGATACGAATGGAGCATATTAAAGGAAGGGTAAAGGTGGCATATGATAAAACTGTGGCCAAGCGACAGTTCCGAGTAGGAGACCTGGTCTTACGACGATCTGATCTAGGACGCGCAAAAGGTAAGTTAGAGGAGTCTTGGCAAGGACCGGTAAGAGTTACCCAGACCTTACCTGGGGGTGCGTACAGGCTAGAAGAGCTGGATGGCTCAACATTACCCCGCGCGTGGAACATTGTCAATTTAAGAAAATTTTAAACTTAATTGTAAGAGTTTTATGTTTGATCGATTGAAAAGATTTACGGTTCACAATGGGAAGAAAGCAATAAGACACAATCAAAATGATTAGCGTAAAACATTCATTAATAGAACCTTCATCAGAGATACAAAAGRAGATACTCTTAGCCACAAACACAAACCATAACCATGAAAAATAAAAATACAACCCTAGGATGGGGGCACAGAATCAAGAAGCTGACGAAGCCGTTTGATCTCGTCCTCACGCTCCAAAAGACGAATGTGAAAACGTTCGGACACATCCACCGAGATGTCCCACTCAACGAGGAGTTCTGCGTTCTCCCTCTTCAAATCAGCAATGATTTTTTCAAGGCGCTATCGCTCGTAAAGAAATTCTGATTTCTTCTGAGCCAATTTCTTTATACGTTCTTGCAGTTGACCCTGCAGTTCGGCAACTTCTTCCTTCAGACGTTCTTTTTTATGAAGCATTCGGATGTGCTCCTCGGGGGTAAAAAAGTTGGAAGAAGAAGATGAAGACGCCATTATGTAGGGAATATAAGCTAGAGGGGAGCACCATTATATAGGGGAGGAAAAAGCGGGAAATCACTTTAATTTGGCGCACAAAGGGCTTAAAAAAGGCGGGAAACCAAGTTTGAGATTTGGCGCACAAAAAGGTTCAGATTGGCCAGGATTGGCTAAGGACGAACGTCCTCGATTTTGCCTGACCTGATTGTCAGTATAAGCCAGGCTTGGCTAAGGAAGAACGTCCTCGATTTTTTCTGACCTGATTGTCAGTATAAGCCAGGATTGGCTAAGGACGAACGTCCTCGATTTTTCCTGACCTGATTGTCAGTATAAGCCAGGATTGGCTAAGGACGAACGTCCTCGATTTTTCCTGACCTGATTGTCAGTTCCAGCCAGGATTGGCTAAGGGCGGCTGCCCATAATTTTGCCTGACCTGTTTGTCAGTTCCAGCCATGATTGGCTAAGGGCGGCTGCCCATAATTTTGCCTGACCTGTTTGTCAGTTCCAGCCATGATTGGCTAAGGGCGGCTGCCCATAATTTTGCCTGACCTGTTTGTCAGTTCCAGCCATGATTGGCTAAGGGCGGCTGCCCATAATTTTGCCTGACCTGCTTGTCAGTTCCAGCCAGATTGGCTAAGGGTGGCTGCCCATAATTTTGCCTGACCTGTTTGTCAGTTCCAGCCATGATTGGCTGGGGGCGGCTGCCCATAATTTTGCCTGACCTGTTTGTCAGTTCCAGCCAGGATTGGCTAGGGGCGGCTGCTCATGATTTTGCCTGACCTGATGGTCAATCTTAGCCAGGATTGGCTAAGGACGGATGTCCTAAAAAAAAAAATCCTGACCTGATGGTCAATCTCAGCCAGAGTTGGCTAAGGACGGATGTCCTAAAACTCTCCTGACTCGATTAATGGCTTAGACCATGATTGGCTAAGGACGAGGGCTCTAAYATTTCTCCCTGAATGAGCAGCTTCAAGCCTCGAACCCACTTAGCCTCAGCGTGAGTCTGAACCAATGAGCCGAATCTTTCGATCTGGCTGATCAGAGACGTTAATTGACCTATGAATGCAGGACTGACTGGTCATCTAGCAAAACGTGTACGAAGATGCTAAGATTGGATTAAGCTACAGAACCTTTGGGGGTGCAAGCCCTTGGCCGATAACATTATCATATATGCGTGATTAAGGGAATGGAGGAAAACAAGAAACTTATATATTATTGCAGGAAATGCTGGTTGCTCACGCCTTTCCAGAAATAGGCTGGCAACTTTGATTACACGAGATTACATGAAAACATTGAAAAATAAAAGCTAAGACATTTAGCTGCGAGAGGATCCTTGATCCGAAGCCAGAGCTCGCCGAACTCGCCAGAGCTCACGCTCCGTTTCGTGCAGGCGGCGGCGATATTTGTCAGAGCGACCGACAAGCGCCGGAACTTCACTGGCAACAGCGGTCAGACGGCCTACCGACTCGGCCAGGTCTGCTTTCTCCTCTTGGAGTTGACGATTCACTTGTCGGAGTTCCGCCCATTCTCTTTTGTAGAAACGCTTCTTCTGGCGTTTCCTCTCCAGCAGTCGGTAGAGGTAGCCGAATTTCTCCTTAAGTGCGACCAGTTGGTCGGACAGCTTGAACTTCTCCACAACTAGAGAGATATTTTTTCTTTTCACCGTGTTGAGTTCTTCGATCAGAGGGGAGGAAGACATTTTTTAAATGGATTGATGAAATGGTGAAGACATGAGCTTATTTAAGGAAATAAAGCACGTGTGAAGGGAATCAAAGAGTACTAGGGTTCCCGGATAATCAGGAAACCCTAAAAAATCAAGAGTCGCAACAGGACAAAAAACATTAAACAGATTAATATAGATAAGTTTGAGTACAGGTTACACGTCAGAAAGCGATAAAAACAAGCCACACAGGCTATCACATACAAATCTGTTCAGAAAAGCAAGGCAGAAGATCTCCTTTCAGGGCTGAGCTCMGCATGAAGGTCGGCTGAACTCCARGCTCTTCATGYTTATATGGGGGACTYAGACGTCTCCCCCAACTCTTTCTCGAACTGGGCAGAATCTTGCAAATCACCCAGGTTAGCAAAGGTTGGAGAACCTGCAGCAACCATTGCTAACGTCTGTTCGGGGAGGGGGGAGAGGAAGTTGACGATGAAGAGCAGAAGGACTGGCGGATATGGTCGACAAAAGCTGCCGAATCTAGCAAATGAATGCGGTCATCTGCTGGAACGTGGGAGAAAGAGGTGGGCTCGCTGGCGCCTTCGATCTTGGCAGATCGGTCAAAAGGGGTAGAGGGATGCTCAGCCACCCATTTAGCGTGGGCATCAAGGCCCAACCCATAATAAACCTCTGCCTCAGGAAGAAGAAGATCGTATAGCTCTTCAGAACCCAGGAAATCACGGCGAGTGATTTCTCTGGTCAGTTGTATCAGGCGCGACCCTTCTTCAGATTTGAGAAACTCCAATCTCCCTTCGACACGTCCTTCTAGACGACCCTGATCCACTCCGTCAGACCTGGATTGTCTCAACTTCTCCTCCAGCTCTTGCTCATGAAGAAGAATAAGCTCTCGTTGCTTCTCCCCCAGTTCCTTGGCCTTGAAAAGCTCTGCCTTCAGCAAGTCTATTTCGATCTCCGAACCTTTCAACTTGATCTGGGCTTCCTGGATCCTAGCCCGCAGCTCTGATTCTTGCTTCCTCAACGTCTCGATTTCCCCCTTTAGGTCAGCATGCAATAAGGAGCCTCTGGCTCGGGCCAATAGAGATGCTCGCCCTACAACGGCCTGGCACCAGAAAAGGGTAAAAAAAAATAAAAAAAAAACTTGGAAAATTAAGGATGAGATAAGCGGAAAAGGTTATACCTGAGCTTCCGCCTTGCAATAGAACTCAACCAGCTCCGGATCAGACACTTTGTCCACTATGTTCCGATTGTATGTGGGAGCTAACCCCATCATGAATTGCCTCGCTACTTCTCCGGGGCAGTTCAAGACTGACCTGTTAAAAAAGGTCTGATTTGGGTAAGGGGGTACTTGAGAACTAGACGGAGGCAGAATTTGAGGAGCAAGGGGAAGAGTGGTCTGAGGAGGATTCGGAGATGAAGGCGTGGGGTCAGCTCGGCTTCATTTCCTCCGTTTCATCTGTGGTTCCTCCTCTGGATTTGCTGAAGCCTGACCTGCCGATTCCCAGGCGGGGCTCTCTCGAAACTCTGAATCAATTGCGACAGGTTCGGTAGCCCTGGTGGGTGCTTGAGGCTGGCTCTGAAGTGGCGTGGCAAGCAGGACTTCTTCTGAAGCTTGGGCAACTCTGGCAAGCTCCCCCAGAGGGATTTTTTGGTTGCCCGCGGCTGCCTTGCGAGCCTTGGCTTCTATCTTTGCCAGCATCATCTTTTCTGAGGATGGAGAGTTGAAATGATGAGAAATAAAATAAGGTAGAATGATAAACGTACATGATGATAATCAAACGAAATACCAATCTTGGGTGGCAAGGGACCGTGTCCTTGCTGAGAGTTAAAGAAGTTCAAGAGATTAACGGTAAGCGTCTTGGACAAGTCAAGGGGGTTCCGGTTTAAGAGGGCCAATTTTTCCTTTAGATGTGACGACCTGTCCCCTCGAGGTAAGCGTATTTGAGGATGCAAAAAGGCGATAGGTTCGGTGGGGAAGCCCCAGTCCCCCGAACACTGGACAAAGAAGAACTTCCTTTTCCAGGCCTTGTGAGAAGAAGGGAGACCCGACAAAAAATGGACGTCTGATCGTCCGGATAAATAGAAAAAACCAGAAGAGCTTTTTGCTTGGAATAGAGAGAAGAAAAGCTGAGCGGTAGGGGTAATTCGGGCATACTGGGCGGCTAGATGGAAGCCGACCATAACACGAAAGGCGTTGGGTAAGAACTGCTGTACTGGGATACGATACATCCTGGAGATTGCCTGGACAAAGGGATGGACAGGTGGACTTAATCCTGCGTAGAATTGATCTACATAGAAAGTCAGATGGCCGGCGGGAGGTGAGGATGCCCCCTCGCCAGGCGCAGGATTGGTGAAAGTGAACATGTCGGAGATAGYAAATTTGGCYKGGATTTCTTCAAGAGTCCTATTGCTAACTATCGAGGATAAGTTGCCGGGAAGGGGAGGGGGTAAGATTGCCGGTGGCCCCCTCCCCGGAGCAGTCGCATAAGAGTCGGTGGAGGTAGAATTCACCGGAGATGCTCCCGATGAACTCTCCTTGGCGGAGTTGGTTCGAGAAGAAGAAATTGACATAATTAAAGAGTATGTGAGGAGAGAGAGGGTACCTGGTGATAATTGTTGGGGAAGTTAGGAGAAAGTTACTGGAGGAGCTGAAATCGCCGAGAATTGCAGGGAAGAAAGAGGAAGAGTCTTTAGAGGGTTTTCAAGAAATAGAAATATAAGAATGAAAGGTAAGAGTTACTTTGGAGAGACAAAAGGAAGGAGGATCAATTTGAAAAACAAAAATCAAGGAAAAAGCGGGATTTGATGGGATCTTCGCATTTAATACGGGCAGGGGAACTGTGCCCTGGGCAGCTAGCTGGAACGCTAATCGCCTTYAGTCTAGACACGTGRTGTTTGACCAATCAAGTACCGTMCCTGAAAAGACGTGTGGCTATGGTAACCYTTTGGGGATACGAKCCGACACCACTAATGCCAATAATTAGGACTGCTTGGCAGGCGGATATCTCGGGATCCCCCAATACGAGAAGCCATAAAAAACAAAAGGGGCCACATTTATCTTACAGGAGCCCAGGAAGGTTACTGATCTACCCCAACTGTTTGGAGGGAGGAGTTGATAGGGCAGAATGTACACCAAACCTGGGTTGGGGTAGCTCTAACCCAAAATTAAGAGAAGGATAGAATGGGTTGTCCCTACGAAAGATCTAGTCAAGCCCTCTGGGCAAGACAAGATGTGTTAAGGGCGATTTCTTTAAAGCCCCCAAACCCGGTACCCTACAAGAGCACCGAATATCCTGAGGTTATCTCCGGACGGAGTCCTGAAGATGGGGATTATCCTGACCTGGGTCCGAGGATTGATTGGGTCTCRGGAAAATAGAACTCTTCCACCCATTCAGCAAGGGCTGGCTTGTTAAACAACAGGAACGAGAGGAAAAGGAAGACAAAGATATCGTGGGCTAGAAGGAAGTGGAGAAGATCTGAAGAGAAAGAACTGTCTCTCGGATTCCCAATAAGGAGACAAGTGGGACCACTTGTCAGAATTTGTTGGGTAACGGCCCTTAATTTGCGCCATGTGCTCCTTAGATCCCGGCCGGGGTCCCCGCTAAGGAAAGCTATAAATATCTCGGCCCCAAGGCTAAGAAAGGTATGTCATTCTTTGAAGCTTTCTTATCTTCTTCCTGGAAAACACCTCAAACGCTTACTGACTTAAGCATCGGAGAGGTTTCCACCGGAAAATCACCGGTGGTCCTTTCTAATTAGTTTTGTGGTGCAGGTTCAGGAAGCTCTGGTTTCTATAAAGCGTTACTGAGGTGGCTCATTTTTCGGGCTGAAACAAAGTCTATTATTAAAATTCCTGATATATTAATTAATAATTAATTTAAAAATAATAAACAAATAAAATCTAGATAATCCAAAATAAATTATCCACTAATTAAAAATCAAAACAAATCATCCAATAACTAAAAATCAATCCATCCATCGAATGTATAAAAAAATATCCTGAATTATTCATCCATATCTAACTATCACCACCATCCGGATCAGAGGAAGGCTGACGAGACATGGCCCGAGCAACAGCTTCTTCAATCTGCTGACGAAACGTCAACTGGAAACGCTCCCGCTCCTCACGAATCCACTGAATCTCCAGCGCCTGCTCGTCACGGATCCGCTGAAGCTACTCAAGCTGCTCCTGCTGGGACTGCACCTGCGTCTGTAGCTGACGAACATCGGCGGTGGAGGTGAAAGAAGTAGTGCAGCCCTTCTGAGTCTTCCCGAAGCATTCAAGTCCATAGCGTCGACACTTTCTTATTCCCGATAACCTGTAGGTAGACTTCATTTGGGTCTACCTGAGGGCTGCTATCATCAGACGACACAGCACGCCTCTCCTCCAAAGCCTTCTCATAGTCCTCCTGATATCAAAACTTTCAGCAATTATTACTAAACAACTTTTATCAGATTTTATAATAAATCAGATATATATATATATATATATATATAATATATAAACTTACAACTATCCTCTGGGCTTTGGGATCCATAAATGTGCCATCGGGATTGCGATGATACCTCAGCAGAAGGTCGTAGTTACTGGGCTGCGTACCCGTCTGCGAAGCCTGTATATAAAGATACATTTATAATATTTAATATAATGAATTAATTAAACATAAAATTATACATGTTCAATAATATAATTAATTAATTAAAATATTATTATCGACTTACAATCTCGGCCGCCTATCGATTTGCCGGTATAGACCCGCCTCGGTGCTTTGCTATACCAGTCGAAGGGCCTCCGGGCTCGCTCAATCTATTCCGTCTGGCCTTCTCAGACTTCTCTACCTCCTCAGACCGCTAAAACTCAACCATCCATCTATTCCAGATCGTCTCCCCTACACAGGAAGGTATCGTCCCATGCAGTCGATACGCCTTCCTCCACTCGTATATACGACTCTTATAAGAATCTTGCATCGCTATATAGAATGTTGTCTTAATGGTATTCTCGTCGTATATAATCCTGTCCCACCACACCAATCCCTACAAAAGAAATACAATTAGACAAAATAATTAATTAATTTACTTAACACAAATCAAAATCAATAAACAAAATTACCCTAAAACGAGGCCACCACGTCTAACGATGGCTTGTCCGGGATGTGCTCGAATTTCCACCCTACTGGGTGGATACGAGACTCGTGTATAGTCTTCAAATAGGTCGGCAAGTCCTTCGATGGACTTCGTCACCTAAAAAATAATAATTTTATTTCAATCAACGTCAAATAATTAAATTATATATTGAACACATAACAAAATTGATTAAAATATTACTTACCTATTTCCGATCACGAATACCTCGATCCTGGTAGTCCTGACCTCTGTACCGGGCGTGCTCCCCACCTCATCAGACGGGGTAGGTGGAACGGTATCATTGAAATCCATGTCGGTGGCACTCTCATGGGGTCCCGAGGAAGATGAGCCGAGAGAAATCCGACGATTATGAGGACACCTGCCAGGCATCTAACATACAACATAGTTTTATTAATAAATAAAATTAATTATATAATTATATATATATATATATATATATATATATATATATATATATATATATATATATATGGGTGTGTGTGTGTGTATATGATTGTTCATATTATCGTTAAAACTCATAAAATCTTCAAACCTCAACCCTAACTTTCAGACTCATCTTCGTAGCTTTCTTCGTCTTCTTCAGTTAGATCTAGTTCATCGTTTTCTTACTTTTCTAAATCATTATTGACCGACTCGTCGTGTTCTTGATTAAGAGGGTCGTTTAATTGGAAGTCGACATCCTCTAATTGTGTTGGAGGAAATGTTTCTAGAACATCTTCTTGGAATGACTGTTGTTCAGGCACGCGAGGCTTGATATAATCCACCGTCGATCGAGCTTTGATTTGACAAGTTACCCACTAATCTAGTTTGCCTCGCTTCAAACTCGGATACGGACTGTAGTGAACTTGAGTCGCTTAGGCTGCGAGTACAAATGGCTCGTATCAATTGAATCTACATTTATGATTGATGTCAACGAGCTTATATTGAGGGTGAATTTTCGTGCCGGCTGGAGTTGGATCAAACCACTCACATTTGAACAAGAGCGTCCTTCCGGTCGTCTGAAGCCCGTGATACTCCAATTGAACCACTTCTAGAAGACGACCGTAATAATCCATGTAATCTGGCCCAAAATTTGTTCCTCTTATACAAACTCCTGTGCTCGATGTTGATCGTTCAGAACCATACGAGAGCGTGTGAAATCTATATCCATTTATCTTACAACCGTTGAATGTGTTCACAACACGTGATGGACCATGCGCAATTAACCTTATATAATCGTCATTTACATTGTTCAAAGGATCTCGTGCCTACAATAATTTTATGTTTTAAAATAATATAATATATTTTAATTGCCACGTAATTTTAAAGATAATTAAGACTCACGTAGTTCTCAAACCAAATAGAAAATTCAGCGTCCACTTTTTGATTCAGTGCCTCATCGGCAATGTTCAGTTGGTGACATTTAACACCATCTTCGAACAAACTGCACATTTATATTAAAATGAAGAATTGTTATAATATTTAATTAATAGATTTTGATAATTACAATTACAACGAGCTTGAATCATTAACCTGATAAATTATTAGAGTTCAGCACAATTTAGTAACACATATCTTCGGGCTTCGGCCAATTCTTCATCCGATAAGAATCTTTTCCATGCGTCTGAGAAAGCTTCACCATTATTTTTGAAAATAGATAGAACGTTTGGATCGTCGTCTTCATCATTTTGAACTTCTTCATTACGATTTAAGTTTGTCCTTTTTGTGGAGACATTATCATCGAAGTAGTACGAAACAAAATTCGACGCCTCTTCAACTAGATATGCGTTTGCTATTGAGCCTTCAACATACGCTTTGTGGAGATATTATCGTCGAAGTAGTTTGGGACGGTGACAGTATTCTGCTAACTCATCTCTTGATTTCGAAGTGTCTTTTTTATTCCCTTTGACATTCATCACCGTGTTAAACACATTATCAAAAACATTTTTCTCAATGTGCATAACGTCTAAATTATGACGAATCAAGTTAGTGCTCCAGTAAGGTAAATCCCAAAAAATACTTCTTTTCCTCCAACCACTATTCTTCGCTATTAGTCCGTTCACACGTTCTGCACTTTCATCAGTTACCTTCAGAAGTCCTAGACTTTCAATTTCGGCCAAAATCTCTGTTCCAGAACGGACGTGGGGCGACAGAGCTTCAACCTTTCTATTTTTCCTAATTTTTTTTATCTTTACGAAGTCGATGATCAAATTCTAGAAATTTACGATGGTTATCAAACCATGATTGTTTCATGATCTTTTGCAGGGTAAAAGCATCTGAACACTCCATGCAATACGGACAAGCCATTCGACCGGCCGTACTCCAACCGGACAACATCAAGTATGCAGGAAAGTCGCTAATGGTCCACATAAGGGCCGCTCGCAACTAAAAGTTTTGTTTTTTAGATACATCGTATGAGAGAACATCGTCGGACTACAACTGCTTCAACTCCTCAATCAATGGCTGTAGAAAAACATCTAACTTATCTTTAGGGTTCTGTGGGCCCGGGACAAGAACGTTGAGAAACATGTGCTGCTCTTTCATGCACATCCATGGAGGCAGATTTTATGGTGTGACAATCATCGGCCACGGCAAGTATTGTTTTTCGAAACTTCCAAAAGGTTGAAATCTGACTGTACATAGACCCAATCTTACGTTTCGAGTTTCAGCGGCGAACTCTGGATGAGTTTGATCGGAATGCCTCCAAGCCTCAAAGTCTGACAAGTGACGCATGACACCATCCTCTACCGTATGTTCTGCATGCCACCGCATATCCTTTGCCGTTGTTTTAGATGCGTACAACCTCTGCAGGCGGGCCGTTAGAGGAAAGTAAAACATCCTCTTGTACGGAACTAAGTTCGATTTGCGCCATTTAGCTTGTCCCTTCTTCGCGGGTTTGAACCGTGGATGATCACAAAACTTGCACTTATCCAGATTCAAATCATCCTTCCAATAAACCATGCAGTTCTTCACGCAGCAATCTATCTTTTCTACCAGTAACCCCTTACCTCTCAATAACGTCTTACTTCGTAGGAATTATCTGCAACATTGTTGTCTTTTGGCACGATCTATTTGATTAAATCAATAAATTGATCATAACATTTCTGAGAAATGCCATGCTCGGATTTCAAATTCATAAGACGGGCAACTAAAGACAACCGATTGTGTTTCTCGCAACCGGGATACAAAGTTTTTTTTGCAGCTTTCAGAATATCGAACAAGAATTTCGCCTCGGGATTAGGTGATTCATCCAACTCAATATCATTTATATCAAGATTGGGACCGACAACATCTTTCACCATATCTACGTATGCATTTGATGATGATCCCCCGACTTCAATATCAGCAGGCGATGAGACGTGATCTGTTTCCCCGTGATGAGTCCAAATGTAGTAATTAGCAATGAACCCTTTGGTACCGAGGTGACATTTTATCTTATCGATATACCTATAACTAGAGTTCCTACACTTAGTTTGTGGGCTAGGGCATTTCAGTTTATCACCGTCCTTCTCTGCAGAATCATGCGTGAGTGCAAATTGTACGAAACTATCTACACCGGCCACGAACGCCAGATTTAGAAATCCGACAATATTCCGTTTGTACATCCAACTACGATCATCATCCATCCTAAGATTTTTGAGTGTTATTCGTGATTCTAGAATTAGGAGAAGGTGGTAAAATTTCAGCAGCATTACGAGAAGAATGAATAATTCGAGTTATAATTGGTAAGGATTCTATCCCATTCAAGAACGTGACATTTAATAGTATGTATATGCATTTTTCTTAGATTCAAAATTTTGGCAGCATCTCCTCTCAGTTCTCGTAGTACACGTATATTTCAGTGCACCTGAGAACAATTAGAGAGATGCAGAAACCAAAATCTCAAAACTAAAAAAAAAAATATACACATAAAATAACCATACTACAAGTCACATTCTCAAACTGTCAAAAAATGGGACAATTCGAAATTTAGTATCAAACTCTATATTTGATACTAAATCTCAAACGGGTCTAAGGAATATTGGAATAATTCAAAACTTAGTTTCAAATTTTTCTATTTATAATTGATTATCCACAACAATGTGAATATCGTCACTTCGCCAAGGTTTCAAATAAGCAATTACCACCGTCACATTTTTAAAAATATTTCGAAAATTTAAATAAAACCATGTGACACCCTATCACGTTTTTTGAAAAAAAAAATTGAAAACTCGCTATTGGAGGGACAACACCTCCCAGCCGGCGCCGTAACC
>BMAC01000162.1:380332-414155 GCA_014905375.1 Phtheirospermum japonicum
ATATGATTATGTTTTGCGAATATTAATTTTTATATTCGTTTTAATGTGATATCCATAGTACTAATTGATATATACTTATTTGAATCTTTTGAATGAAACAATGTGAAACAGTTCAGGAAATAACAATTTATTCATTTTTTGAAAAAAAAAAACACATTCTTTTTTTTGGTGTGTATGTTCCTATGTAACCAATTTATTAATTTGTAATTTTTTAGTTTATATTTAGTGTTATAAAATCTTACAAATGAATTAAAAACATGTGTGGTCATCTGTTCGGACCGATAAACTAAATAAATAGTGAATCTCGTATCATTTTTGTAAAGATTTTTTTTAATCCTTGTTGTTTCCTTGTTTATTTGGTTACTGTGGTAGACAATATCATAATTAGATCTATATTTATTTGAATCTTTGAACAAAATGATTACATACATAGTGGGGGAAAACACGTTATCTTTGTGTGATTTGTTTTATGCTCGACTGAAATCGTTTTATATTACTAAAAGTACGAAATATCTTTTTTACAGGTTATGGGTAGCATGTTAATCTTCTTGAATTAAAACGGGCGATGAGATGATTACTATAACTACAAGGGTTACCAAGTGTCGGGCGTTTCAATTAATTCGGATTGCAGATACGACGAGTTACAATAGATCGTCGTAGATCAACTCAAAGTAGACACGAATTCTAAATACGTAGTTATGAAGTTTCAACTCAAGGACGCATATCTATCTATTACGATAGAAAATGATATTGACCTGCTATTTTATAAGGAGTTGAAATATAAGGAACGTGACTACACAAAGTTTCCGATTTGCATAAGCATCGAGGAAAAGAGGCCAGGTTTTCTGAGCGCATTCATGACACCTATGGGAGACGAAGAGGGTGCGACAATAAATGTGGTGAAGAGGCAACGTGCTAGGGATGATGCTGTATTTGAGAAACAAATTGCAATGAGTAGTTTCATTGATTTTGCAGACGAGGGAGCTGATGTGATCCTTCTTGAAGTTGCATCAACAACAAATAAACTAACTGATGCAATATGTGGTAACGATGGTGTTACGCTTGACGAAAATGTGCAGTGTGTTGTGAAGATTGGGCAGTTGTTTAGAAATCAAGATTTATTGAAAAGGACAATGAGTTTATATGCGATCAAGGGAAACTTCAATTTCAAAGTGGTTAAGTCGTGCCCGAAACAATATTATATTTCATGCGTAGACAATAACTGTGGCTGGTTTCTCAAAACATATCGTGTTGGTGATTCAAGTACTTTCGAAATTCGAAGCATGGAAGACACCCACACGTGTCCAATCAACACCAGAATTAGCGATCAACGACAAGCTACTTCGAAATTTGTGAGCGGTTGCATAAAGAGTAAATTCTATAATTTAAAAACGATGTATACACCAACACACATAATTAGAGACATGAAGGATGAGTACGGAGTTAATTTGAACTACAAAAGAGCATGGCGATCGAGACGAGTGGCCATATATGAGGTTTGAGGAAAACCGAATGAATCATATCAAAATATTTCTTGTTATTTGAAAATGGTAATAGAAGCGAATCCTGGAAGTATTGGAAAAATGAGCATATCTGGCGATAACAATTTCCAATTCCTCTTCATGGCGATATATGCATCCATAAAGGGATGGCGACACTGTAGGCCAATAGATGTAGTTGATGGAACATTTTTAAAAGTATCGTATGGAGGAACATTGATAATAGCTAGCGTACAAGATGCCAACGCACATATTCTGCCCCTTACATTTGCAATTGCTGATTCTGAAAATGATTTAGCTTACGATTGGTTTTTCCAGAGTCTAAAGATGCTTTTGGTTCACGAAAAGAGATGTGCATAGTGTCGGATATGAATGAAAGTTTAGAAAAGGCAGTAATAAAGGTTAGTATGATTTTAAAATTTAGATCATTTTAGTTTTTTTTTTTTAATTTTTTAGTTAATTTGAACTGATATGATATACATGAGAATAAAATGCATTATATCGTCAAGTAAGTGCAACAATAAGATAAATATTAAAAGTAATCGGAATTTTAACAATTTATTTTAGAGTAGTGGTTGATTATTATTATTATTATTATTATTATTATTATTATTATTATTATTATTATTATTATTATTATTATTATTATTATTATTCAGGGGTAGTTTATAATAACTAAAATATGGTTGATCATTTCTGTATTTTTTAAACAATTCAGGGGTAGTTTATAATAACTAAGAAATATGGTTGTTTTGTTTAATATTATGGTTTGTAATTATGAGAGGATGAATTGACATTGAATTTCGGTTACTTTTATTATTATTATTATTATTATTATTATTATTATTATTATTATTATTATAGTAATAAACTTCTGGCATTAAGGGAACTGATATGCAGTTTGCACATGGAAAAGAAGGCCTGATATGCAAGTTTGCCTTTGCTATTTTGTGCCATGAATCATAAAAATCACATGCTCACTATGAATAATGTTTTTTATTTTTCTTCATTTTTGTGTGTAGTTAATTTCAATTTATTCTATATGATATATATATATATATATATATATATATATATATAGATCCTAGAATTCCAGCATAAAGTGTCCAAATAAATATTACGTGGCAGATGTTCTTATAATATATTGGCAGGTTTATCCAGAGGCAGCACAATATTTTTGCATGTACCATCTCGAAAATAATTTGAAAAAGCACTTCAAAAAGAATACAAAGGTTGTGAGAGAAACTTTCATAGCAGCTGCGAAAGCGTACACAGTGAGTGACTTTAACAAGCACATGAATGAGCTGAACAATATAGATCCTAGAATTCCAGCATACCTGAAGGATGTGGGGTTTGAAACATGGGCTCGAGTTCACTGTGCACATAATAGATTCTTGACGATGACATCTAACATAGCAGAATCTATAAATTCGTCTATCAAACTAGCCAAGGAGTTGCCAGTAACAACGCTTCTCGAGTGTCTGTGGGCTTTACAACAAAAATGGAATGTGGCAAATAAGGATGAAGCAAAAGCCACGTTCACAACTCTTGCGAGTAGGGGCCAAGCCATGCTAGAGGAAAATTATAAGATGTCATTACGGATGATGGTGAGTAATTCAGAGTTTAGTTTGTTGTTGATTTTTAGTTTAATTCATACTTTTCTAGCAGCGGATGTCAGAGTTAAAATATGTCGGCGATGTTTTTATTGAATGACAATGAAAAAAATATATATATATGTGTGTATAAAGCAAGTGATGTGATATATAGGGTGTCAAAGGGAGAGTCAAGTTTTATGGTTGATATGCAAAAGAAGGAATGTACGTGCAACAGGTTCTAAATGGATGAGCTCCCATGCTCGCATGCTCTCAGTGTGTTGAGGGGACGTAACGAAAATCCGAATCCATATTGATCGAAGTACTATTATAAAGATACTATGATGTCTACATATGAAGAGTGTGTTTATCCAGTTGGAAGTGAATCGACGTGAACAAGTGCAAATGACGTGCAACAAAGGGACATTCTCCCACCCATAAGGAGAGTAAGATCGGAAAGGCCGAAAGTAACTAGAAGACTTTCTAGCGGGGAATATCCGAATAGAACAAAGTGTAGTAGATGCATATGTAGAAGACACAACATGAAAACATGTAGAAGTCCACCCCATCTGTCGGGAACTTAGTATCATATGTTTGAATCTTGTATTTTAATGGTTTTTTCCTCTGGTATTTTTAATTAGCAGTATGCAATAATGTTGCTAATGGATGTGAGTAATAAATAAAAAAGCTTGGTAATAAAATTGTGGTATTTCTTTGGTTATTTGATGTTTTTTCGCGGTGCCGGGCATTTAGTATTTCTTTAGTTGATTTCGTGTTGAATAAACATCTTAGGATATCTGCAAACGGCTTAATAAAATAAAATAAAATAATAGTAATAGTAATAACAAAAAGTACCCATTATTATTGCAGTGTAATAGTTTGTTCCTCTGGTATTTTTAATAGCAGTATGCAATAATGTTGCTAATGGATGTGAGTAATAAATAAATAAATAATCTTGAGAATAAAATTATGGTATTTCTTTGGTTTATTTGATGTTTTTTTGCGGTGACGGGCATTTAGTATTTCTTTAGTTGATTTCGTGTTCAATAAACATCTTAGGATATTTGCAAACGGCTCAATAAAATAAAATAAAAGTAATAGTAATAACAAAAAGTACCCATTATTACTGTAGTTTAATGGTTTGTTCCCCTGGTATTTTTAATAGCAGTATGCAACAATTTTGTTAATGGATGTGAGTAATAATAAAAAAAGCTTGGATATAAAGTTGTGGTATTTCTTTAGTTTATTTGATGTTTTTTCGCGGAGACGGGCATTTAGTATTTATGTAGTTGATTTCGTGTTGAATAAACATCTTAGGATATCTTCTACTATAATCATCATATGAAGGTTTTCATAAGAATAGTGAAAGAGTTTCAAATTTACAAAAACATGCCCCATTGTTTAATTGTACTATAATTTCCAAAATTAGAAAAACTGCCCCAATCTTTAATTCTGTGTTAATTGGAAAGGGGAACAGATTAATAAGGATTTATGTGTTATTTTTGAAATTAGGCTAAACTGCAGGATCAATTTTGTAATTTCTGTCATTATATTTAACTGATCCAGCTTAAGTGAGATAACTTTTATAACAGGCACATCTCATCAACCCATGAAAAGCTCGTCCAAGAGCTAACACAAAGATCCAGTCTGATGAAGGTAAATCTATGCATGAGTGTAATGATTCGAAGCTACGGCTGTCCCTTTTAGAAAATACCGTAAATAAACAAAGAAGATACCGAAAGCTATTTCAAAAAAAACTTCTAACAATTTTTCTCACCTAAAGACCAAAAGTACATATATGAGTTCCAACAGTGAATCTCTCTGACTTTCAATAGTTTCTAAAAAACACATGGCATCAATTTTTGTTGGTAACTAAAATATTACTACTTTAGTTTTATTTTTCCGCCTAGTTTGAAAGCCAAGAAGAAAGTTAGAGCATTATTTGCAACTGTGTCAATTTCCAGATTTCAGGCTTTATTAACAAGTGCATTTTTATACATTGATCAAAAAAAGCTACAGGACTTGAACTAATTCGGAACACATCTTCCGAACACCACCACTTGAACTAAATCTAAAAGTTTAAAATGCTAACACACCATCCAAAATTTTATCATTGTTCAAAATACTGAGAATCTAAACCACTGATCCAAACTTTACTATAAGAAAGAGAGTTCCCAAAGAGAAATATACCAAAAAACAGAGGAGGAAAAATAGCAAAGAAAAGAAAATAGACAGATGTCTTTCCAAATAAAAGAGTATTATGAATACAAGTCTATATAAATAAACACAAAATAAGCGTAAAATCGACCCAGAAACTCAAATGAACGCGTAAGTTCAAAAATAAAATAAATTCCACGTGGTACGATATAATTATTGCCAAAAATAATAGTTATAAAACAAAATGAGTCCGAGAATTTTTAGAAAATATGTAAATCAACAAAGACCAACAGAGAACATTTGTTGAACGTTATTTTTTATTGGATCTGAAAATATTCTTTCTCAGATCATCCGGCAATGGGCCTGGGGATTCATCCTCACTCTCGTATACGTTGTCAACTTTGTGTTTACCATGTTCATACAATAAAGTAGCAAGTCGTTTCTTGTGCATTTCTGCATCAAAGCCTTCTCTTGGAGGGTCCACGTCGGAAATGAAATACTCGGCGTGAGAAACCATTAACATGACACAATCCGTGTACATGTAATACATGTGTGTTAACTACATCACCCCAACACTACTAATGCAATTGGTAATAAAAGACAATAAGTAAATAGGTGAACCAATATTCAAGAGAAATATTACCCCGTGTCTAGCTTAGGTAAGTCAAAGAAGATAACATGAATCTGGACTTGATGTTCTTCCCAGAATATGCCCCTCCCGATAGATTAATATCTTTTCTAATTTCATAAAATTGCACCGTTGACAAGAAAATTGGAATAAGGGTAGTGTAACGCTTGACAGCCTCCCTTACAGCCAAGTCAACTTCATCTAAGCGAAGCGAGTTGTAAACAAAGAAAATACCTTCTTGAGCGAAAGTCTACCCAATATCCAATGTCCACCTTCACTCAATTGAACATGAATAGGAAACAAAATATAGTCTACGTCCAGCCAATACTTGCCATAAATTATTCTGTAACCATATATGTGGTTAATGATAGGGCTTAATACATCTACCTCATATGCGCCAAACGAAGTAGAGATATATGTATTATACAAACTCGTAATGGTTTGATCAAAATACACATCTATTGTAGTGAACCGGTATGACACGTCCGAGGATGAGTAAAGTCCAATCTTCCTTAAGTAATAGAAGATGACATCAACATGCTGCCGACGATAATTCTTGAGGTAAATATAAAATGAACTATAATAAAATAAAGGAGAGGGAATAAAATATTTTCACAAACATATAGTGTCATCCCAAAACATCCCAGGCAAGTCAAGCTATAAAAACCAAGAATTGTTGGAAATGTGCGCAACATTTAAGTCAAACTTTAGCTTTATTTCACCACTCCTTGATTTATAGTACACTTGCCTAAAAATGTATAAAACACCAACAGATACGCTTTACATAAAAAAATTAGAACATTTGCGTGATGGAAATTTGAAAAAAAAAGGAAAATCTAAATAAGAGTTTGTGAGAATTATACCCATCAAGTGTAACCTTTATCTTCTGCAGAAGGCCTTTTTGAAGCTAAAATTCAAACTCTTTTGCTTCTAGCACATTGTTCTGGTCCCAAAAGTTGACATCTAATGGGCATGACCCTGAATTTATCTTCTTAGTGTTCTTCTTCCGTCTCTGTTTTTTACGAGCAACCTTTGAATACAATGAGATGAGAGCCCAAAATGAGTTTAATCGTTATAAATAACGTAGGTATATTTCAAATAGTGAACCGATGATAAACTTATAAAACGAGTAGCAAAATCAAACTACTTATTAGTTTTTTAATGTTGAATAACCTTCGAATCCGATGAACCAAATTCATTGGTATATGGCTCTAACAACTTGACACTAAGTTTCTGCCTCCTATGAGTTTAAATAACTGGCTCGCGTGCAATTACTTCATCAATAATCAAAGGTTTGCGTGTAGGTACTATCACCACAGGAGACTAAAAGAAATAATAAGGTTATTATTTAAGATAAATAGATTATCAAAATTAATTTATAATATAATAAATAATGAAACTGACTTAAAAGACCTGGTCTTCGACGATCATATTAGTTGTATTATGTTCCAAATCCTCGAATTCTTGGATATCATCAGAACCGAACAGTATAACATCAAATGATGGCCGCAACAACACAATATTCTCTCCGTGCTCTAATACAGGATCCAACTGGTTGGGACAAGGTGGTGCCCCAACTGTATCGGTAACATCTACAACCTTCTGTAACACATTAGAGCAAGGTGAAAAATATGAAGTGAAAGTAACATTCAATCAAGCCTTAAATTGTTGGTTATTTTCTTTATATTAGTGAATGAAATAAATATAAAGTAGGTAATAATGAGAATTGAACAACAAACAAACACCCAACTACAAATGTTTGACATTTTTTAAAACTCATTGTCTGGTTGTCCTGACCACCTTGACATCACGATGTTCAATACATGGTAATTTTTTGGTAGCACTCTTCACTATGTCCTCTAATTCCTGTGTCGAGATTTCAATAGGATCGATGTCATCAAAGTTATTCCAGCATGCTCATTAGTCTCATGTCCACCATTCTTAGCAAACCCAAAAAACCAAAAGGGAATTAAAAAGATGTGAAGGGCGCATTGACGAAAATTAAAAGTTAACCAATTTATAAAAAATAATGAAAAAAATAAAAAAAACACCTTTTCAGTTGTATCCGTACAGAGTCTACTAGGTTCGTGTTCAAAATTATATATATTGTAACCAGAACTAACATTTTCGTAGTCACCGACCGCCCGTGAAACATTTGCATTAGGCCGTCCCTTAAAAAAAGTATTGTCATGATATAATATACATTCTGCTATATATACTCACTAAATTAAAAAGAAAAGAAAAACTAACCAAAGTTGTCATCTTGATTGCCTGGAGGTCAGACAGAACCTTTACAGATAAATCTTGCAGAGTTTCTCTGAATGTATTCATGTCATTGGCGATATCCTGTTGTTTCTTCAATAGATCATCAAGCCTATTTTGAATGTCGGTGGTTCGAATGGCTCTAGTTGTTGACTTTGGAGGGACATCATTGCGCAAAAATTGATTCTTGTCCTGAAAAAAAGTCTCCCAAGTCCAACAACGCTTGCTCCTCTAATGTTGGATATATGTTCTTGAACTGAAACACAAATACATAATCAAGTAAAATCCATTGAACTATAAAAGGAAAAATCCTATTTAAAAGAAAAAACTAAATTTTGTGTTACCTTAGACGGAGGTAGAGTGAGGTGTGTCCGGATGAATTTATTATCAGTTGACCCGTGAGACTTCCATTTCAACATCCTCGGAATTTCAGACCCTCCATCACGCACACAAACAGTACCGTCTGCGATCTCACAACATTCATAGAACCAAATTTTTAATGCCAAGACTAGCCCACGTAATTTATAAAATTGGAAATTCCCTATCCCCTTCGCATAATTAGCATTGGCAGTTTGCTCCTTGCCGTACAACTGACCTTTGACACGTCCTAACATGAAATCAAAAACCTCTTTCCCCCACGGATAATCATTAAACATGTCGTTGTCTAATATATCAAGATAACTACGATTATACAACAACGTGTCCTGAGCACCCATCAAATAGTTTGCCAACAAGTGAAGTGATGCAAGTTTCACAGCATCTTCATCGCTCTCAAAACTTTACATGATAAAGCGATTGTGGATGATCTGTCGGTTGAGTTGATTTAATCTTGAGAAATATCTATCATACAACCCACCTTTTACTTGTTTGAAAGAAATCCTATTACACTTACCACTACATTTCAAGCCAGTGTTGATAGCAAATTCATGTATCCCAAATCGCATTATCTTCCCACTAAGATCAACCCACAGCTCATCAACCCTGCTCTGAAAGACTTCACGAAACAACAAGTTGTGGACTAATTGGTATTGTATATTGCAATGTTGAAGCTCCATAAACTTACCAAAACATGTCTTCTTGAACATATTTAACTGCTCATTTGTTAGTGTTTGACTTATTTCAACTAGGGTGGCATGGTTGTTATTACTACCAATTTTGGCGCTAAAAAACTTGACATTTCCAAGTAATAAGTCCCATTTCTATTGAGAATTAATAATTTGTCATATTGCAGTGCATATCAGGTTTTGCATGTAGCACAAAAAAATCAACCAAATGACAACCAAGACAGCTTTAATATTTTGATATGAAAATCTCATAGAAAATAAACCAAAAAAACTACCAAAAATGACTATAAATAAACTTCTACGAATACATGTGTAGTTAAAAACAATAGATATTAAGAAAAAATAGTACATGTTATATATGTAAAATGTCAATAATAAAATGAATCATCGCGATATTTCATCACATGGGAAAAACTATCAAAAACGACCATAGATAAACTAAATCGTAGAAATACATTAGAAATATGGAACACCTGAAAGTTAAATAATTATAAACAAGAATTATTTCACCCCATCCCCCTCCATCCTAATTATGGCTTATAAAGAAATCAAATATGAGATCTAAAATGCACAACTTATGTACCCTGCAAATTATGTAAACTAATTACTACACTAAGCATAATTGAGTATGTTGAGCTAATTTCACAAGAATAGTAAAACTTAATTAATTCGATCACATCATTAGCCCAAAAAATATCATCACAATGTCAAACTTTATAGTTTTCTGGGCAAGTATCCCATATTTAAACAATATTAAATCATTTGTAGTTCTCTCTCTCAAATGAATAACCGACGACAAAGAAATTAAAAAAAGAAAAAAAGACAACAACAACAACAACATCAACAACAACAACAACAACAACAACAACAACAACAATAATAATAATAATAATAATAATAATAATAAAATAAAACAAAGTAAACAATGAATCTGTTACAAAAATCGTACTAGGAA
This sequence comes from Phtheirospermum japonicum, assembly GCA_014905375.1. Lineage (NCBI taxonomy): Eukaryota > Viridiplantae > Streptophyta > Magnoliopsida > Lamiales > Orobanchaceae > Phtheirospermum > Phtheirospermum japonicum. The sequence goes on from BMAC01000162.1 coordinate 390,490, forward strand.
ATGAAAAAAGAAACCCACAAACCTTTTGAACTTGATTTTGATAGATACGTGTATGTGACTTTTTGTCTTTTTTCCTAACCAATGTCTTCATCTTCTCCAAATGAAGCGTCTTTGCAGCCTTGACAAAATTTGCCGACTCAAAATCAGAATTTGATTCCTCTCCTATTTTTGACTCCTCAATTATGGCTAGAGCCGGCAATTTTAGGCCCGGCCCGATTTCAACCGGGCTTGGGCCTTCGAATACCAGGCCAAAAAAATCGGGCCATTTTTGGCCCGACCCAACAGGCTGCTTGGGCGGGCTGGCCCGGGATGGCCCGACTTGGCCCGACAAATTAAACTACATTCCTTGTGATGGGTCGGGCTTGGGCTGCTGAATTTTCGGGCCGACCTGGCCCGACCCGATTTTTGGCATTGGCCCGACGGGCTCGGGGCGGGCTGGCCCGACTCAGCCCATTGCTAGCTCTAATTATGGCTATGCCTTTGCCCTTGTCCACCTGAAAATCAATCTTCTTTTGGGTCAATTTGCGGCCATTCTTCACTATATCCTTACGTGGGGATAATTTCCTTTTCAATCGAGCATTTCTGGTGTACCTTTCCTCCGACGAAAAACTTGTGTCTGACACAACCGTTTTATTTTTCTTGATGGAATCTTTGGTTTTTTCCATTGAAGCTGATAATGTCAAGGGCGATAGGCTACGAGTTTTATAGTTTTTTTGATCTACATCGTGAGGTATTTGTTGGCTAATATTTTGAAGGAAATGGCTTTGAGAAATTTGTTTGAGTGATTTGGGGGATAGAGTTTCATAAATTTTTGATTGTGATCTGCAGCGTGAAGAACTTGTTGACTGTTATTTGGAAGGAAACGGATATTGAGAAATTCTTTTGAGTAGTTTGGGGGATATAATATTATCATTTTTTTTTTAATTCTGATCTGCAGTCTAAAGAAATTTGTAGGCTAATATTTTGAATGAAAGAGAATTTGAGAAATTTTAATGGATGATTTGGGGGGTTTTCGTATCTGTGAAGGGATTTAGAGAATATGGGGAGAGAGAAATAAACTGACTTCGTAAAATGAGCAGAAGTAGAAACGCTGGTTATGAAGCACAAGGATGATATCATTAACTTAATATATATGAGCAGAAGTAGAAACGCTGGTTAAGAAAAAAGCTATATTCATGTAGTGTTGGGAGAAAAATAAACTGACTTCGTAAAATGATAATAAGAAAATGTATTGAGTGGTAATAAATTTAACCAAACGTAAAATAAAACTTGTTTCATTAAGTGCAGGTACCTCTTGGCATTTTCCCTATATAACTAGGGAAGGGTAAACTAGCTTCTTCCTCAAATACAGGATCTCTGTTATAATAAGCCCAAATCTGTTCTGTCGTGCGTACATACGCTTTAAATATTATACGTATATAATAACAAAAAGTATCTAAAAAACAAAAAGAAAAAAAATTCTGCTTTCATTTATCTATCTATATATATATATATATATATATATATATAAAGGCTAGCGTTTTTAAAAATGTTTCTCAAAATTTTCCCTCCAAAACGACATGCTAAATATAGTAGTCAGTTTTAATTAATTAAAAAAAATATAAAAGTCATGTATTTATGTTTATATTTAAGTTATTAATTACATACTTATTAAATCTTATATATATATATATATATATATATATATATATTTGGATCATATTTAAATCTTAGATATGACTTATATATATTATATGAATTCACATATATAATTATTCAACTAAAACTTGCCATTAAGACAATCATTACCAAATGTATACATATCTAATTAATTATAGAGTTGATATTGTAAATTAAAGTTAATATTTATAATTATTATCTATCACACTAATTTATATATGACTTGCATATAAATATTTTTAATACATTTATATTTTTATATACAATAAGTAAAATTTCAAATCAAATTATGACAAACTGAATTAAAATTAATAAATCTTACAAATATCTATAACTATATAATAAGTGAGCAGTATAAAAAAAATTATTTTTAATATTCTTATCATTATTGAATGCATGGTTACTATATTCTATATATAGTAAAATCTCTTCCAATGATATTTATATACGACTGGCAAATATTTTCTCTACATTGTTAAGAAATAGCTATAGAACTATGTTCTAATTTATATTTATGCATGAACAATGTCTTTAACCAAAAATTTTTATAAAAGTTTTAACATATCCAAATTGATTAATATTAGTTTCTAATTAATTTAGATTAGGTCCTAAAATTAGTTTTTTTGTCATATATTGCATATGACAATATAATTAGATAATTTCAAAATAGAAGATCAGTACGAAAAACTTTATATAATATTTAATTTAAGATGTTCTAATATCCCAAAATTTCAATATAACTAAAATAAATAATAATTATTAATAGCTTTCATAAATAATTATTTACTTTCTATTAAGTGACCTAATATTTGATTTAGCCTTCATAAATAATTATTTGGTTAAGTGTATGTATGTTTAATCATACTTTAAATAAAAAATAATAATTTAAATTGTCCTTACATACAATATATTCATCCTAAACATCAAAATGGTAAACTAAGAATTATACCCTCCATCAAATATTATTTATTCAAAATTAAATAATATAAAATAACCTTCATAAATAATGAATTATTTTGAATATGTAAATCCAATTAGATTGATTATATTTATTATCTAAATGGTGAAACTTGAGCAATTTAAAATAGATAATTATTTTATTAAAAATATAATAATCTCCATTAATTATAATTGAATTAAATTAAAAAAATTCTTACATAATCCCTAGTCAACTATAATTTAAAGCTCCCCACCCAAAAAATAAAGTAAATAAATATTACTGTAATCAATTTGTTTCTAATGTTCAATATTTTTTTATGAAAAAATAAAAGTAATCAAAAGTTATGTATTGCCGCAAATAACCACTAAAATTCAACTCTTTATATATATATAACAATTAAACATTTAGTACTTTGTATACACGCTTTCCTTATAGGCGTGTCATTATATTGATAGAGACATTATATAATGAGCAAATAAATTGGTCTTTTAATTAATATTTATTTATTTGACAATTATAATATATGATGAAAAATAATAAATAGGTATGATTTTATTTTTTACAAAGTTGATCATGTTGTTTATATTTCTACATAATTAATTGATTGTTCATTTGATACGGACTTGACGATGTGGATATTGTCTCCTTACAATTAGTAATGTTAGCGGATCACCTACATGAACTTACCTCAACAATCTCGAAAAGGATAATTTTCAGTTAAAATCAAAAAATAACTTACCGGTATGGAAAGGTAATTTTATGTGATTATTTTTAAGAATAATTGTTATGGGATTTAAATAATATTTAACAAAATATAATCTTTAAGTTAAATTATAAAATAAATTTAACATTACGTAGAAGTACTTTTATGTGATTATCCTTGAAAATAATTATTATGGGTTTTAAATGATTTTTATTAGTTTTGACATTGAATGTATTTTTTTTTTTTATCCATGCTACTTTAATAGAAGAATAGCTTGAGTGGGTTTAACAACAATTCATTTTAGTTTTTGCTAAATATCGATTGGTATTGATGGTATTTATTATTTTAACATAATTGAATTTTTTTTTCTCCTCAGTGTATTAATTCTAATATTTCATGTTTCACATATGGATATTACTTAGTTTTATAAGCATTAATTATTGTAAACATAGGTTAATGCTAGAAAATGACTTCTATTTATAATTTAAGATGATTAAACCATTCAAGTATGATGTATGAGAGGGTGAATGATTCAAAAGAACTAATTGAAAATTATTTTTATATTAATGATTCTTAATAATAATATTTTGATAAATAAAAAAGAATCAAAAAAATATGTATCAATTAGTATTTTTAGTGATTCTAAATAAGGAAATCAAATACGTGGCATCTTTAAAAAACAACGAGACTTCATTAATTACGTATGCAATTAAATAATTCAATTAATCTATATATTATAATAAAATATCGATCTTATCATACACACTATTAATATTACACGATGCATGTGAATAAAAATATATTAGATGATAATTTTATATTAAAATCAACTAAATTACATTTTAAATATGTAAAATGAAATTATATGGTTTGTTTTAATATATATATATATATATATATATATATATATATATATATATATATATATATATATATATATATTCTAATTTTCAAAATACGAGGGGACGGAATTCCCCTCGATAAAATATCGAGGGCACTGAGTTCCCTCAATGTCACTGAGGGGGATTATTTTCCTTTAGTACTTCACCGAGGGAATCCTCAACTCTTGGTATTTTGATTTTTTTTTTTAAAGAAAAAAAATATAATCATCAATCAGTTGTTAATTTTTATGATTCTAAAATAAGGAAAGCAAACTCGTGATATCTTAAAAAAAATAACGAGATTTCGTTAATTACGTATGCAATTGAATAACTCGATCGATCTGTATTGTATAACAAAAGATCGATCGTATCATACTATTAATATTACACGATACAAGCCAATAAACATAAGTTTGATGATAATTATATATTAAAATCATGTGAATTACATTTTAAATATATAATATGAGATTATAGTGTTTATTTTAATTTTATAAAAAAATTTATATTTTTTTAATTTTCAAAATATCGAGGGGACGGAATTCTTCTCGGTAATGCCGAGTGCATTTTTTTACCCTCAATGATATTTATTTTTCTTTTTTATTTCTCATGATTTTTCGAGGCGTCAAATACCCTCGGTATTACTGAGGACATAATACCGAGGGCATTTGATTCCCCTATATACTTTCGAGGGTTTTATATTTCCCTCCGTATTCCCGAGGTGTTTTTTCGCTTGATATATTTTCCCTCGAAAATCCTTCGACATTACCTTCGTTAAAGTGACGGTAAATGTTGGTGCCGATTTACTGAAGGTTTTATCGAGGGTGTCGTTAACGAAGGTTTAATCTATCGGTTAAAATATTTCGGTATTACTGAGGGCAAATATGCTTGGTAATCCATTATTTTTTATTTCTTTTTTTTTTTTGTAAGTTTTACTTCGTATATATCATATTTTTAATTTATAATTGCATAAACAATACAAATTGAGATTACTAATAGCCAAAATAATTAAGACATCAAATTTATGATTTATAATGTTGTATGTAAGACTACAAATAGACATACTATTCTACGAGTCACCAATCGAAAAATGGTGGGAACGACAACTCTACGAATATAATAAAAATATATTATATACCAAAAAATGTCAAATAATACATAGTAATTTAATTGATTAGAATCAATAATAACACTAATATTCAATTTATATATTTATGCACCATCAAATCCGTGCATCGCATGGGTATAACGTACTAGTTTGAATAAAAGGTATCATAACTAAACTTAAATCAACTTATTGGTGGGTTGAGTTGGTAAATAATTTTTATTGACCTCTACCGTAACATTATTTTTAACAAATAGGAGAATAAATATTTTTTGAAAATGTTAACCAAGCTTCGAATGTAGTTGAACTTCTGGACTCTTGGGTTTTCGCTTAAGTTCCAACGGAGAGATATTGTAAATTTTCACATTCATATTAATTAATCTTCACATTAATATCTAATCAAAAGTATGAATGTCCTGAAGACAATCAAATTTAAAAATATTATATTTGATCAAAATTATTATATATATCGTAATATATATGGCATGCATTTATTGAATTATTATTTTGATTGTTTGTGGTTATTCATATATATGTTCCCGTAGAGTTAATGCTGTCATTAATATGGTGAGATGTCATTGATAAAACATTACTCTTAAAATAACCACCACTAATGATTATCAAGATTGGGATATTAATAATATAATTGCATCACATTTTAGAGAATGCAGTAAGTCTCACGATTGCGAATAATAATTATTCGTGATGGGCAGATACGTTTGAGAGTATTGGTAAACACTACTGATAAGTTATTTATTATATGTTTATAAACTTATCAGTGTATAAAGCGTGTGATAATCCTTTGACTTGAGGTCAATACGCATCTTGTTTACTCAGTGATGTACTTTGACCATGACCAATGCTTGCACTCCTTTCGGGGTAGATACGGATTGTGTTGGGTGCATCATGATGTAAATGAAGGTAGTAGTTGAGCCGAGAAAGAATTCATTTCTCGATTGGAATTTCGAGAGAGATCACTCATAATCTCTATATTAGGTCGACTAAATCCATTGGCCAATGCAAGAGACATGTTCAATATAGTAATTGAAGTATTGTCTAGTTGTCGACTAATAAAGATGATATAAATTGATTAATTCATTGAGATAGACACTTGGATAAATCTTAAGTTTAATCGAGTGATTCGGAATGAAAAGAATTTCACCAAAACTTTGTATAAAGGTTATAATTCGTTGAGTTCAAGTGAATGTTCTTTATATATTGAGTTCGTCCAACTAAGCCGTCTAGGAATTTTGTTTGAATCATCATTGGATTGATGTCATATATAAAGGCCTACAGGGTCACACTATATGCGATTAGTTTTTTGATTTAAGAGTGTATCAAGAAAGTATTAAATATTCAATTTAGAATTGTAATATTTAATTGTTAATAATTATGATATTAATTTCTATTTGATATTCAATTTAGAATTGTAATATTTAATTGTTAATAATTATGATATTAATTTCTATTTGATAGAAACTATTTAATTAAATTAAATTGGATTTGGATTTAATTATCTATGTTATAAAGATACTTGGGCTAAAATTGTTTAGGGCCCATGTCTTGGACAATCCAACCCTTTTTAGGATTAGGGTTCTCTTATGTACCTATTATAAATATAACATAAAGTCATAAGTTGTAAACAATGAAAAAACCAAGAGAGACCCAAAGAGTTTTTAGAAAACATAAATCCTAATTTTGAGATTGGGAGTTCTTGATGTCGTGAGATTTCCTAACTTTCTTCACGAAGTTGGATCTTGCATTCGGATAACTAATTGCGTGGATACCTTAGTGTTGAACTCGAACCTGCATTTAATGTAAGGGTTTCATACTTTATCTCGTTTATTTATTATATAAATATATTCGTTCACATGATGGATCTGTTGGATTAATTTTTTTTAAAAAATTTTCGCTGCACGAGCATGGTGTTCGTCTCTACGAATTCCAACAGATAACACTTTAACACTCTTTTATTTGAATTTTTGTAAGATTAAGGTCTCAAAACTCTATATTTATTCCTTCTTTTTTGGAATTAAAAATTTATTCTCTTTATAAGTGTGATTTCTATTTTCTTTTAAAAATATAGTTTATTTTCGATTACATAATCATTGACCAATTGCACTTGAATTTAGATGTATACAATAGTTTTTCTAAAAAAATAAAACAAGGGCCAAGAAGCATTGGATCCCCTAGAGAGAGAGTGTGTGTTGTACGTATGCATGTAGCTAAAGACAAACCACCTACTGTGTAATGAGGCCAAATTCTGGCAGATCTATGTGAATAAGCAGTCTTAAATTACAAGTTAACTGAATAATTACACAACTTACAAGTACTACGAACTTGTCATCAACTTACCTAGCTAGCTACTTAGGAATCTTGTTTTGGGTTATCATTAAATATTGTTATAAATCATAGTAATTTCGTTCTTGGTTTGATCCCCTGTTAACAAGAACTCTACATACTTCAAACATGCATGTTCGCCAAATCAAAATTGTGGTAATTTAGACCAATTCTTGTATACATATAGGACTTAATTAAAATTGGGTACTCAACAATTAAGATTGTGGATTGCTGACTAAGGCCCACATTTTGTTTAAGAAGGAGCGCAATACATCGATCGAGCCATCATTGTCAAAAAAACTGAATTTTCTGATGCATATACGTTACTCCATTTAATAAAGTAGGCCCAATTAATGGGCCTTTCTTAATCGAAAATGGTGGGTCACTCAAGCTTCACAATTCTCACTTAAAATTATAATAATGAAAAAAAAAAAAAAGTATACCACAAATAAATATTGATGACAAATTCACAATGTACAGTTGGACATTAGAAACAGGAAGAATATTTTTATTTAAATTTATATTTGAATTAAAGTTAGTTACTGACCCGTATATATGGAGCGCCAGGAGCGGCCTTTTCACGCATGCATGCATATCCTGCGCTGCTAATGGACTCTCTGCATACAGCTTACTATTTGTCAGTAAATGGTCCACTTTAAAAGTCTTCTCACTAAGGTTTATTATTATTATATTATTTTTTTTTTCTTTTTGCAAGTTGTAATTGATATTCATTATGAATAATTCTTATTAAAATTTGGAAAGAGATTAAATGTTTTTTTAAAAAATGAAATGCATGCATTATTTATTTTTTAGAAACATATTAGTTCACATATTCATTTTCTAATTCCCACTTCACTACATACGCCAAATTCATTAATTCAATACCTTTAGTCATAAGTATGCACATACATTTTCCAGCATAGATAAGATGCACCAGCTGATAATGAGTATTTAACAAGTAATCAAAATGAACTGAATATGAAGAAATAAGATATCAATTTATTCAACCACTTAACCAAACAGGGGAAAAAAATTAAAACTTTTGTGCCAAATAATATTGTTGAGTGAATTGATTTTCTGAGGCTATGTGTACGAAATTCGAATCTAACACTTAGCACGCTAAATGTAGAAAAATAAAGTTAAAATGAATAAACAAGATTGGTCCACTATTAAAATGAAGTTTAATTAATTAGCTAATTGATACTAACTATAGTAACTACTAGTCAGTATATTTAGAGTAGTTAGATTAGCATCCATCTACCATCATATAATTGCCTCGATCTTGTAAACCCACCCCAGATTTGAATCGACAAAATCTCAATCTCTCCCTATTCCACTCTCTTTTCGCCAAACCTTGATTGATTATTATAAACCTCTGTTATCATCACGAACGACACCAATTTCACAATAATTGTCTCGTTCTGTGCTGATGGCTCAAAAACATTTGCTGCACGAGCTACTGAAAGAGAATCAGGAGCCTTTTCACCTCAAGAGCTACATTTCAGACAAACGCTCACAGCTCAAGAATAAATCACCTCCCATAATAATCCCCAATAAGCCAAAATCCATCGACATAATCTCAGCCAAACGCGCCACTAATCTCCGGCAGCACGCCTGCTTCTTCTCGTTCCAGAACTCGCCGGACGTCGGGGGATCGCCGTTTCGCGGTCTCCAGTCGCCGGCGGCGGCGATGAGCCCCCGCAAGTCTCCGGCCGCCGTGTTCCTCCGCGTGCCGCCCAGAACCGCCGATATCCTGCTCGAGGCCGCCATGAGAATCCAAAAGCGGCAAAAATCGAAGCCCCAATCGCAGATTAAAAACGTGGGGTTAGGTTTTTTTGGGTCGTTTTTGAAAATACTGAAAGATCGGGGTAAGAACAAAAGGATTTTCAGAAATTGCGAGGAGGCGGATGAGAGAGAAAAAATTGGCGCTGATATTATTCCGCGTAGATTAAGCACTTGTCGGCAACACGAGGAACTGAGTCAAATTATTGACGGTGATTTTGGATTATTAGAAACGCGATTTTGCGCGAGCCCTTTCAGATTTTCTTTTTGCAAAAGCTCGTCCTCCTCCGGCCACCGTACGCCGGAATTCTGTTCCCCGGCGGCCACTCCCAGCCGCCGCGTGAATCAGGTTTGTCATCTCGTTTATATTTTTACTACCTCAGTAATTAGTGTTTAATTGAAGAGTTTATGGCTAAATTGCGATTATATTGCAACATACTCGATTAGAGATCATTAAATAAATTCAGTTTCTTAATTAATTATCACCAAGTTTTTCCGAGTTCATGTGGTGAGCAATTGACTCTGCGTGAAAGTAAATAAGTTTATGTTTTTACCAATTCCTTTGGTAAATTATCTACTTGCGATTATTCAATAATCCAAAATGTACCCTTTGTTTTTGTGTTTTGGTACCAGCAGCAGCACCTGTGTTTGTTTCGAATACTGTACTTTCCAGCACGCTTCTGTCACCCAAATCTGTTTTTTAATTTTCCCACGAAAAGACAAATTTTGATTTGTTTTACCCTCGTTGGCTTCTAATGGTAATTGGCCCATATTTTATTCACCGTGTTAAATTTAAATTAACCAACATGCAAAAATAGTCAAAGATTAAATGGTCTATTATATTCTTTTTTGGAATTTGTAAGTACTCCCACATTCTAGTGTAAGCCATAAAAGACAGCTACCCTATAATTCAACATAAAAATTAAGCATTTGTAATTTGTTTTAAAATATTTGTTTTTAGAACGATGCGTATAATCTTTAGTAAAAGAAATTGTTACTTGTATTTTTGTAGGAGAAGGAAAATTACGCCATCGGAGAAATTTCGGAAAATGTAAACGGAGTGGACGATGAGGAGACGGAACAATGTAGTCCAGTTTCAGTATTAGACCCTTTCTTTGAAGATGATGCACATGAAAGCCCAAACGCTGAAGAAGTAGAAGATGATGATGAAGATTATGATCTTGAATGCAGCTATGCAAACGTGCAAAGTACGTCACAACTTTTATGATTTCTTTTTCTTTCCCAATTATTTACATTTATTTTGCAGTAACTATATGATGACTAGGAAATTGGCCGCAACCCATAAATTCCTATAGTCTCCGATTTTCTCACTAAATTTTTGAAACTTTCGATGAATTAAGGACTAACCCTGAGGCTTTTTTTCTGAAAGGACCAATTTCATTGTACTCCAATAATTATAGGGCTAAAGTTGTAATTTATCCTTTCTTAAGCTGTTTGTTCTTACACCATGTTTCGATAAACTTCTTGTTCGGCCCACAATGCGGTGGGTGGATTTTTTCTTATTGTCGGATTGTATACAACGCAAACAATTATTGAAACTTAAAGAATGATCTGGATATGTGTCACTCCTGTGCAACTTTAATCTTGGTTTGGTTGTATATCATATGGGTTATTAAATCTCATTACAAGATTATATTTTGTGGGACCCTAAAATACTTTCTTACAATATATAATTTGTATGGTCGTGGGGAAATCCAAAGGCAGCAGTAGCTTTTGTATGTGTTCAATGTCGGAAAATAATTTAAATACTTTTATTCCATTACAATACTGAAGCTAGTCACTCTGGGCCATTCTATTAATTATGGAGTCACAGTCTCTTGGAATAATTACAAAAACTATCCTTGATGTTTAGCATGTTTACAAAATGCTTCAGTTATCTTTTTAAATTACAAATATCCCATAAAAGCTTTAGAAAACAACCCATTCTTAAAGGATATTATGCATTAGCAACTGTTTCACGTAAATTCAGTAAATTGCATTTGCGCCAAGTTGTTTTCTAGTTTTATTTATTTAAATTATTGAAATATGCAGGAGCAAAACAACAGCTTTTGGACAGGCTTCGAAGATTCGAAAAACTCGCAGAACTGGACCCAATGGAACTGGAGAGAAACTTTTTGGAAGACTCGGAAGACGAATACCAAAGAGAAAGTGTAGTATCCGAGGATGATCACGAGCCATCCTCGTCACCGTACCAAAAACAGAGTGTAGACAGATTTTTAAACGAAGCGTTTTGCTTATCAAACCTTCAACATAATTCTAGGAATAAGATGTGTGCCGACGAGAAGAGGCTAGTTTCTGATCCAATGGTCGAAAAGAAGAGCAAAATACTTTGCATCGGCAATAAGGAAGTTGTGTTGGAATTTGACATGGTTGATATGATGGTCGAATTGGATTTGAAGAGATCAGGATTTGAGGGACGGGAAGAGGAGACAGTAGAAGAAATCGAGCTATCGATATTCGGGCAATTGGTGGAAGAGTTTGTTTTACATGGATGAACAACATTAGGGACTTCAACTATATTCCTACATAATGCACATGATTCTTGTACATGTTTTTAGGGATAATTGCGAAAATTGCTCCTAGGTTTGAGGTGATTATGAAAAATCTCAAACAAGTTTCGAAATTATAAAAACGTTATGAGGTTTGGTACCGTGTCAGATTAATCCCCAACCGTTAGTTGAACAAATTACTGATTTAATTTGTTGGTTCCATAAAATAATTTATAATTACAATATTTTCAACATCTTTTAAGTATCAAAAATATCCCAAATTCATATTTATATTACATTTACTTGACTTTTCTAACCAATAGTGCAGAAAAAACAATTTACAAAGCATTTTTCTGCTAATTTAGAACGGTTTTTATGACGTTATAGATCGAACTATTCTAAAATGTTGGACATTCTAAAACAATTAGATAATCAGTTCTAAAAATACGTTTTACCTATTCTAAAAAGTACTATTCAGGTTCTTCTACCGATTGAACCGTTTCAGAAGGTAGATTTCTAGAACGAGTAAAATAGAATCATTCTAGAAACTCTGTTTTCTACAACGAATTCTCAAAGGATACGTTCTAAAAACTCTGTTTTGTAGAGCATGTTTACAAAAGATATGTTCTAAAATGTGTGTTTTCTAAAACGGGTTTTCATAAAACTGTTTTAGAAAGTGTAATATCTATAACGGATTTTCGTAAACCCGTTCTATAACGTAGTAAAATAATTAAAAAAGAAATGAAAGCACGTACCAACAAATACACCAAAATTTAATTAACCAACAAATACACCAAAATTCAATAAAAGCAAGACATTTTAAACTTAATATCAACATAAACAAAACATATTATTATTATTCATGATCCAAAAAATTAAAAAATCAATCACATTACAAGTGGAGGAATTTTTTCTTGCTCAATCCTGTATTGTTAAACATAAAATTAGAGCAGGAAAAAAAGTAATTAAAATGAATGATGATGTGATAAATTTTATGAAGTACTAATCAGTACAATAAAAGAAGCTTACAAGCTGAAACGATAAGAGAGAGAGAGAGAGACGAAGAGGGTTGCTTCCACGGCATGACATCAACTTCGCCCAACATCTACAAATTCTGAAACCTAGTGTAATTCTTAAAGTCCAAATTCCAAAGCTGATGAAATATGAGGTCGCTCAGGTCGTTAAGGATGAAGTCTCAGTATAGTTGAAGTCGCTGAGGTTGAGGTCTCAGCATGAGGATTGCTCAGGTAGCTGAGGTTGCGGTCTCAGCTTAGTTGAGGTCGCTGAGGTCTCAGTTTGGTTGAGGTCGCTGAGGTCGCAGCATGGATGAGGTTGCTGAGGTCGCAGCATGAAGTCATATTACATGTTTCTATTTCTGATTATATAAATAGATGGATGGCAGAACTGTGTTATTTTATTAATAAGTACAAACGATGTCGTTTTTAGATGCTTTTGATTTTTGTTATGTTTTCTGCGTCTATATAATGAGCATGGCTCATTTGTAAACACTGATCTTTTCCAATAATGATAATTACATAAACTTTCCCCAAGATATTTTTCCATCATTAATTTCTTCATGGTATCCAGAGCAAAAATCCGATCCACAAGTGATCTCTGGTTAATTTTTTCTTAGATTCGAACTCTGTGTATCAGATTTCGACTTGATTAACCATGCAAAATTCAAGGAGATCAGCTTGGCCGGCTTTGAGGGCGGAGACCGGTTCAAGCTCAAGGCAGAGTCAAAATCGAGACGATGATCCGTTGTTTCTGCACGGGTCGGATCACACAGGTATGACTCTGGTCACTCATCCGTTAATTGGATCAAACTTTCTAGCATGTAAAAGATCGATGATGATTGCGTTGGGAGTTAAGACAAAATTAGGGTTCATAAATGGATTAGTGAAAATTTCAGATCTAAATAGTCCTTGTTATGATCAATGGAAAAATGTTGATTGGATGGTGATTTCATGGATTTTAAATTCTCTGTCGAAGGATATAGTATATGCGTTCATATACGCAGATTCTGCTAAAGATTTATGGGACGATATATGTCAGAGATTTGGGGAAAGTAATGGTTCTCTGTTTTATTAGCTACAGAGAGATATATCGAACTTGAAGCAAGGAAATGATACTCTGATGATATATTTTACAAAATTGAAGAAATTATGGGATGAGTATGCTTGTCTGGTGCCGCACCTAGTGTGTAAATATGATGTTGGAAATACTATTGCTGAACAGGAAATGCAGACAAGATTAATGCAGCTTTTGATGGGATTAAATGAAGGATACGATAACGTGAAAAACCAAATGTTATTAATGGATCCTCTACCTACTGTCAACAAGGCATATTCCATGATCATCTCAGTTGAGAGACAGAGAGCTAGCTGTGCAATCCAATAATGGAGATTCAGTTCACAATATGGCTATGGCTGTTAGATAGACTGGTTTTGGAAGAGGAAGTTCAGGAAAATTTCAGACAGGACAATGGAATGGGGATAAGGTGAAAGGGTCTGGAAAGCTGAGTAAAGAGGAGAGAAGCAAATTGAAATGTGATCATTGTGGATGGAATGGACATGATAGGTCAGGATGCTTCAAACTTCATGGATATCCTGATTGGTTCAAAGAATTAAAAGGGAAGAAGGAGGTACCTCATGCGAATGTGGTTCGTTCTCGAGAGCAACCAACTAGAAATGATGGAGCTGCAGATATATCAGCACTGGCTAAAGAGGTCGCAAAGCTGTTAAATCAGAAACCTGATAGTGTAAATGGAGGGTTGAATTTGCATGATGCAGGTTATCATGTAAAATTTGCTAGAAACATCGTTGAAACTGATATGCAGTATGCTCTGAGCATGTTTGAAGATATAAGTAAAGACACTTGGGTAATAGACACAGGAGCAAGTCGACACATGTGCACCAATGACGAGCTCATGGTTGACTTGAGTGAGTTGAACAATCCAGTTATGGTGTATTTGCCAGATGGGAGCACTAAGCCAGTAACGAAGACTAGAACTGTACACATCAGTGATAAAGTGATTCTCACTGATGTTCTGTACATTCCATCCTTCAAATATAATCTGCTATCAGTTGCACAACTATGTAACAACTCAAAGCTGGAATGCATTTTGATGCTGCTCAATGCATATTGCAAGATGCTAAAACTGCTGAAGTATTGGTGATAGGGAGATTTTCAGGAAGATTATATGTTTTGGATGGTCAGCCAATTTTGACTGCAAATCTCTGCACCATAGAGATTGAGATTTGGCACAAAGCCTAGAACATGCTTATCCTAGTACTCTCTCACATGTTCCTTTTCTGAAGAGCTCCATTACTGCTGAGGTTGTGCAGAAGTTGAAGTCATGTGATGTTTGTTTCAAAGCTAAACAACACAGATAATCTTTCCCAACCAGTTCAGTTCAGACAAAAAGGGTTTTCTGACCTGATTCACATTGATATATGGGGTCCATGTAGGGAGTCCACTCTTACAGGTACCCCCTGTTTTTTAATAATAGTGGATGATTACAGCAGAAATACATGGGTGACATTGATGAATAATAAGAGTCAGGCAGTCAGTTTACTTAGAAAATTTGCTGCGATGGTGCATACTCAGTTTGGATTTAAAATTAAAGGGGTCAAGAGTGACAATGAAACAGAATTCATGAGTCATGATGTCAGTCATTTTTTTAAAGAGAATGGAATAATACATCAAAGTAGTTGTGTTTACACCCCACAACAGAATGGTATATTGGAGAGAAATCACATACATTTGTTGGAGGTCGCAAGATCTTTACTATTTCAGTCAGCTTTACCACAAAAAATTTTAGATTTATGCTGTTCTGATTGCTGCTTACATCATAAATAGGTTTCCAAGTTCAGGACTGAATTAGACTACTCCTTATGAAAGACTACATGGCACAGTAGCAGATTATGATAGACTTAAGACTTTTGGATGCTTAGCCTATGCAGCAAACATTCATCCTCATAAATCAAAGCTGGATAACAGGTCACAGAAATGCATTTTCTTGGGAATTATAACTGGAAAGAAATGATTTATCTTATATGATATGAGTATTTGCACTGTCCTTGTCTCTAGGGATGTTGTCTTTCAAGAAGATATTTTCCCTTTTCAGGATAAGACTGTCACTCCTGATTGCGACCTCTCTCCTCTACCTGTCTGTAGAGATACACCTTCTGAAGATGTGCATGTTCCGATTGATGAGCCCCCTACAGATGTGGTTGTAAATATTAGAAGAAGTACAAGAGATCATGTACGACCTAGATGGCATGAAGATTACATTTGTTAGTCCGCAACCACACCAGTTCTGCATCAGCCAATGCAATTTGCCTATGATTTTATCACATTCCTTGCCAACACTTCTACAGACAAGGAACCTGCGACCTATGAAGAGGCTTGTATGTCACCTAATTGGGTACATGTGATGAATGAAGAACTGGCAGCTTTAGAGCAGAACAATACCTGGGTTGTTGCTTCTATACCACCTGGAAAGAAAGCTATTGGATGTAAATGGGTGTATAAGGTGAAAAGAAAGGCCAATGGAGAGGTAGAAGATATAAAGCAAAGTTGTTGGCTAAAGGTTACAACCAGATCGAGGGAATATGTTTTTTTGATTGCTTCTCCCCTGTGGTGAAGCTGGTCACAGTCAGATTTTTGGTGGCAGTTGAAACTGTCCATAAATGGCCACAATATCAATTGGATGTCAATAATGCATTTTTGCATGGACATCTTAGTGAAGAGGTTTACATGAAAAATCCCCCAGGATATACAGGGGTCAAAAAGGGTGATGCATGCAGACTAAGAGTTTGTGTGGCCTTAAACAAGCTGCCATGGAATGGAATAATGAGCTCTACAGGAAGTTGGTTCTTTTTTTATTAGTCCAATCCAAGCTGGATCATTGTCTATTCGCCCATCACTCTTCCGAAGGTTTTATAGCAATGCTGATATATGTGGATGATATCCTTATCACTGGTTCCAATGAGATAATGATTCATTCCCTTAAGGCACATTTGGATGCTGAATTTACTATTAAATATCTTTGTCTTTGCAAGATTTTTCCTAGGAATGGAAATTGCTAGAGGGAGTAAAGGGACCTATCTCTGTCAGGGAAAGTACATTTTTGGATATTCTTGCAGACATGGGGCTAGAGGACTGTGAAACTGTACCAACTCCTCTCCCTCAAGGACTCAAGCTTACTGGTTTTGATGGTGAACCTTTGGACGATCCAGCACAGTATAGAAGACTGATAGGATAATTGTTATATTTGAATTTAACCAGAGTTGCTGTCACTTATGCTGTTCAGCAACTCAGCCAATTTCTGAATAACCCTTTTACCTCTCGTTGGAAAGCTTCCCTTCATGTCCTGAGATATCTAAAGGGCACTCCCTCTCTTGGTCTCTTCTACTCAGCTGATTCTTCATTGCAACTTGAGGCTTACTGTGATACAGATTGGGCAGCTTGCAAAGATACAAGAAGGTCGATCACAGGTTATCGTGTATTACTGGGTTCCTGCTTGATTTCTTGGAAAAGTAATAAGCAAACCACTATATCTCGTTCTTCAGCAGAGGCAAAATACAGATCAATGGGAGCTAACGTCTGCGAGCTACTCTGGCTTATCCCTTTAGCTCGCGACCTTGATCTGTCACCTATTTTACCTATACCTTTGTGGTGTGATAATCAAGCGGCGATCTATATAGCCGCCAATCCTGTTTTTCATGAACGGACCAAACATCTAGAATTTGACTGTCATGTGTCTCGGGACAAGTACAAGGAGGGGTTTGTTTTGCTTCGCCATGTTTCTTCGGCGCATCAGCTCGCTGATCTTTTGACAAAGATCTTACCCTGTGGACAATTTCTTATACTTGTGTCCAAGTTGTTCATGATGGATTTTCATCATGCTCCAACTTGATGGGGGGGTGATGAAATATATGAGGTCGCTTAGGTCGCTGAGAATGAGGTCTCAGTATGGTTGAGGTCTCAGCATGAGNCCTGTGGACAATTTCTTCTACTTGTGTCCAAGTTGTTCATGATGGATTTTCATCATGCTCCAACTTGATGTGGAAGTGGGTGTGTGATGAAATATGAGGTTGCTCAGGTCACTGAGGATGAAGTCTCAGCATGGTTGAGGTCTTAGCATGAGGATTGCTCAGGTCGCTGAGGTTGAGGTCTTAGCTTAGTTGAGGTTGCTGAGGTCTCAGCTTGGTTGAGGTTGCTGAGGTCGCAGCATGGATGAGGTTGCTGAGGTCGCAGCATGAAGTCATATTACATGTTTCTATTTCTGATTATATAAATAGATGGATGACAAAACTGTGTCATTTTATTAATAAGTACAAACGATGTCGTTTAGAGATTCTTTTGATTTCTGTTATTTTTTTGCGTCTATATAATGAGCATGGCTCATTTGTAAACACTGATGATTTATACTTTTTTGTACACTTTTTTGTTACCTTTTTGTGTCGCATTAGCGTGTGTTTTGCTTGCATTTATAGGTTTTAGGACTCTTTTTGGCCTATTTCGTTAGTTTTAGGGTTTTATAGCTTTTGTGCGGTTTTTAGCCGTTTTTCATACTTTTTTTTACCCTTTTTCGTATTTTTGTCTGTAGGATGACCAAGCGGGTCTCGTGCACGCTCAGGGCATCTCTTTCGACTCGGATTGGAACGGTCAAAGCAAGGAAATATAGTGTGAACGAGGAGCGACAACCGGAGGACGTTTAGAGCGAAACGAGAAAACCGAGCCGGAGCAGCCGAGCCAGTCGATCGACTGACCACCAGTCGATCGACAGGTGGGTCGACTGGAAGGGTGAAATCGACTGGAGTCCAGTAGGTTCGGGGATTTTGGGCGAAGCAGTCAATCGACTGATGCTTAGTCGATCAAATGCTCCTCAGTCGATCGATTGAGATGCAGTCTAGCGCGTGATTTTGGTCCTTTTTAACATTTTTGCCCCTGCATTTTTGTATATATAGGACCAGCTCTCAACCTTATCCAACAACCCTTCCTTGGTGGAATTTGGGGCTTGCTCCATTTCCTCCAAGCCTTTATTCTTGCATTTTCAAAACCCTAGTTCATAAATCCTTAGTTTAATGTAGTTTTAGCTAGCTTAGTAGTTAATCTAGTTTAGCTTAGTTGGTTAGTTTTTAGTTAGTAGTTAGTTAGTTGTTCTTAAGCAAGTGTTGGAGTGAGTGACACCTCCTTCATTTGTGGTGCTTGTTGTTTGAAGATTTGAAGCTTTTGGAGTTTAATGCTATTAGTAGTTTTCTTTCCCTTAATTTTCTTGTGTTGTTATTGTTTATTGTTGTTATTGAAGTTGTGTTGGTTATTAGATTTAGTTTGTGTTGTTGTTCTTTGCATTTCAATTTCTCCTTTTAATTTACTAGCTTGTAGTTCTTTTGTTGTTCTTGCCAAACTCCATTGTTGCATCTTCAAGCTTTTTACCCCATTTGTCCAAGCAAACCTTGGGTTTTCAAAAGCCAAATGGGTCTTTCTTCTTTGAGCAATTTGACTTCTTTTCAATTTAATGCCTTTTGACCAATTTCAATTTGAAATGCTTGATTTTCCCTCCATGAACTCTCTTTTAATTGTAAACTTTATTTGATGCAATTAGTTTAGAAATTACGGGTTTAGGGTTTAAGTTCGTTTAGAACCATTAATCGGATTTTATTGAGAATTGGGATTGACGACCTCAATACTTGATCAAAATTTGGGATTGACAACCTCGAATCGTGGATTAAGTGCTCGGCAAAAACTGATTAATCGTGGAGACGAACCGAACACCCTAAACCCTCATTTTCATTATTTTAATTAAAGTCTCCTTTTAAATTCAAGCTTTGGCACAAAACTCAAACCAAACCAATGATTAATGCTTTCTTAGATTAGATTAGTGTAATTTTAGCTTAACAAGAGAATAAGTAAAAAACACCGAACTCCGATAATATCTATCCTCGAGAGACACGACTCGGGAAAACTTACCGCTCTACAATCGACTCCGTACTATTGCGGAGAAGATTTCTTAGAGTGCTAAGAATTCCTCGATCAAATTTTGGCGCTGTTGCCGGGGATAGATTAAGGCAAAAGGTGTTTTTAATTATTTCTCTTGTTATCTTAGTTAGTAGTTAGTTTAAATTTATTGTTTTACTTTCGATGCTCGTAATCCTTTGTCGAGTGTTGTGTTTGCAAGGTACTCATTCGGGGAGCCCGATGCCGCCCGCCTACACTCACGGCGATCAAAGGATGCCTCCGTCACTCGATTGATCCGGCCGAGGATGGCAAACTACCAAGCTAGTTTGCCATACGATGACCCTTATATCCAAGCTCCCAAATATCCAAACCCTTACATCCAAACTCCCGAGTATCCAAATCCGTACACCACTCCCCCAAGCGATCGGGTCCCCTCGACTTACGATGACCCGTACGCTTTCGATCGGTGAAGAATGGGTTCCCATCTTTCGATTATTCCGGCCCAAGCCCTTCTTATTCTCCACCGATTTCGTATCTTCGTAACCCAAGCATGGATCCGTATGCACCAACTCGTGGTCTTTATGATCCAAATTTTTATGATCCATATGCTCAACTCGCCCCGCCTTTCTTCTTACCCGAGTCTTGACTCGTATGCTCCCCAAATTAATGATTCATATTCTTGGAGATACGACTTTATGACCTACCCACCTTGAGTTCGTATACTCTGAATGACGACCCGTACGCCTCACTTTCTCAAGATTCGTCTATGCCCCAACTCCCGGACTTTGAGCCTCTCTCATCCGAGCTCGTGGAGGTGATTCGACAATTGGATGAATGCCTTGCTCGAATGGAGACTCAAGCAAAGAAAATTGCCAACGATGTGGACGAGCTCAAACAACCTCATTTTGACGAGATGCCCACCTTTGATGTGGTGGATCCCATGATCTTTGATGGCGATTCAATTCTTGACGGTCTTTTGAAAGAGGTGTGCATGGAGGTGGAGATAGTGGGTGAGGAGAAGGTTCGGAGATCGGCGTTACCCCTCTCGAGTTTTGTGAAGAAGTTGTAGAGGAACGTGAGGGGGAGTCACCTTTGGGGATCCAACGGCACTTGGGACATTGATTGCACTCGCTCTTGGTGAGGATGATGAAGTTGTGCCGGTTTTGGAGGATGTGGAGTTGATCGAGCCCTCTTTTACCACCACCCGACGCCGTTTGTTTACTGATCAAGAGGTGGTGGAAGAGGTAGTGGGGGAGAGAGTGGAGGTTACGGTCGGGGAGACAAAGGAGTACGTCGACCCATTTTGGGATGATCACGTTTGGGTGGTCGACTACTCCCTCTTCCGACCCCCGAAGCAAGCCCGCTATTTTGTTGCCTTGACCTACCGGCTTGCTCGACTTGCCCACCTTGGTGATCTTTGTCATCCGGTGTGCCGACTCGAGAACACCAAAGCGTGGCACGATCGCCACCTCTTTTTGGATCCCGGATAGCGTCTTTTGTATAATCGTCAAGCTATAGACGTTAAAGTAGCACTTATTGGGAGGCAACCCAATTTGAAAAAAAAAACTTTTTATTCGTATTTTGTTTTTGCAACTCCCCGTTTGTTCATTTCTTGTAGGTTGCTTGTCTTGAATCCCAGAGAGGACTTATGCACGACCACATCAACACAAGGTCGGAGATAGGGGCGTTCTCTTTTCCCTACACTTTTTACCATTTTTCTAAACTTAATATGCAATGAGGACATTGCTAGYTTTTAAGTGTGGGGTGGTGGTTAGGGTTCGCCTTAGGATTTTTAATTTGATGTATGCTTTCTTGTGTTGTTTTTGCTTGGATCCTTGGCGAAGTGACGCGGTTTTGATGATTTGGTTAGGGAGTTTATATTTTTGATCGAATTTAGTGTACTTAGGTAATTTGACTCGTTGGGAACTTTGTTCGGATTTAGCTTCGTGCTATCCTTGAACTCATATAGAACTAGTGCCTCAACTAGCCTCGTTGTCGAACACTCTCTATAGGATTTTGTTTTGTATTTTGGAGTCGTCAATTGCTCCATGTGCTCGATCGAAAACATTATAAGTTGCTAGTAGCAATGTACGATCGGAGCCGTTGATTTCTCTTTGTATATATCTTGTATTTAAGTACCTTATTTCCTTGGGTACCAACAAAAAAAAAGAAAAATAAAGAAAAAAATATCCGAAAAAAAAAGAGAGAGAAAAAAATGATGATGAATAAACAAGGATAAGTTATAAATCCTTGTAGTTAATAAGTAATATAACTCCTCTTTTTCCTTTTTTAGATTTTGTTTGTTAAAGAGAGTAGTAGACGATCGGGGCTAGTAGGGAGCTGATTAATGGTTCGACTGTGGATAGACCGTAGCCGGGGCAAGGACGAGGGGACCGACTTGGAGGGTTACTGAGCCGAACCTTTGTGTTCCTTTCAAAACTAAAACCCAGTTAAACAGTGCTCGTCTACTTTTGAAAGGGTTTTAGTTCGCCCGCAAGAGAACGGGGTCACTTGTAGACTTGGCAAGTTAACTCGACTCGATCTCTCGATGAAGACTAATCGGAAGTTATTTTTGTGTTTGTTTGTACGAATGAGAAAATAACGAAAATGCTACGCTAAACACGCGGACAAGGGGGTTTTGAGAATTGTAATAACTAAACGATGATTTATACTATGAGCAATTTAAACTATTCTTGCAAGAAGAGCGTCAATCACCATGCAAGAACTTAACTAAAGTTAAGAAAAGATTTAATAACGAACTTCAAATTTTAAAAGGTTAATAAACGAGGGTCTAGGGCCCTGGACTCGTCTCCACGACCGCTTAGGCATTTCATCGAACACTTAGTCTACGAATTGGGGTTGTCAATCCCAATGTATAGATTAAACGCCCGATGACTCCAAGCGATGGTTCTAAACGTTTCCAAGCACTAGACCCGTGATTTCTAATCAACAACCATTGACAAACTCACTATCATAACCTCAAGACAACAACTAATCATGATTACAAATAACATCCAAAACATCCAATCATCCAAATTACGATAATATCAATCAACTAATCAACTATAAACGATTCGTCTCCAAATTATTCATAAGAACTCAATCATAACATCTAACATGAATTACCCAACTAATTAACAAGAGAAAGGTTTAGAGTTTACTAAATCGTGAGAAAACTCTATCACGACACTACGATGAATCCTTGCCAACTCCAGCTATGCCGGTGATAATATGAACCACGCTGGGATTTTGAAAGCTTGTCACGAACCTCCAATTCCAACGATTAACGATAGCCAATCTAACATCTATCTAAATTCTGAAAACTAAAGTTTTAATTGGAAAAAGGGAAAATAGAATGAAAAAAGATTCAAGAATGCTCATGGGTTGTCATCCCCAAGAGGTTCGAGAATGTCTTCCCGTCTCGGTTTGCAACGAACCGAACGGGGGATTATTCGTCTATGGATGGTGTTTGGATGGTGTTTTTTTGTTATCTGAATGTGGCTGAGTTCTTGGCCTTTTGTAGCCATCAAATAGCCCTTCCGTAATTGAAAATCTCCACAAAATCCGAGTTTGTAACACTTTTGTCCGATCGGATGGTCTCCCAGTCCGATCGGAGGGATCTTTCTGCCAGAATTCATACACTGGGTTTTGACACTGGGTAACCCACTGTGGATGACAGACCTAGTGTCAGCTGTAATATACCAAATCAGGGCCCAATTTCTTTGAAACTCCACTCGCGGGCCCACACTCGTCCACCTTAACACCGAAAAACATCAAA
>BMAC01000162.1:415990-442105 GCA_014905375.1 Phtheirospermum japonicum
GCCTCCATCTGACCGGTCACTGCACCACTCCGGTCGGACAATAGTCCAGTGTGTTTCGTCCGACCGGTCATCTTCTCTCATCCGGTCGGTCAGCATTCCAGTGTGCTTTGTCCGACCGGTCAATTCCTCTCATCCGATCGGATGTCCTGGAAAAGCATCATTTTCCACACTTTTCCTGCACAACTCAACAAACCATTCTCACACCTATCCAACTCAAGTTAATCAAGAACAAAAATATGTACAAAAATGATTTATTTATTTTTATATAAAGCTAGAAAAACGATACCTTGGGTTACCTCCCAAGAAGTGCAATTTTTAACGTCTTTTGCTCGACGACTTACAAAGGTGATGTTATTCGGGATCCAGAAATAAATGACGATCGTGCCACGCCTTGGTGTTCTCCAAGAGCAAAAGAGGTTGATGAAGATTACCAACGTAGGCACGACAAGAAGGTCCCATGATTATAGAATCAAAAACTCCAACCGGCTTTGGAGGTCGAAAACGTGAGTAATCGATGACCAAAAAGAGATCGAAAGTTAGCCGGAGTGTGGAACAATGCTCGGTCACCGAAATGACTAGGAAATCGGCCGAACAAAAGGAATGATCATCGACCATCCCAAACTCCTTCTCGATTGCCTCCTCTACCACTTTAGCGTTAAGACTGACCAAAATATCCGGCAGAACGCAATGTGGCTCAAGAAACACAACCTCCTCCAAATCCGGTAACACAACTCCAACATATCCACAAAGAGCAAGTAAGTCCGAGTCGCCAACATCCTCGCTCGGAACCTCTAATGGCAACACCCCTACACTATTACCCAAAATTTCATATTCAATCGCAAAAGAGGCAATCTCATCCAAATCCTCAATCTCTATCTCCTCACACACCTCTCCCAAACAAGCGTTCATGCTCGAATCCTCAACATCCAATATAGGCTCCACCACATCAAAAATCGGCAGCTCATCAAAAGTAAGCCGCTCCTCCTCATTGCGGTTAACCGAGTAAGAATCATTATCGAATGGAGCATCGGATGATTGTAAATTTGTTGGTTTTCCCTCTCTTCCAAGGAAACCATAATTTTACCCAACATCGTCTCCATATTCTTCATGAGTCGCTCAGTCGATTGCGCCAAACTCTGATTCGATTGCGCAATTTCATCCCAATGACGAATAGTCTCTTTCTTCCGCGCCAAAAATTGATCATCTGGTATATATTGTTTATGGCTCAGATAGTATGGAATCGAGTCGGGAGGGGCATAAGATTCGTAGCTCGGAAAGGAAGAATTAAATTCGGATGGAGCATACGAGTCATATCCCGTGTAATAAGAAGGTGAGGCGGAGGGAGCGTATGAAGGTTCAAAACTTGGATTATAGTGGTTGGGTGAAGCATGTGGATCGTTAAGGCTCACGTTGTAAGAGTTTGGAGGTGGGGCCCATTCAGGTGAGAATGTCTCCATGAAATAATCGTACACTTCCTCTCACGTGTTCAAGTAATCGGGCTCTAGATTTATCAACAATTTTCTCGCCTGATCCTTTAATGTAAAGATGAAAAGTTTCATCCTCACTTCATTCCTTGTAAGGCCTAAAAGGGGAAAGGTTCTTGTTATGGCGTGGTACTCTTGGATGAATTCGAACGAGTCCTCACTCGGGAGCCCATGAAATACCGGGAGTTTCTCATAGTAGAACTCATCCGGATCGTAGTCTCGCATTGCTTGACTCCATTGAGTGGTCGGTCGAAGATAAAAATAAGCGTACGGGTTAGACATTCTTTTCTCTCTCCTTTTTTTTTTTTTGAAATGGTTTGTTGAATCTTGGCCTTGGTGTCGAGGTACTTTGCTTACACAACACTCAACACACAAGATCAAACGCACCGGTGGATAATAACAAAAATGAACAAAAAGAAAAATCACAAACGAACACGAAACACAAACAAAACTAATAAAAACATCAATAAAGATAATGAGGAGCAAATACAAAAATTACAACCTTTAGCCTTCCCCGGCAACGGCGCCAAACTTTAAGCCGAACTTTTGTGTTCCTTTCAAAATTAAAATCCAGTTAAACAGTGCTCGTCTACTTTTGAAAGGGTTTTAGTTCACCCGCAAGAGAACGGGGTCACTTGTAGACTTGGCAAGTTAACTCGAGTCGATCTCTCGATGAAGACTAATCGGAAGTTATTTTTGTGTTTGTTTGTACGAATGAGAAAATAACGAAAATGCTATGCTAAACACGTGGACAAGGGGGTTTTGAGAATTGTAATAACCAAACGATGATTTATACTACGAGCAATTTAAACTATTCTTGCAAGAAGAGTGTCAATCACCATGCAAGAACTTAACTAAAGTTAATAAAAGATTTAATAACGAACTTCAATTTTTAAAAGGTTAATAAACGGGGGTCTAGGGCCTTGGACTCATCTCCACGACCGCTTAGGCATTTCATCAAACACTTAGTCTACGAATTGGGGTTGTCAATCCCAATGTATAGATTAAACGCCCGATGACTCCAAACGATAGTTCTAAACGTTTCCAAGCACTAGACCCGTGATTTCTAATCAACAACCATTGACAAACTCACTATCACAACCTCAAGACAACAACTAATCATGATTACAAATAACATCCAAAACATCCAGTCATCCAAATTACGATAATATCAATCAACTAATCAACTATAAACAATTCGTCTCCAAATTATTCATAAGAACTCAATCATAAACCATTCATAACATCACAAGAATATCATCTAACATGAATTACCCAACTAATTAACAAGAGAAAGGTTTAGATTTTACTAAATCATGAGAAAACTCTATCACGACACTACGATGAATCCTTGCCAACTCCAGCTATTTCGGAGATAATATGAACCACACTGGGATTTTGGAAGCTTGTCACGAACCTCCAATTCCAACGATTAACGATAGCCAATCTAACATCTATTTAAATTCTGAAAACTAAAGTTTTAATTGGAAAAAGGGAAAATAGAATGAAAAACGATTCAAGAACGCTCATGGGTTGTCATCCCCAAGAGGTTCGAGAATGTCTTCCCGTCTCGGTTTGTCACGAACCGAACGGGGGATTATTTGTCTATGGATGGTGTTTGGATGGTGTTTTTCGGTTCTCTGAATGTGGCTGAGTTCTTGGACTTTTGTAGCCATCAAATAGCCCTTCCGTAACTGAAAATCTCTACAAAATCCGAGTTTGTAACGCTTTTGTAGGATCGGATGGTCTCCCAGTCCGATCGGAGGGATCTTTATGCCAGAATTCATACACTGGGTTTTAACACTGGGTAACCCAGTGTGGATGACAGACCCAGTGTCAGCTGTAATATACCAAATCAGGGCCCAATTTCTTTGAAACTCCACTCGCGGGCCCACACTCGTCCACCTTAACACCGAAAAACATCAAAATACCTAAAATGAACATAAAATGTGGTAAAATAAGTCGAAGATACATAAATACAAAAATATGCTCAATCAATCCAACTTATACCCAAAACTAACAACAAATCTAACTAAAACACTAGACAAATATACCAAAAGTCATGACAAATACGTGCGAGTCAGTTATCTAGTACTTTTAGGTTTCGGTAGTCGATCTAAACTTTCTTTGCCAAAACATTTTTGTCGTCCTTTTAGACGAGCTAATGAGCATTTTAGCATACAACGCCTAAAATTAGGTTTTTGTGCATTAGGTTAGGATCACCCGGGGGTAGTTTAGTAATTCTAGATTGGTATTGCTTGAGGACAAGCAATCATTCGAAGTGTGGGGTGGTTGATTTATACTTTTTTGTACACTTTTTTGTTACCTTTTTGTGTCGCATTCGCGTGTGTTTTGCTTGCATTTACGAGTTTTAGGAGTCGTTTTGGCCTATTTCGTTAGTTTTAGGTTTTTATAGCTTTTTTGCGGTTTTTAGTCATTTTTCGTACTTTTTTACCCTTTTTCGTATTTTTGGCCATAGGATGACCAAGCGGGTCTCGTGCATGCTCAGGGCATCTCTTTCGACTTGGATTGGAACGGGCAAAGCAAGGAAACACAGCGTGAACGAGGAGCGACAACCGGCGGACGTTTAGAGCGAAACGAGAAAACCGAGCCGGAGTAGCCGAGCCAGTCGATCGACAGGTGGGTCGACTGAAAGGGTGAAATCGACTAGTGTCCAGTAGGTTCGGAGATTTTGGGCGAAGCAGTCGATCGACTAACGCTTAGTCCATCGACTGCTCCTCAGTCGATCGACTGAGACGCAGTCCAGCGTGTGATTTTGGTCCTTTTTGACATTTTTGCCCCTGCATTTTTGTATATATAGGACCAGCTCTCAACCTTATCCAACAACCCTTCCTTGGTGGAATTTGGGGCTTGCTCCATTTCCTCCAAGCCTTTATTCTTGCATTTTCAAAACCCTAGTTCATAAATCCTTAGTTTAATGTAGTTTTAGCTAGCTTAGTAGTTAATCTAGTTTAGCTTAGTTGGTTAGTTTTTAGTTAGTAGTTAGTTAGTTGTTCTTAAGCAAGTGTTGGAGTGAGTGACACCTCCTTCATTTGTGGTGCTTGTTGTTTGAAGATTTGAAGCTTTTGGAGTTTAATGCTATTAGTAGTTTTCTTTCCCTTAATTTTCTTGTGTTGTTATTGTTTATTGTTGTTATTGAAGTTGTGTTGGTTATTAGATTTAGTTTGTGTTGTTGTTCTTTGCATTTCAATTTCTCCTTTTAATTTAATAGCTTGTAGTTCTTTTGTTGTTCTTGCCAAACTCCATTGTTGCATCTTCAAGCTTTTTACCCCATTTGTCCAAGCAAACCTTGGGTTTTCAAAAMCCAAATGGGTCTTTCTTCTTTGAGCAATTTGACTTCTTTTCAATTTAATGCCTTTTGACCAATTTCAATTTGAAATGCTTGATTTTCCCTCCATGAACTCTCTTTTAATTGTAAGATTTATTTTTTGCAATTAGTTTAGAAATTACGGGTTTAGGGTTTAAGTTCGTTTAGAACCATTAATCGGATTTTGTTGAGGATTGGGATTGACAACCCCGAATCGTGGATTAAGTGCTCGACAAAAACCAATTAATTGTGGAGACGAACCGAACACCCTAAACCCTCATTTTCATTATTTTAATTAAAGTCTCCTTTTAAATTCAAGTTTTAGCACAAAACTCAAACCAAACCAATGATTAATGCTTTCTTAGTTTAGATTAGTGTAATTTTAGCTTAACAAGAGAATAAGTAAAAAACACCGAACGCCGGTAATATCTATCCTCGAGAGACACGACTCGGGAAAACTTACCGCTCTACAATCGACTCTGTACTATTGCGGAGAAGATTTCTTAGAGTGCTAAGAATTCTTCGATCAACTGATCTTTTCCAATAATGAGAATTACATAAATTTTACCCGAGATATTTTTCCATCATTAATTTCTTCAAAAGCCGTTCGACAGAGCCTGAACTACAAATGTCATGATATTAAGGGACAAAATTATATATACAAAAAGTTCATAGAAAGGGATAGTTAAGCTGTCAAAAGCTCATCAAAGTATAGACTCATCGACTTGTTAACAAGAATCTAAAATTACAACATTAAACAAACAAACACGTATTTAATAGTTGATTAATCAAATACAACCATGATATAGGAATGATAAGTTTAATGACTATATATGGGCCGGTCCTGGTCGAGTGAACGAAGCCGACAACGATACATACCTTGACTGAGGGTGAACCAACAAGGAAATTGAGTACTTTACCATCACTGTGTTTTCCACAAATGTCATACATAGCACAATATTCTTTCGAATGCCTTCGTCTAGTCATTATATCATATTTGCAACTAAGAATGCCAAGAAAAATTCAAATCACTATCCATAAGTTGAGTTATTCTTTCTCTAAACTCAACATTACTTGCTTTCAAATACATGAGTCAAAGCATTGACACAAACATTTAATTCTGCATATAGGAACTTCTATTCCACCAAATTTCTTCCCGAAAATAAAAAGCGCACACACGCCCAAAAATTATAGCCACGTGGCTTGAAAACAAAGTTGAGCAATCGAGAAACAATTTAGCCATTTTCAATCGTGGAAACGTGAAACTAAAGTTGGAAACAAATAAAGCAACAAAACATAACATAGAGCAACAAACTGAAAATCGAAATATCCAAAATTAAAAATCCAAAACTGCTTTACCGCGCAGCAGGCTGTGTGTATGTAAAACTTTCTCAGACTTTCACCGGTTCTTGATTTTTCCTACCAAAACAACAAATTTTAGTCAAGAAATTGTGGAGTTGTTTCATATTAAAACTCATCATTATCATAAACATGGGAAGCTATTCATGATGATCCATCTCACATGTGTTTTCTTTAAAATGCATAAAAGGACATTTAAGACAGTGGCGGAGCCACCCCAAGGGCTGAGGTGGGCTCCAGTCCAATACCATTTAAAATTCTCTTGTAATCTTTTTTCCAACCCACTATAAAATATTATTTCAGCCCATTAACGTAGCCTAGTATGAATTCAACCCAATCCACTTGATGCGACCAAAAAGATTGATGCCTCAAGAATATGAGGTACTGACCTTGAATATGAAGTCAGCGACCTGAATAGCTTTAAATACGTAGTCTGCGACCTGATTGATCTTCAGAAGACTTCTGGTGACCTGATCGATCCTGCAAAACAATGTCCAATGCCAAGGTGGTGGACGGCCCTGCCGTAGGCCCTCTGATACTTAAGTTAGCAAGTGCGAGAGAGATGTGAGAGCTCATAATACGTAGGATATGAAATCAACTTAGAGAAAAGAATGAGTCCTGAGTCCTCTTTATATAGATATGAGAAGTATTCCCCAAGTTAGGGTTTACCTTCTCTACCATAATACCATAAATATCATAACCGACTTAGAATTAGGACCCCTCCTGTATGCTAAGTTCCCATAAATAATAGAACTCTCGCAAAAGTACCAGAATAGCCATGGGCTTATTCTTCCATGAGTGTAATCCGTCGGGACCTCACAAGATAATCCATATTAGCCCTTTAAGGCCCCAAAACCATGAGGTCCAGCACTACGCCGAGCTACCACTCGGCACCGAGCTGGTATAATAGTACCTGTATCATAAGAGCTCGCTACTTCACTTAAGGTCTCGCCACTCATATACATCAGGTCGCTACCCCTTAGAAAAGTTCGCTCAGCTCCCAGAAGGATTGCCCCTCCTAAGAAATGAGGTCGCTTACCAAAATTGCCATAAATACCTACATATAGCTAACGTGAATATTTGATGTCATATCAGCTAGTCCCCCACATTCTAATGTGTTAAGGTAGGAAACCAAGTAGAATGTAATCATGCATTGTTTAAGAAGTCAAACGGTCACTATCTTTAAGTAAACACGCCACCTTTAGCCATCACATTCTCATTAAGATCATTAAATGCGTTCCTGCACCGTGTCGGACACGTGTCATTACCCCACTTCCTCGTAATATATTTAGACATGTGGGCCCAAAAATGAAAGGCCCACAATAAACCCTACCAACCTTCCCGCCTTTCGAAAACCCTTTGTGTCCTTTCAGATTTTTCATTGCGCCGCCCAACACAAAACACCCCTTCGTCTTCACTTAACCCCATTTCCCCAAAACACAAGCGAAATACACTATTTTATTCTGCAAAAAATTCTCCCTCGCAAATTTGCTACAAAATCTGCGACGCACCAGCATTCCGTCTCAAAATCACCGATCAAGAAGATGAGTAAGTCCCCCTAATCTCATAATGACAATAATTGCTTTAATTTTTCTAAAAATTGCTGCGTTGCTGAGTATAATTTCCTGTTTCTCCCTCCCCATTGATTATTGATGATGAACACAGTTCCTTCGGACTCCGATCCTCAAAACCCTAACCCTTCAAACCCAGACACTTCTTATGAAACTTAGTCTATCGAAATCCCTCTAGTGTATAAGAGAAATAGGAAAAATCCTCCTGCACTCCGTCCTGGTTTAAATGATGAACCAGCGGGTGATATTAGTTGGACCGAGCTCGAAGCTCAGACTAGGGCTTATACCGAGGATAGAGCCTTGATTGAGAATATAGTCGAAGACCCCCCTTCAACACAACCTACAATCGAAAACATCCCCTAAGGCATCGCCATAGTTGAACCCGATATGCCTTCAACCTATGAACACTTTCTCACCAACCCAGTAACCATAATACCTCCATCTGCTCTTGTCGACCTACCTCCTTTACTTCAAGCTACTAGAATAACCATACAGAACCCCTGGACGCTTCCTGATCAAAGCAAACTTGAAGAGTTTGAGAAATCACTGAACCTCCCAAAAACTGCTAAAATGGTCACCCCCAATTATCCTTCAAACTAATCCAAATCATTCTTCTCCAAATCACATCACAGTCTTTGACAAGCTCCTCAAAGCAGGATTCAGGTTCCCCCCTCACTGGTATTTTATTTATACCACAAATAAGTATCGAGTCCCCCTCCTCAAAATGACCCCTAATTCAAGTAGGTTCCTAGCTGGATACGTGATCTTATGTACATATTACGATGTTCGGCCCGATCCAGGATTCTTTCATTTTTGTTTTCAAATAAAATATCAAAAAAGTTCCTATTTACCTCTCTGCTCGCCTCAAAAAACCGCGCTTCTTGGTGAATCCCTCATCAAAATTGCCCGACTAGCCAAAAAAGTTCTTATTCATTCACAACATTGAGAACTGGCCATTCATCGCCGATCCCCAACACTATACCCCTAAACAAGACTCACCTCCTTCTCCATAAAACAACCTGCCCTCTATCAACAATACTCAGATCAGCTTTCTGAATGGAGTAAGTGCCCTTTTGATGTGGTGAGACTCAAAAATTGGGAAAGAGTCTTTTTGTTTGTAGGTCTTGACTCGCGACCTACGGACCGAGCTCTTACCAGATCTGAATTCGGTAGGTCTCTTAGTTGTAAATTCTTTATCCCCCATTTTCATAACAAAACAGATTAACTTATCCCTTTCTTTCTGCAGATAACCTCATCGAAAGCTGCCTCTCATAAAGCTCCGCAGGAGTAACCATCGTCCAGCCCAACTCCAGCCCGGCGGTAACATCGATGATGCAATCTCTGTCCTTTGATGTAGACAAAGAATTAGATCGTGCCATGGATGTAAAGCATGGACAAGAGGTACCCAGTGACCCTGAAGATCGGATGCCTCTTCAAAAGGTTATGAACAAAGGAAAAGGCAAAAGGGCCACCCGGGAGTGAACCCTCCGCAACAAACACCTCCGATCCCAAAATGCCAGCGTCTCCAAAAAACACACGATGTTTCCTCATCGAGTCCCCCAGATTTGGGGAAGATCCTGGCACAATGTGAAAGCACCAGCAAGATTGAGTCCCTCCTTGAAAATCGAGTAGTGACCCACGTAACTTGTCATTAACAACGATTTTATTCTAGTACACATAACATACATAACAAGTGATTACTTCCTCTAGTACAGCTAAAACGCTTGCTTTCTGCCCTATCCAACCACATACTGACCACAACATCGGAGGACGACCTACACAAAACCATTGATGAGGCGACAACCCAAGCCGAAAAACAAACATAGCAGCTCTCCTTGACCCAAGGAGAATTAGATGCAGCAACACGCAAGCTGACTGCCCAGGAAGATGAGCTCAATATGGCTAAGAGCCGATTAGAAACCATGCAGGTCAAAGCCACCCGGATTAGAGATCGTCTGATGGAGTTGGAGGGGCAAGTAAAGCGAGGTCAAGAACAGCTAGCAGGTGCAGTCCGCACAGCTCATGATTCGGGGATTGCGGAAGTAAAAAGGGTCGGCCGAGATGAAGGGTTGATTGAAGGTCGGCGCACATTCCTGAAGAGTGAAGTAGGCAGGAAGTTTGTTGATACGTATAGGGATAAGCTGCTGAATACTTTCAAGAACACGACCCTCTTTTTAGGTAAGATGGGAAGAGGAGGTCAGGAATGGTCCACTTCATCGCAGAGCGGATCAAGGCACAACTTGCTGCAACCAGTATCACCTTTGAGCCTGATGTGAATAGTATCCATGACGAACTTCCGGACTTCAATTTCTGGAAAGGTGACCGAGCTCAATCTCCCAAAGTAAAATGGTGGATCCCGTGTAAGGGCGATGCAATCCTACGAGCTGGGCTTAGTTCTGAACTGGAGGTTCCCCTGGATGAACTGCTTGACCCTTCCTCATAAATCCTGCCTCTTTTAAATACTGGATTACTGTATGAACAAAACTTATTTAGCTGACTTAACTTAATATATTTTTGCTTATGTTATTCGTTGTGCACAGGCTACCAAAAAATGGATACCGAGAACATCCAAAAACCATCAATAAAACCATATCCAACCAAAAATAATGTAGATCGAGACATATTCCAATGATAAGGACTTCACTACGTCCCCCAAGTTAATTTAGGTCGCACCACCGAGCTATATATTGTATAAACCTGCTTTATGCATAATCCCCCATAGAACTCATAAAGAGTGTATACTCCAATAACATATAAACAACATGCAAATTAATATGTAAATCAAACATATCTTTTATACAGGACATCCCAGACTATATAAGCCAAACATCGTCAAGGATATGTAAAAAAACACGCAAACCAAACATGTTCTTACACATAATCAACAAACACCTAAATCCAAACGAAAACCTAAACAGCCTAACAAAGTAGACAAGACCAAAACATAACACCTAAAATCAAGCTATTCATGAACAAATAAAGCACATAAGCTCATATAAGATACAATTACTAAGAAAAAACATGTAAACCAAACTTGTCTCTTCCCAAAGCATCCTAGAATATGTAAATCAAACATATCCACAGATACATTCACAAATATGTGAGAACATGTAAATCAAATACGTTTTCACACAAAAATCCAACCATCACCATGCCCGATAATTCCATCACCAATCCTCATGAGCGCACCAGGATTTAACCATAAAACCATAAGAGATTCACAAAATGCCATAAAAATCTATTACTTATTATTAATTAGTACCAGCCCATAAAAGTGCAATATGAATCCATCGCCGACCTATAGAAGCATTGGCCCATGATAAAAGTAAATTAAAAGTGCAATATGAATCCATCATCGACCTATAGAAGCGTCGTCCCATAAATTAAAATAGGAGTGAGATAGTATAAGCCTGTCGTCCAAAGAGCTAGGTGTAATACTTCTTCAGATGACAGATATTCCAGCTTCTCGGTAAAGCTTCCCCTTGTGCATCTTCAAGCACGTATGCTCCCCCTTGTAATACCTTAATAACCTTGAATGGCCCTATCCGATTTGGATCCAATTTCTTTGCAGTGTAAATTGCATCAACCCTCTTCCATACTAGGTTGCTGACCTCGAAGTACCTTCGTTTAACCTTTTTGTTGAAGGTTGCTTGAATCCGTTGTTTGTACCTTTCTACGCATGCTGCAGCCTTATCGCGTATTTCATCAATGGTTTCGATAGCCCCTCTTGCCAGTAGTTCATTCTGCTCTACATTGAATGTCGACAGCCGCTGTGAACCTCCCACTATTTCTGTCAGGATGACAACTTTCATGCTTTAGACCAAGCTAAAAGGTGATTCGCCTGTAGTAGTTCATGGAGTAGTATAAGCCCATAAGACCGATGCGAGCTCCTCATGCCAAAGTCCCCCTGCTTTTTCTAGTTGTAGCTTAATTCCCTGCACAATAATGTGGTTAGTAACCTCGACCTATCCATTAGCCTGGGGATTCACTACAGAAGCAAAGTGTTGCTTCATCCCCATCTGCTTACGCCAATCCTGAATCATCCGCCCATTAAAATGGGTTTCATTGTCTGAAACCAACACTCTTGGGACGTTATACCTGCAAAATATACTGTTAAAATAAAATCCATTATATCCTTCTCACCTATGCCCGTTACAGTTTCGGCCTCCACCCATTTTGTGAAATAATCCACCGCTACCAACAAATACTTCTTGCTGCCAGGCGTCTTTGGAAAAGGCCCCACAATATAAATTCCCCGTTGTGCAAAGGGACAAGGCAAGCTCATCAACATCATGTCTTATGCGGACACGTTAATGATAGGTGTATGCACTTGACACTTCTTACAAGTTCTAACTAGGTCACTCGCCATACTTTTCATCCCCGGCCAAAAGAAACCAGCCCGCAGTGTTATCCCAACAAGTGCCCTGTTTTTCGCATGATCACCACAATAACCTTTATGTACTTCCCGTAGTACCTCTAGTCCTTCCTCCTTTGCCAAACACTTTAAGTACGGGCCGAAATGAGGCCTCTTGTATAGGTCTCCATTCATCAGACAAAAGTGTTCTGCCATCCTGGCCTCTTTAGTCGACAACTTCCCAGCTCCTGCAACCACCTTTTCGAGAGTCTTCCGAATTGGTGCTCTCCAATCTTCTCCCATATCAATATCCATAACTTCTTTCCCCTTATTGACGCTACTATGTCCCAGTTCCATCAGTGTGACATTTCTTGTGTCACAGGTACCTAAAGCCCCTGTCATCCTGGCGAGCTGATCAGCCCCAATATTATCAGCCCGCGGTATATGTCCTAACTTAAATTCTTCAAACTGCATCACCGCCTCCCTTAGCTTCTTTAAATACACCTGCATATGTTCTTCTTTTGCCTCAAAAGACCCCTCGAACTGGCGAGCTACCAGTTGTGAGTTCGTATAGACATTAACATTCCGTGTTCCCAAGTCATTTGTCATCTTTATGCTTTGCAACAACGCCTCATACTCAGCTTCATTATTAGATGCCTTAAAGCCCAGCTTGATTGCAAAATCTAAATTTTCTCCTTTTGGGCTATACAAGACAATACCTAACCCAACTCCTGACAC
Source organism: Phtheirospermum japonicum (assembly GCA_014905375.1). Taxonomy (NCBI): domain Eukaryota; kingdom Viridiplantae; phylum Streptophyta; class Magnoliopsida; order Lamiales; family Orobanchaceae; genus Phtheirospermum; species Phtheirospermum japonicum. The sequence goes on from BMAC01000162.1 coordinate 428,825, forward strand.
TATATTTGAACATCTGTATGCAGTATCCATGTCTTTTGATAATCCTCTAGTTTAGTAGGTCGCACTATCTCCTGTAAGAAGTCTGCCAACACCTGTGCTTTGATCTCCGTTCAGGGCTCGTACACCACATCATATTCACTGAGCTCTACTGTCCACTTCACCAACCTTCCCGACATATTTGGATTGCTCAACACCTCTTTAAGAGATAAGTTGGTGCGTACCTTAACCTTGTGACCCAAAAAATAAGGTTGTAGCTTCCTTGTTGTATAGATTAGTGCAAACCCTCCTTTCTCCAATTCTGAATAATTTAGCTCAGCACCTCTCAACATTCGACTTATGTAATAAATGGGCTTCTGCACGCCTGCTTCCTCCCAAATGAGCACCGAACTTACCGCGGCCTCTCCAACAGATATATACAAAATCAGGTCCTCGCCTGGCATCGGCTTGGTTAATAATGGTATTTCCGCCAGGTATTCTTTAAGCTTATCAAAAGCTGTAGCAGCTTCCTTTGTCCATTCAAACTTGGAACCCTTCCTGAGCGTTCTAAACAAGGGAACGCACTTTTCTGCCAACCTCAAAATGAAACGAATGAGACCTGCAATTCAACCAGTCAACACATGTACATCGCGCACCGTGCGTGGATGTGGCATCTCCATGAAAACTCTCACTTTCTCTAGATTTACTTCAATACCCCGTTCAGTCACCATGTACCCCAGAAACTTCCCAGATCGCACGCCAAACCGCACATTTATTTGGATTAAGCTTCATCCCATATTGCCTCAGGATAACAAAGGCTTTCCGCAAATCTTCCACATGTGAGTCTGCTTTTTTTCTCTTCACCAGCATATCATTTACATAAACCTCCATGGTAGACCCTAACAGATCTTTGAACATTTTATCCACCAGTCTCTGATAGTTCGCACCTGCATTCTTCAACCCAAATGGCATAGACACAAAATAATATGTACCTGTCGAGGTGACAAAGCTCACCTTGGGTTGATCCTCCTTTGCTAGTGGGATTTGATGATATCCTTGTGATGCATCCATCATTCTTAAAAGCTTAAAGCCGGAGGTTGAATCAACCAACTGATCAATACGTGGCAGCGGATAATGATTCTTCAGGCATGCTTTGTTTAGGTCGCGAAATTCCACGCACATCCTCTACTTCTATACCGGTTTTGGCACCATCACAACATTAGAAAAATACTCCTGGAATTGGGTTTCCCGAATATGTTCTGCCTTTAGCAATTTTTGCACCTCCTCTTCAATTACTTTATCTAGCCCTGCTCCAAAATGTCTCCTTTTTTCTTAACAGGCCATGCCTTTGGATCAGCATTCAAATGATGTTAGGTGACCTCCGGGGATACTTCTGGCAGCTCTCCATCCCCAAAAGCAAATATGTCTCCAAACTCCCTTAATAAGGCTATCAGCTCCTCCCTTATTCCCTCTATCATTTGGGTTCCTATTTTTGTGGTGTGATCTGGGCAACCTTCTTCTAACGAGATCTCCATCAATTCTTCATGTGGGCGAACAGAATTCTCCTCCTCCCTCCTTTTCTTGGAGCTAAGCATTCCCTCCTACACATCTCCTATCATCTCTCGTTTGTTCTCACTCATACCTTTCCGAACGGTGCGTAAGTATCCATACTGGGATTACAACAATATGAAGGACATGGGCCAGAATAGTCAAAAGCATGGGCCTATTCTCGACCGCTCGGAGCATACGTGTCCTCATACGATGGAGGAACTTGACAATCGAAAGTTGGAGCGTAAATATCATCATATGGCGAATTAACTTGATAATCCGTCATCTTCAATCAAAATAATATCGAGTCTTCAAAAATGTGGCTACAAAGCACAACACTCAAAAACCGAGATTAAATGCACCAGAAAGTACAAAAACAACAAAAACAAAAATTACAAACGAACACTAACACAAAGAAACAAATAAGAGCAAACAATCAAATGAACAAAAGTCACTAAGAACAAACACCAAAAACCGCGACCTTTAGCCTTCCCCAGCAACGGCGCCAAATTTTGAATCAAACTTTTTACACCTACTTTTTATTTAAAAATAAAAATCTCGTCCGCAAGAGAATGGAGCAGCTGTAGGTGGTAAGTTGGACTCGAGTTGAATCACAAGGAAGACTAATCGGAAGTTATTCCGGTGTTTGATTTTACGAACGAGAAAACAAAGAAAAAGACTAAACTAAACACGCGATCCAATTTGGTTTGGGGAGTTCTAACACCTAATGCGATGAATTAAATTGCGCGAAACAAAATCAAAAGTCTTAAAACGATTAAGAAAGCGAGGGTTGTAGTGCGCCAGAATCATCTCCACGATCAGGGTTGTCAATCCCGATGGCTCTAAATGGCCCTAGGCACTAGACCGATAAATTTAGTCGAAAAACATTAACATGATATTATAATAATATCAACGCAAGCATGAACATAATCGATATTAAGACAAGAATTAAGCATCGATGGGAATTTAAGGAACGAGTACTCTAATAAGCATACAATTAAAATTGAGAAAATGTCTAAACATCGAAACAAATAATCTAACGAGAAATAACAACTAAACTACTAAAGCAAATAAACATAAGTTAAAAATGAGAAGAACGGAACAACATCAACATTCAAAGATAACCAAATCTAAAACATAAAACAAATTAACAAAGTGCAGAGAACTTATGATCTAGAAAAGCATCAGCAATCCAACGTGTGTACAGCAATGAAGACAAACTTGAACAACGAATGGAATGGAAATGACGAAACAAGGAAGTCTTCAGCCCGAATCTTGCATGAAATTGAAAGAGGGCAAGAACCGAGGGTTCTCTATGATTTCTGAATCTTCCCCCAAGTTCCAGCCTGCCAAATGAAGTGAAAATGATGGGTTTATATAGTTTCTCCCGAAATAACTGCTCAAATTGCTAGAGCGTCGATCGACGAGGGCGAAGCGTCGGCGTCGACGCGTGCAAGGCGCTCGCGTCGACCAGGTAGTGCGTCGACCGACGTGGGCCAGGATCGACGCAACTGCAAGTTTGCGTTGACTGACGCGGGCGCTGGTTGCGGCGCCTGCAGGGCTTCAGCACGTCGCTCGTCCCGTCTTCTTCGTTTTGAGCTGAAACACGAAAATAAAGGAAAATTAGATTATTACTTATAAAATAGAGTAGAAAAACATTAAACACGATATGAAACGAAAAATATCAAAAGGAAGAAAAATGAGAAAAAGATAAACCTAAAACTCGTAAATGCAAACAAAACACAATGCAAAAACACACGAAAATCACATATAAAAATGTACAAATCATAATCCTAGTACTTTTAATCAAACAGAAAAAAAATATATAAAAAATTTGATTCATCTATTTAATTATATAAATATAAAAAATTTGATCCATCCATTTAATTATATCTAAGACGCATAATTGATATTAGGTTCACATATAAAGTAGTGTTTACTTTGAACCTAATCCTCTATATATGCATGCATATAATAAATAAGGGTAGGTGACTTACCCATCCATAATAATACATTGCATAAGATAATATAATCTTGTATCGTTTTCTCCTCAAATATTATAAATTATGGCAGATCCTCCTTAATCGATGATTGCATCAAAGATGCAGTACCAATAAATTTGAGAATTCTTAATTCTATAATTATGATGATATACGAAATGACATAAAAACATAATGGAAAATATAATTGAAAGAAAATTATACCATCGAGAGTGCTTAAGTAGATGTGGAGTTAGAAATGCTTTTGTAGACTTAGTACTTTGTGCTGATAACACGTGATAAATTATAGAGAAAAACATGTAGAGTATATATAGAAAATGAATTTTTCAGATGTATTTTCATTAAGAACTAAAGTACTATTTATGGGAAAATTTCTAACAGTACCATCGTAATTACATAATCTCAATATGAACAAAATGATAATACGAATATAATATAATATACAGTGGCGCACCACCCTAACAGTTTCTTACTGCATTTTGATTGTACAATATTGAAAGTTGTGCAAGTTTACTTTTGTAACAAATTTGTCATTTCACCACCATCCTAACAGTTTCTTACTGCATTTTGATTGTACAATCTTGAAAGTGGTGCAAGTTTACTGTTGAGAAATTTGTTCTTGGCAATAATTCCTATTTTGTTATTTGCCTTTATTAGGAACAAAATTAATTAGGAACTCTAGATTGTGTTTCCTATTTTATTTATAGGATTTTATTTTCCTAGATTGTGTCTAGATTTTAGTATGCTTATTTTCCAAGTTTAGAATTCTAGGATTGTCTATTTAAGACAATAAGAATTCTAAAGCTATTCACGACTTTTACGCACGGTGTTTCAATCTAAAAAGTGAACCACCCGAATAAGACTTGTAGAAACCAGAGCTTCCTGAACCTACACCACAAGAACAGGTTAGAAAGGACCACCGGTGATTTTCCGGTGGAAACTCTCCAATGCTTAAGTCAGTAAGCGTTTGAGGTATTTTTCAAAAAGAAAGTAGGAATGCTTCCAGGAAAAATGACATACCTCCTTTAGCCTTCAGGCTGAGATATTTATAGTTTTTCCTAGTGGGGACCCCAGCCGGGATCCCAAGAGCACACACCGCGAATCCCGGGCCGTTATGCAACAAATTCTGATAAGTGGTCCCACTTGTCTCTCCCTGGGGAGCCTGAGAAACAGGTCTTCCTCCATTCCGCGTTATCTTAGCTCTGAGATTTCAGCAAAATTCGAGGAGCCAGACTTGTAGCCATCCAGCTCTCTTGCCTTTTATGTTCCTGCCTCTCATTGGATCAAATCTTGCTATGGTGAGGATGAGCTCTATTTCTTAGAGGGTTTAACAAGGTCTGCAACCCAGACCAGGCTAAACGCCAGTCCCCGAAACTTTGGCTCGGCATGATCCTCAGGCTTAGTAATCTCCTCAGGATAGTTATTTTAGGGGGGGGACACGGGCGATAATCACCTCTCCCTGATATTCCTGACGTTGGCAGGAGGGTTATTCAGATCTTTCTCTAAGACAAAGCTGCTCTAGCACTCTCTTAATGTGTCTAATTACTCTGAGTCAGAGCTACCCGAAACCAGGTCTGGCATACATATACTGCCTTATCAACTCCTCCCCCCGAACAGTTGGGGTAGATCTATAATGTTCTAAGGCTCCTTCTGAAATAAATGAGATCACTTCGCTTTTATGATTTCTCGTACTGGGAAATCTCGAGATATCCGCCTGACAAACAGCCCCAATTATTGGCATTAGTGGTGTCGACCCACATTCCCCAAACGGTTGCCATACCCACACGTCTTTCCAAGTACTATACTCGGTTAATCAGCGGCACGTGCCTCCTTCCAGGATGATTAGCGCTCCAGCTCACTGCCTAGGGTACTGTTCCTCTGTCCGTATTAAATGCAAGGATCCCATCAAATCCTGCTTTTCCTCGATTTTCGTTTTCAAAAATTATCAACTTCCCTTTGTCCCTCCAAATTTCCTTTTCTACCCTACTTTTCAAATTGTATCCCTCTCAAACTCCTGAGTCCTTCTCCTCATTTCTTTTCAAATTCTCTTTCATATTTTCCCAAATCTCCCCCTTTTATTTTCCCGACCGTTCCGGCGATTTCTGCGATTCTACTCCACCCGACTTCCTATAGTTATCTTCAACCAGGTACTCTCTTTACCCTCCCTCAATATTTCAATTATGTCATCTTCTTCTACCGATTCCTCCGGGGAAACTCCCTCTGGTTCCCTGGCAAATTCCACCTCTTCAATAAACATATCCTCATCGGAGTCTCTGCCGATGGTCCCTGTTGAGAGGCCCATAATAGCTCAAGTCCCTCCTTTCCTTGATAACGTACCCTCTATAGTTAGTACTAGCACACTTAGGGATATTCGTGCAACCTTCCTCATCTCCGACCGGTTTTCTTTCACCAGCCCGGCGCCTGACGAGAGGGCCTCAGCGCCTCCCGCCGGGCACCTGACTTTTTATGTAGATCAATTCCACGCAGGGCTGAGCCTGCCCGTCCACCCCTTCATACTGGCCGTATCCCAGTTATACCATATCCCGGTTCAACAATTTTTACCTAACGCTTTTCGTGTCATGGCCGGATTTCACCTAGCAGCCCAATATGCCGGCCTTGTTCCTACAGCCCAACTTTTCTTTTCCTTGTTTCAAGCGAAAAGCTCTTCGGGCTTTATCTATCTCTCTGGACGAACCGACATTCATTTTTTAACTGGTCTTCCCTCATCCCATAAGAGCTGGAAGAATAAGTTCTTCTTTGTCCAAAGCTCAGAGGACTGGGGCTTTCCCACTGAGCCCATTAGCTACCTTCATCCCTAAGTTCGCATATCCCGGAGCGACAGACCATCCCATTTGAGCAAAAAAATCGTTGTCTTGAACCAGACCCCTTTTGATCTATCCAAACTTCTCAAACCCAAAATTCTAAACTTCTTCAACTCCCAACGGGAAAATGGACCTCTGCCTTCCCACATGGGTATATGCCTAACACAGCTCGTATTATTCTTCTGGTACTACTTTCATATTTTCTATACGTCTCATTCTTTTTTCTCTTCTTTTCAGTAACCATGATGCAAGCACTCCTAGAGGCGAAGGCAAAGAAAGCAACAGGGAAAAACCAGAGAAGTCCCCTGGGTGAGCCTACCAGAACTTCCTCTACCCCGGAAGACGTGACCTTTGCGGCAGCTCCTTCCATCCAACCGCGAGAGCGCAACCCTCCAGAGCAGACCTCAGTAATTCCCCTCAGGATTGCTCCGCCAGAGGCGACAAAGAGGAGCATGGGGCAAGGATAGAGGGCTCTGCCCAAATCAGCAGCCCATATTCAGGAGTCCCAACCTCTATCTGACCCCGAGGAGGGGCAGCTACAACCTAGGAAGAGGAGGAGGGAAGAAAGGCCCGAAAGCGCCCCTGGAGGGACTCCACAAGTTCCTCCTTATCCTAACCAGGCCTTCTTTAACAGGTCGGTGATGAATTGTACCGGCGAGGTGGCCAGGCAATACATGATGGGGCTAGCTCCGACAGCTGATCGTCGTGAGACAGAGAAACTGTCTGATCCTGCTCTGTTGGATTCATACTGTCAAGCAGAGGCGCAGGTAAGGCATCTAATGCTGGTTGTGATTCCAGTCTTTATTGGGACTTTCACTTATTCCCTTGTCACATTTCTTTTTATAGGCGGTGGTGCTTAGGGCTACTCTCCTAGCCCGGGCTCGGGGCTCTTTACTCCAGGCAGACCTGAAGAGGGAGATTGAGGGTCTGAAAAAACAGAAGCAAGAGCTACTGTCTAAAAATCACGGTCTTGGCGCTGATCTGGAGCTGCTCAAGGCAGAACTGGTAGGAACCAAGGCTGCTCTGTTGGCTTCGCAGGAGTCCGATGCAAAAAAGCATGCTCAGATAGTCATCCTGGAGCATGAGGCGAAAGAGCTCCAGGAGAAGGTTCAAGTTGCCAGAGCTGAGGGGGAAGCTGACGGAGAGGCGAGGGATCTCACAGAGGGTGAAGCGAAGGGGAGACTTGGATTTTTAAATTCAGATGAAGGTCTTCGTTTGATCCAACTAACCCGAGCGACCACGCGCCAGGCTTTTCTGGAGTCGATGGATTTNTCCTAGCCCGGGCTCGGGGCTCTTTACTCCAGGCAGACCTGAAGAGGGAGATTGAGGGTCTGAAAAAACAGAAGCAAGAGCTACTGGCTAAAAATCACGGTCTTAGTGTTGATATGGAGCTACTCAAGGTAGAACTGGTAGGAACCAAGGCAGCTCTGTTGGCTTCGCAGGAGTCCGATGCAAAAAAGCATGCTCAGATAGTCATCCTGGAGCATGAGGTGAAAGAGCTCCAGGAGAAGGTTCAAGTTGCCAGAGCTGAGGGGGAAGCTGACGGAGAGGCGAGGGGTCTCACAGAGGGCGAAGCGAAGGGGAGACTTGGATTTTTAAATTCGAACAAAGGTCTTCGTTTGATCCAACTAACCCGAGCGACCATGCGCCAGGCCTTTCTGGAGTCGATGGATTTGTACCGGCTTCTGGTGCCTGAGGCTGAGGCTTATTATCTCCTTGGTGTGGATGCTCATGCCAAGTGGATATCAGAGAATCCTTCTTTACCCTTCGACCGAGAAGCACCTGTCCAGGGTGCAGCCGAGCCTACTTCCTTCTCGCACGTTGCTGAATGTGACCGGTTGCACATGCTGGATGATCTGTCTTTTGCCGATCATATCCGCCAGACCTTTTGCTCTTCCAGCTCGACCTCTTCTCCTCCCCCCGATCAATCGTTGGCGATGGTTGCCACTAATTCTCCAACCTTCGCCGACCTGGGAGATTTGCAAGACTCCACCCAATTTGAAAAGAGTTTTACTGAGGGATCCCAGACCCCGGAGCAGTCATGAAGAGGTGCTGGAGTAGAGCTTTGTGCTTTTCAGGAAGATCTGTCTGCCTTGTCTGTATCAGTTTTAGTTTTATCGAACAGACCTGCATGTTATAGCCTGTGTGGCTGGTCTGTTTGTTATTTGTTTTTCCTGGATGTTGAATTTGTACCCGGTTCTTTCTGTGTAATGACAATTAATGCTTTCGTTGTGTTGCGATTCTTGAACTTTCTAGGGTTTCCTGAATATCCGGAAACCCTAGTACTTTTTGATTCTTCTCATGTGCCTTTGATTTCAATATATATTCATATGCATGCGTTATCCTCATTTCATTATCCATATGCAACATGTCTTCATCTCCTCTGATCGAAGAACTTAATACGGTGAAGAGAAAGAACATTTCCCTGGTTGTGGAGAAATTCAAGCTCTCCGACCAGCTGGTCTCACTCAAAGAAAAAATCGGCTCTCTTTATCGCCTTTTGGAGAGGAAGAGACAGAAGAAGCGTCACTACAAAAGGGAATGGGCCGAACTCAGACAAGTCAACCGGCAGCTGCAAGAAGAGAAGGCAGATTTGGTTGATTCGGTGAACCGCCTGACCATCGCCGCTGGCGAAGCTCGTGTCCTCACCGAGTGATCTGACCAGTACCGCCACCGTCTGCATGAGACAGAGCGAGAGCTTTGGCGCATTCGCCGAGCCTTAGCCTCCGACCGAAGGTCTTTACCCAGATAGGCGTCTGGGTTTTATCTTTATTTATTTCCTGCTATTTTATTATAATCAAAGTCGCCAACCCTCCGGGGGAAGGTGTACAACCTGTACCATGTTCTTGGTCAGTAATATATATGAGCTTTTTGCCATTTCACGCGTCAAAGTTTCCTGAACAAGTTTTGAATCGGATCTTGTTTGCTTGTTTTTATCGCTCAAACTTTGTGTTTTATGCCAGTGCTTGAGCAATTTCAACATTTACCTCATAAGATATTTTATCTCGCCGTGTAGTCTAGTGGACAATCAGATCAGGCAGACCAGTATATTCGTCCTTGAGCTGTCAGTCAGGTCGGGAAAATAGCAAACTTGACTTGATCCGTCTCGACTTTATCAATCAATCCGGTTGGGCGAGATCTAGGACATCCGTCCTTAGCCGATCTTGGCTTTAACCAACAATCATGTCAGGCAAATTCTAGGACATCCGTCCTTAGCCAACCCTGGCTTGAACTAACAATCAGGTCAGGAAAATTTCAGGACATCCGTTCTTGTCCAATCCTGGCGCAAACTGACAATCAGGTCAGGAAAATTGTAGGACATCCGTCCTTGGCCAATCCTGGCGTGAACTGACAATCAGGTCAGGAAAATTGTAGGGCATCCATCCTTGGCCAAACCTGGCTTGAACTGACAATCAGGTTAGTAGAATCTTAGGACATCCGTCCTTAGACAATCTTGGCGTAAACTGACAATCTGGTCAGACGAGATCTGGGACATTCATCCTCCGTTAGCCCCGGCATTTCTGGGCCCTTTTGCGCGCCAAAATTAATGTAGTTTCCCGCCTCTTCTGAGCTCCTTTGCGCGCCAACCTCAAGTGATTTCCCGCCTTTTCTTTTCTTATATAATGGTTCCCCTCCCCAGCTTATTTTCCTTTCATAATGGCGTCTTCGTCGTCTCCCAACGTCTTTTCCACTGAGGAGCATATCCGACTGCTTCATAAGAAAGGTCGTCTGAAGGAAGAAATCTCCAAATTGCAGGATCAGCTACGAGCACGTACGGAGAAACTGGCCTAGAAGAAATCACAATTCCGTAGTGAACGACAACGCCTTCAACAAATCATCGTTGACTTGAAGAGTGAGAACGCGGAGCTGCACGTCGACTGGGACATCGCGGTGGAGGTGTCAGACCGGTTTCGTGTTCGCCTGTTGGAACACGAGGACGAGATCCAGCGGCTTCGTCAACTTCTCGATTCTGCACCCCCATCCTAAGGCTGTATTTTTTCATGGTTGTGATTTGTGTCCCTGTGATTGCTAATGTTCTGCGAGGATGTCTACTTTTGTACTTTTCTTGCTTCTGTTGGAAGTTCTTTTAATTATTAATAAGCACTTTCATCAATATTTTGAATGTGTCTTATTGGTTTATCCCTGCCGTGAACCGCAAATTCAACTGTAAATCTATTCAACCAAACAAATATAAAGTCATTACAATTAGGTGTAAAATTTTCGTAAACTAACAACGTTCCAAACACGAGGAACTGCCGTGCCATTCAACTCTTCTAATTTGTAAGCTCCCCCAGATAGGACCTGAATAATTCGGAAAGGACCTTGCCACGCGGCATCCAGTTTTCCCTTGGACTTTCCTAAATCAGATCTTCTCAAAATTAGGTCTCCTACCTGGAATTGTCTTTTCACAACAGATCTGTCATACATGGCTTTTACTCGCCCTTTGACATGGGCCATCCTTATGGCAGCCCTGTCTCTTTTTTCTTCGACTAAGTCCAAAGCGTCCTGCATCAAAGACTCGTTCTTCTTCTCATCATAGTTCTGAATTCGATGAGTTTCCATGCTGATCTCTGCAGGTATCACAGCGTTCATACCATAGACCAGGCTAAAAGGCGTTTCTCCCGTGCTTTCTTTAGGGTTAGTTCTATAGGCCCATAGGACCGTGCTCAACTCATCCGCCCATTTTCCCCCAGCTCTATCCAAACGAGTTTTGATCCCCTGGACCAATATGCGATTGGTGACCTCTACCTGTCCATTAGCTTGGGGATGGTAAACAGAGGTGAAGTGCTAGTCAATTTTCATTTTCGAACACCATGCCCTGATTCTAGAGCCCATGAACTGTGTTCCATTGTCTGAGACCAAAATTCTGGGAAAGCCGTACCTACATACCACGTTTTTCCATAGGAATTTCATAACTGCGTCTTCAGTAATTTTGGCCAAGGCCTCCGCTTCTACCCATTTACTGAAATAATCAATTGCTACTATCAAGAACTTCTTTTGAGCAGGGGCCATGGGAAAGGGACCGACCAGATCTATCCCCCATTTGGCAAATGGGCAAGGGGAGCTCATTGTCATGAGCTCCTCGGCAGGCCTGTGTATAAGCGTCGAATTCTTCTAGCATTTATCACATGCGCGCACAAAATTTTCCGCCTCCTCTCGTAGATGGGGCCAGAAGTACCCTGCTCGTAGGATCTTACTTGACAGAGTTCTGGCACCCATGTGGTTACCACAACATCCCTCATGGATTTCTCTAAGGACCATAGCTCCTTCCGTACTACTTAAACATCTTAGAAGAGGCTGGCCAAATCCTCTTCTAAATAGTTCTCCCTTATTTAAACAAAATCTAGCAGACCTGGTTCGTACCTTTGCTGCCTCTTTTTTATCATTTGGTAAGACTCCCTGTTCCAGGTATGTCTTTATGGGAGAGCGCCAATCATTTTTCTCAATAATTGAGCCTACCTACTCTGTTCCAAATTCCCCGCCCGCCTGGAGCAAGGTAATCACCTTCTCTTGACAATCTAAAGCTGAACTGGCTATCTTCGCCAAGAAGTCAGCTCGTCCATTTTCCTCTCTGGGAATTTGGAGGACTGTTAGCTCTTTCATTCCCCTGGCCAGCTCTCTGAATTTAGCCAAGTACCTCTGCATATGTTCCTCCCTTGTCTCAAAATCTCCGTTAATTTGTTTACAAACAAGTTGAGAATCAACCCTGGCACATACGTGATCCGCACCCAGGTCTTTCGCCATCTGGATACCTCTTAAAAGAGCTTCGTACTCCGCAGAGTTATTAGAGAATGTCGTATTTAATCGGATAGAAAACTCAGTAGACACACCCTCTGGATCGATCAGAACAATTCCTGCTCCACAGCCCTGATTACAGACAGAGCCATCCGTAAAGATCGTCCATCTCTTTAGTTCTTCAGGAAGGCTAGTCATTTCTTGCATGAAATCTTCCAAGGCCTGAGCTTTAACCGCCGTCCTGGTTTCAAAGCTGATATCAAATTCACTTAGCTCAATTATCCATTTGACTAGTCTTCCCGACGCCTCTGGCTTATCCATGACCGCCTTTAAAGGCAAATTCGTTCGCACAATTATACCGTACGATAGGAAATAAGGACGTAATTTCCGAGCCATTCCTACGAGGGCCAGTACTGCCCGTTCTACCTCTACATACCTTATTTCGGCATCATGTAAGACCTTGCTCCAGTAATAGACTGGTCTCTGTATCTTCCCATCTTCTCGAAGTAAGACCGAACTGACTGCCTGTTGCCCCACCGATAAGTACAAAATGAGGGGTTCTCCTCGGACAGGCTTTGTTAGCAAGGTCATGCTAGCCAAATGCTCCTTTAATGCAATAAATGCCTCTTCACACTCATCACTCCACTGAAATTTTGCTTTTTTCCTTAGATCTTGAAAGAATGGCAAGCTCCTTTCTGCAGACCTGGACAAGAATCTACTTAACGCATTAATACGCCCCGCTAAACATTACATTTCCTTCACGTTCCTAGGCGCCCGCATGTCCATGATTGCTCTGACCTTCTCGGGATTTGCCTCGATACCCCTCTCCGTGACCATGTAGCCTAGGAACTTGCCAGCTCTGACCCCGAACGCGCACTTCTTAGGATTAAGCTTCATCCTATACCGTCGCAGAGTATCAAAGGTTTCTTGTAGGTCTTCCACATGTGATGTTTCTTTCACGCTTTTGACCAGCATATCGTCCACATAAACTTCCATGTTTCGCCCAAGTTGATTCTTAAACATCTTATCAACCAAACGTTGATAGGTGGCTCCTGCATTTTTCAAACCGAAAGGCATCACGACATAGCAATACGTCCCRTTTGGGGTAATGAAGCTGACCCTCTTCCAATCATCTCTAGCCAATCTGATCTGGTGATACCCCTGGGATGCATCCATCATACTTAAGAGCTCACATCCAG
>BMAC01000162.1:442360-459253 GCA_014905375.1 Phtheirospermum japonicum
GGTAAAGGATAGTGATCTTTCGGGCAAGCACGATTGAGATCTCTGAAGTCGATACACATGCGCCAGTCCTCCTGAGTCTTGGGAACCAAGACAGCATTAGAAAGCCACTCAGGGAATTGTATTTCTTGGATGTGTTTAGCCTTTAGCAGTTTTTCCACCTCAYCTTCTATGACAGCCTCKTTCTCAGGCCCYAAGTTGCGTTTCTTCTGCTTTACTGGCTTTGCCTCCGAGCTGATGTTGAGGTGYTGCTCRGCCACCTCTGGGTCGATCCCTACTAGATCTTCTGGAGACCAAGCAAACACATCCGCGCTGCTTCTCAATAATGCCACTAGATCTGTCAAGGTTTCCGGATTGAGAGTTGTTCCTACTCGAAGGACCCGACTCTCATCCCCTGGGACTACTTCGACCATCATCAACCCTTCCTCTCTACTGGTCGGGTCTGTCTGTGGTGGCTCTACTCTGGCCCTTTTGATCTGTCTTTCTTCCTCCTCATTCCTCCTGATGCACTCTACGTAAGTTTGTCGTGAGGCATACTGGTCACCCCTGACCTCTCCCGTTCCATCTTCCGTTGGAAACTTCATCTTCATATGAAAGACGGATATAACAGCCTGGAACTGACTCAAAGATGGTCGTCTCAACATGACATTATAAGAAGAAGGTGCATCCACTACCAAGAAACGCACCGTTCTTGTCACCCTATACGGCTCTTCTCCTAACGTCACGAGGAGCCTCACCGCTCCCAAGGGTTTCAGGGCTCCCCCCGCGAAACCCACTAGGGAGGTGGTGACCTCCTCCAGCTCATCGTTTATTTTCAACTGCCTAAAGAAGTCATAAAACAAAATGTCGGCAGAACTCCCCGTATCTACGAAAATTCTGCGGACATTATAATTAGCAATAGTTGCAGTTATAACCAGAGCATCCATGTGAGGTGCTAGAATACCATCGCCATCTTCTGACCCAAAATAGATGTTGGGGTTAGAAGTCATTTTTCCCACGTCACGTGACTTTCGAACTAGGTCTCTCGCGGCTCTAACATAATTGTGTTGTGTCCGCTTGGAATGCTCCCCAAATTCTCCTCCGGTAATCATCTGGATTTCTCCATGGATGACCTGGGTCTGATCAGATCTTCTCACCTCAGTGCGCGTCCTATCTTGGTTGCCCCTGTTTATTAGGGACCGATCATAATTCTTTTTGCTAGGCCTGGCTTCTTCTCTCCTTATCCGAACATACTCCTTTAAATGCCCAGCCTGAACTAGCCTCTCCAACTCATCTTTTAGATGGGTACACTGGTCAGTGTCGTGTCCGTACTCATTGTGGAAGCGACAGAAACGATCTGATTTCTCCTTCCTGGGCCTCTGCGAGTAGGTCTTCGGCCATTTCAGGTCTCGATGCTTCTTGATTGCCTGCAAGATTTCTCCCTGTGGGGTTGCTAAAGGAGTGTATTTGTCAAAGCGAGGCCTCCCCCCCAGACAGGTCTGGCCTAAGCTTTTTTATAGCCCCCCTGTCCTCGAGATCATGCCTTTGTCTCTTTCTTTCCCCCTCATCTTTAATCTTCAGAGCCTCTTCCAGATGGATATACTTTTCCGCTCTCTCCAAGAGCTCCCCAAATTTCAGAGCTGGTTTCACCACCAACGACTGAAAGAAATCCCCTCGTCTCAAACCTTGCGCTAGAGCATTCACCAACAGTTCTTCAGACGCAGAGGGCACCTCTAATTTAGCGGTTGTAAACCTGTTGATATAAGCACGGAGGCTCTCATTCTCTTTCTGCTTTAGACTGAAAAGTTCCAGCGGCATTTTCTGATATTTCCTGCAACTTGCAAATTGGTGTAAAAAGGCTGAGCTGAACTCATCAAAATTGCTGATAGACCTCGGCGGCAGCTGACTAAACCAGAGTTGCGCTGATTTAGTAAAAGTCATCGGGAAGACCCGACACATGACAGCGTCCGAAAATTTATGTAAAGCTGCCGCAATCTCGAAGCGACTGAGATGGTCCCACGGATCTGTAGTCCCATTATACTCGAAACCTAGGGAGCGATATGAAGTCGGCACATCATCTCGCATAACTTCCTCCGTGAACGGCGTACCCCGTCTCGTTGGAACCATGCTGCCAGTCGCCATCTTTCTCTTGAACTCCCTCACTTCTTTTTGTAAACTCTGCATTTGTGCGGCCAGACCTGGATTAGTCTGGTCTGAAGTCTCACTGTCCGAGGTGGAGAAGTGATCTTCCCCATCATGCAAGGGAGCCCGATCTGCGTGCTATCCTCGCAATGGCTCCGTTCCCGCCACCGGGGCAGTCCATGCTACTGGTGTGTTGGATGGAGGCATTGCCATCTCCGCGAATTTCTTCTCTACTGCCGTCTCCACGGCTTTGTCGATCAGCTCCGAGAGTTGCAAGAGGAAGGATTCGTTAAATGAACCACCCGTGGCTGGCACAGGTCTACTGAGCGGGGGCGGCGTGGCGCCTGGCGCGGTTCCTGTCGACGGCGCTGTCTCTCCTGGCCCCATCGCCGACGTATCTGTCGACCTGGGCATCCCCCATGGCGCGGCGGAACTAGGGGTTCCACAGAGCTCACCAACCAAGTTCCGCCGTAAACCATCTGAAACCATGAAATAAACAGAAAATCTCACGTCTTAACTTGATCGGCCTTCCCACAGACGGCGCCAATTGTATCAACCTAAAAAGTTAAACACCCGAATAAGACTTGTAGAAACCAGAGCTTCCTGAACCTACACCACAAGAACAGGTTAGAAAGGACCACCGGTGATTTTCCGGTGGAAACCTCTCCGATGCTTAAGTCAGTAAGCGTTTGAGGTATTTTTCAGAAAGAATGTAGGAATGCTTCCATGAAAAATGACATACCTCCTTTAGCCTTCAGGCTGAGATATTTATAGTTTTTCCTAGTGGGGACCCCAGCCGGGATCCCAAGAGCACACGCCGCGAATCTCGGGCCGTTATGCAACAAATTCTGACAAGTGGTCCCACTTGTCTCTCCCTGGGGAGCCTGAGAAACAGGTCTTCCTCCATTCCGCGTTATCTTAGCTCTGAGATTTCAGCAAAATTCGAGGAGCCAGACTTGTASCCATCCAGCTCTCTTGCCTTTTATGTTCCTGCCTCTCATTGGATCAAATCTTGCTATGGTGAGGATGAGCTCTATTTCTTAGAGGGTTTAACAAGGTCTGCAACCCAGACCAGGCTAAACGCCAGTCCCCGAAACTTNATCAAATCTTGCTATGGTGAGGATGAGCTCTATTTCTTAGAGGGTTTAACAAGGTCTGCAACCCAGACCAGGCTAAACGCCAGTCCCCGAAACTTCGGCTCGGCATGATCCTCAGGCTTAGTAATCTCCTCAGGATAGTTATTTTAGGGGGGGGACACGGGCGATAATCACCTCTCCTTGATATTCCTGACGTTGGCAGGAGGGTTATTCAGATCTTTCTCTAAGACAGAGCTGCTCTAGCACTCTCTTAATGTGTCTAATTACTCTGAGTCAGAGCTACCCCAAACCAGGTCTGGCATACATATATTGCCTTATCACACGGGATTTTCTGAAGCAAAGCACGACGCAATGCAAGACGCACGAGCAAGAGAAGAACACGAAGACTACTTGAAGCCATTGTTCGATATTGACAAGCTATTTGAAGTTGCGTGACCAACGGAGAAGAGCTTGTTCAACCTAGGCGATAAGTATTTAGTATCATGTGTTTTGATACTTTAGTTTTCATATATTACTTAAGATTTTTGTATTGATCAGAAAACAAGAAAGTAATATAGTTTTCGGGTTTGTACACCCAAGTTCAAAAGTACTTTTACTTGTGAACTGAATTTGTTTTATCGTGTTCTTAAATTTATTTCCGCTGCATATTTTTATTTTAACTCTGGTTGATGTTGTTAGTCAGTGTTGGTTAACATTGAATAATAACATCATAAAACTGAGACTTATTTTTAAAATCATGGACCTTTAAATTTTACAATTGGCATCTAGAGCGGGTTACTTAACCTTTTAAGTGCTGATCCTTATTTTAGGTGCTATGGATGCTCAAGGCAACCCAAGGCCTCCGATTCTCAATGGGGAGAACTATTCTCTCTAGAAACAGGGGATGCGGTGGCACTTAAAAAGCTTTGACGAACGTGTATGGAAAACCGTCCTCCTTGGATGGGAAAAGCCACGTGTTACTGATGGGGAAGGCGATACCTTTCCCAAAAAGGAAGTTGATTGGACTCCTGAGGAAGCAGCTGCTGCAAACTGGAATTCCAAATGCATCAATACCTTGTGTAGCTGTGTAGATGCAAGCTACTATCGAGTCATCAAGAATTACGAGTCAGCAAAGGATGCATGGGATGCACTCCAAAGTGTGTGTGAAGGAACTGCGAGCGTGAAGAAATCAAGGCTGAGAATGTTGATATCCACTTTCGAAGCAATGAGAATGGATGAGAAGGAGTCGATCATGGACTACGCCATGAGATTGTCAGACGTCACAAACGAGTGCAGAGAACTTGGTGAGGCAATAACTAACTCTCGACTTATAGGAAACTGCTGAGGTCTATTTCGAATAAATATAATATGAAGGTGGTTGCCATATAAGAGTTTAAAGATGTTGATAACATTGAGTTCAACACCTTAGTTGGAAACCTTAAGCAGTACGAGATGGAACACCTTGTTTCCAACTCAAAAGAGAAGAATGTTGCCTTTTCCTCCGATACTAATCCAGAAAACTACGAAGATGATGAGGAGTTTGATTTCAATGGGATTCTGAAAAAGATGGAATCCCCCACGCTTGAAGAAGATGAATTTTCATTTGTTACCCAACATTTCAATAGTTTCTTGAAGAAGAAGAATAGCCTTGGAGGCTCAAGCACGAAGACCAGGCCACAGGTGTCTACACCAAAACTTACTGGACGTGATCTTTCCAGATCTCAGTCCACATCCTCAATTCCCAATGCATCCAACCCCACGAGACCTCTCAGTGAGGTGCAATGTCATGAATGTAAAGGTTGGGGACACTACAAGAATGAATGCCCTAACACTCTTAGGAAGAAAAGCATGGTTGCTACTGACTTCACTGAGGATGTCAATGATTCCGAGTCAACTGAACCTGTTCCATCCTTATTTACCCATGTTGTGTGGGACGATGACGTCCATGTTGATATCCTTGAAACCAACATCGTGTGCTTGAATGCTGAAACTACTAATTACCATAAGGAATACAAGCTGCTAAGTGTTGAACACCAGCGACTGTTTGTCAGTTGGGGGAAACAGGTACTCAAGGTCAAGGATCTCATGAAAGAAGTAGAAAAACTGACCAAAGAAAAGGATGATCAGCTTGACATAATTGTCCATTTGGAAACATCTCTTACCAAGAAGGATGCTGAGTTAGAAAAGACGAAAACCGAGTTAACAAAGGTCCAAGGAGCCATATCAAATCTGAACAAGGGAAAGGCGAAGCTTGATGAAATCTTAGAGATAAGATTCCCAGAAACCTCGAAGCATGGAATTGGTTTCAAACCTAATCAACCAACGCAAGTTTCAAGTCAAGAACAGAAATCTTTCAAATGACACAAAAGGCGAAGGAGACAGTTTGTGTACCATCATTATGGTGAACCAGGGCACATTAAGCTTTTTTGCTGGAAGATTATAGGCGAGAGAAGACACTTTCAGAGAACTAATGCGGCTGCTAAATCCAATGTTGGTTTTCGTCATACCAACACCAGATCAAACAAGTGTGGGTCAAGAAAAATAACGTCAAGTGTAATATGATTCATACCTCCTTGAAGTCCCACGTACCTAGAGCCTGGTATTTCGATAGTGGTTGCTCCAAGTATATGACTGGGTCAGAGGAGCTTCTTTCCAACATTGTCAGATTTCAAGGTGGAAAGGTAAAGTATGGTGGAGGCGCAAATGGCCAAATTGTTGGTCAAGGAACTCTCCATGTTCCTGGCGTAGTAACCCTGGAAAATGTGTTGCTAGTAGAAGGACTTACTTCAAATTTGATTAGCATAAGTCAGCTGTGCGACGGAGGCTTTAGTGTCAAATTCAACCGTGAGAAGTGTGAAGACCGTGAGGAGAATGGTCCATGTATCCTTATCGGACAGAGGACTTCAGATAATTATTATCAAATCAACAGTGATGCTTTTTGCAAGTTATCTCAACTAAGTGATGCTGAGGTGTGGCATCATAAACTGGGGCATGTCAATTACAAGATGATGGACAGGTTGGCCAAAGAAGAAGAAGTGACTGGGCTTCCAAAGCTAAACACCAAGATCATTCCTGTTTGTGAGGCATGCCAGAAAGGAAAGCAGGTCAGAGTACCACATCCATTCCAACAAAGTCTCACTACATCTTCTTGCTTTGAACTCCTTCATATGGATCTCATAGGTCCACTTGAGGTCGAGAGCCTTGGTGGTAAGAGGTATGTTTTAGTTATTGTCGACGATTTTTCTAGGTTCACTTGGGTAGAATTTCTAAAAGAAAAATCTGAAACTTTTGAGGCTTTTAAAAAACTTGCAAAGAAGCTATGTGTAAGGTTCAATGTGAGCACTGGTAGGATTAGAACTGATCACGGTAAGGAGTTTGAAAATGCATCTTTCTCTAAATACTGCACTTCGAAGGGCATAAGTCATGAATTTTCTTCACCTATTACTCCACAACAAAATGGCATAGCCGAACGCAAAAATAGGACTCTTCCTGAAATGACTAGAACTATGTTCATTTCAAATAGCATAGCAAAACGCTTTTGGGCTGAAGCAATGAACACTGCATGCCATATTACAAATAGGGCTTATTTTAGACCAGGGTCATGTGCTATTCCCTATGAATTGTTGATGGGTAAAAAACCGAACTTGAGCTATTTTCATGTGTTTGGATGTATTTGCTATGTGCTCAACAATAGAAATCATCTAGCTAAACTGGACTCAAAAAGTGACAAGTGCATTTTCATGGGTTATTCTCAAACTAGTCATGCATATAGGTTATTTAATCTTAGAACTCAAAGCATGTTTGAGTCAGTTAATATCAAGTTCGACGATCTAACGACTGGAGTCAAACCTTTCGAGGATAATGATCTGGTTTATGATCAAAATCCTCAAGAAAATGTCACTCCTACTTCAGATGAAAGTGCAGGAATTGAGAACCGAGATGCAGGTGCTGAATCCAGAGAATTGAGAGATGTTGATACCAATGTTGATACTGGCATCTCAACATCCGAACCAACATCAAGCCAAGCCACTGCAGAATCAGATTCTAATTCTGAAGACGAAGATCCAGCTGATCCCATTGATCTTCATCAGAGAGATATCCCATCTAGGATTCAGAAAAACCACCCCGTGGGCCAAATTATCGGTGATTTAGACAAAAGGAGTACAAGACGGAGACAGATAAATTTCAAGGAAATGGTCAGGTACGTGTGTCTGTCTACAAATTGCTCTAAGATTCGTAAATCTTTGTACCTTTCTAAAATAGAGCCCAAGCGAGTGGAGGATGCGCTCAAGGATGAGTTCTGGATTCGGGTAATGCATGAAGAGATTGACCAGTTCGCCAAAAACGACGTTTGGGATTTAGTGCCACGACCAGAAAATTCCCACGTGACGGGAACAAAGTGGATATTCAAGAACAAGACTGATGAAACAGGCAACATTGTGAGGAACAAAGCTCGACTGGTTGCACAAGGGTATACACAAAATGAAGGGATCGATTTTGATGAAACATTTGCCCCTGTTGCCCGCATTGAGTCGATGGTCAAGGAGTTTGTTACTCGAATGTCCGATACATTCGAGATGAGCATGGAAGGTAACCTCTCATACTTTCTTGGTTTACAAATCAAACAGCTTGATGATGGTATTTTCCTTTCCCAGGCTAAATATGCTAAGAACTTAGTTAAAAAGTTTGGTTTAGAAAGTGAAACTCACAAAAAAACGCCACTGGGAAAAACTGTGAAGCTGTCGAGAGACGGTATTGGTAAGGGTGTTGATAACACCATGTATAGAAGTATGATAGGGAGTTTGTTGTATTTGACAGCAAGTAGACCAGATATTATGTATAGTGTGTGCTTATGTGCTAGATATCAGTTTAATCCAAAAGAGTCACACTTAAAAGCAGTTAAAAGAATAATAAGGTACATTGTTGGTACAACTGAACTAGGTGTGTGGTACACAAAAGATACTGGTACTGAACTTGTAGGGTACACTGATTCGAATTGGGCTGGGGATGTGGTAGATAGAAAGAGTACTACTGGGGGAATTTTTTTTCTGGGTAACAATTTAATCTCTTGGTACAACAAGAAGCAAAATTGTACATCTTTTTCTACAGCTGAAGCCGAGTACATTGCAGCTGGAAGTGCATGCACACAATTACTGTGGATGAACCAGATGATAGAAGACTACGGTCTGCACAGTAGTATCTTGACTGTGCTGTGTGACAATTCCAGTGCCATTGACATCTCGAAAAATCCGGTGCAGCATTCTCGAATCAAACACATTGACATAAGGTAGCACTTTATTCGAGACTTAGTTGAGAGGAAGACTGTTAGCCTTGAGCATATTGGAACAGATAATCAGCTTGCTGACATCTTCACTAAGGCATTAGATTTCGAGACCTTCTCTCGTTTGAGAAGAGATCTCGGTATGTGCATTGTCTAACCAATGTTAGTTTGTGATGTTGTGACACCCTATATCAAAAGCAGTCACAACATCTGTATACTTTTGCATGCATTTTTATCTTTCTTTTCATACATAATCTTAATGCATTGAGTTTGATTGAAAGTGCAATAAGGTCATGTGTTGCAATAAAAGTGATGGCAAAAAGAACCAACCTCTTCAATTAGGTGATTGTGGGATTTGCCCGCAGAAACTGGTTTTCTCCCAGGTCCAAAAACAAGAGGTTTTTAACAGCAATTGCTGAAGATTAAAAGATTCAAATCCCTTCAAGGATGAAGAAAATCTGGATACAAAATGATCCAATCTTTAAATATCACCTTCTTTAGAGATCTTGACATAATCATTAACTTGGGTTAAGGGATAAGTTTTCATTGACTTCACCTAAGGCAATGTTGGTTTATAATGTTATCAGTAATAAAAAGTAACATTGGATCAAGTCACTGAAATCTTAACATGTTTTTGTAAACTTTTTTAGGTCATTATTTTTAGGCATCCCGTAGGACATTCATACTTTGTGAAGATGCCATCTTGTTGTGCGTATTGTTGCTTGTGTTCTTTGTCTATCTTGAAAACTCTTAATTTTCTTTTGAATTGAGCTAACTAAGTATTTCAGTGGAGTTAAAATCGAACGGCTGGACAGGTAATAACGAGGCAGATTTGGTGAGTGAAGATTAACATTGCACAAGATTGATACTACCGGGCTGATGGTTCAATTTTTCTAGATTTGTACTTCGGCCGATTTTGTGTTCAGGTCTGTGCAATTTATTTTTTTTCAAAAGGTAGAGATAATGGGATTGTTATATGATCACGTAGCCTAAACTGAGGGGGAGTGCGCTTTTTAAAAGGAAATAAAAATTGTGCTTAAGCCCAAAAATCCGCAAGGGGTGACATTAGGGATTTTTCCTTTAATTTTCTTACCTTCTCTCTCCTTCAACGGTCATTTTTTTAAGGATAAATACTGGTTCTCTTTTTACCGTTTGATCACTAATCCCCTGAAAATTGAACTCTTAAGCTCTCCTTATCTCTCTCCAATTCTCTCGATTTTCTTGTCTTCTCTTGTGTGTCTGAGAATCTGTAGGATGACAAACTCGTCGCCGCCTTCATCTGTTCCAGAATTATCAGCAGAGCTCCGCCGCCCCGACGAACAGGTTCCGGAGCCCTATGTGAAAATTGGAGGCCTGGATATACGTGCCGAAATCGGTGGTGGTTCTCCTTCAGACCCACCACCGGTAACAACATCACCGCCTTGCTCGCCGCCGCTCGAATTTCAACATGTAGTCCCAACTCAGTCACCGGTTGACGTCGTTCCTGTGTCGCAGGTGTTCCCAGGTCAGCCCGGGAATGAAATTGATGTTGATAATCCCTCGGATTTAGCTTTTGTTGCTGAGACGTTTGGAAGAGTTGGGAACCCTACCCTGAAACGGTCCCGACGCCTGCACAATATTCCACCCAGCGTTGTGCCGCCTGCAGTACCGAAGAGCAAGGCGGGGCCGCGCCGCAATGTGCCGATTGAGCATATGAACCTCACGGAGGATGTCACTGTGATATCCAACCCTGATGATGAATATTTTGTTCCTGCTGCTCCGGTTGAGGGGTCCGTGCCGCCGTTTAGTTCTACCCCGAGTCTGCCGGCGAAGAAGTTTACTCGCCGGAAACAGCTTGTGCAGAAGGCCGACATGAGATCTGGCCCGGTAAAAGTTAAAGTTTCTCCTGGCTCAACTGCAATAGAGTATTCATCCCCTCCCTACACTATTTGGATTTTATCACCGGAGAAGTGACTAGCTCATCTAAGCCACCGACTGATAGTTCTCCTCCGTCCCCTGTTCGTAATGATCAACCCGAGTTTGATCCAGAGTTGTTTGAGTATTCCCCTGATTCCTCGTTTGATGTGCCTCTTCGAGATATTCTTAATGATTGCAGGAAGAACAAGAAGAAAAAGAAAGTGGCTGCGGAGGATGATGTTGCTACTCATGTTGGTTCCCCCATACCAATATCACATCAATTACCGTCTGTTTCGTCCTCCAGTGCTGCCTCTATTCCGATAGCTTCTCGTGCACCCACGCCAATTTCTTTCGACGCCTGTGCTCACTCCCAGTCCTCCTCGGGTACTCCTTCTCAGACCCCTGAGCTTGAGGATATGGTGCCTTTTTCGGAAGAGTTTTTTACTGCTGAAGCTGCCGATTTGTTTGCCACTTACCAGACCCGCCACATGATCGCCGAGCGCCGAGTCCCGGTTGAGCTATTTGAGAAACAAAATCTAATTGCCTATCTTCAACACAAAGGTATGTATTCCACCGTTTCCATGGCCATGCCTTTCATACGAGATGTCGTTGTCGAGTTTTATGCCAATCTTTTGCCCTCTATGATTGATTTGGAGTCTGTCAATTATGGCAAAGTATATGTACGTGGAAAGGTGTTTTATTTCACTCCTGCTTTGATTGATGAGTTGTTTGGCATTGAGCCATACCGGGGTGACTCGACGGTTGATGATATAAATGAGGTGGTTTTGTTTTTGTCTGGTGGTCTGGTTAATTCGTGGTTCGAACAGCTCCATAGTACTCGCCTGTCATCTCTTTACTCTATTCTGCATAAGCTTGCTATTTGTAATTGGGTTCCCTCCAAGAACACAACATGTGTTACGCGGCCTCAGGCCCAGTTCTTGTAAAGGCTTGGGAGGGGAATCAAATTTAGTTTTGGCCAGCATGTTTTTGATATTATTGCTAAGTTTGCCACCACAAAGTCCGTGGCCTCGTTGTGTTTTCCTTCTTTGATTTCCAGCTTGCTAGAGAACCAAGAGTTGACGCTTCGTCCCGATGATGTGCTCACGGGTGAATCTGATTGGTTTGCTTTGAGAGGTCAGCATGTTACCGGTGCCAGAGTCATTGATCTTCCTTGGTAGGCGCCGTTTCAAGCCAATGTTGGTAGTGGTGTTGGGACGGCCGATTCCAACATGGTCCGCATTTCTGCGCAGGTCCTTCGTGCGCATGTGGCGTCCGTTGATTTGTAGATGGCTCAGCTGAAGGCTCTTCGTAACTCTCTCTTAAAGGCCCTTTCGCTTTCTGGTCAAAAAGGGGGAGAGGATGTTGACGTGGATAATGATACTGTTGGTGGGGAAGATGCTGTTGCTGCCGAAGCCTTGGCTAGTCTTGCTCAGGAAAAGCGAAAGAAGCGTATTCGCTCCCACAATAAGGCTTTGAGGAAAATGATGCGAATGCAGAAGAAGAAGAGAAATGATAGGGGTGAAGGAACTTCGACATCCCCTCGTCGTTCGAAAAGGGTTCGAAGTCAATAAGTTCCTTTATTCTGATTTGTTTTGTTAAGTGTTATTTTGAACAATGTTAGTTTGTAATGTTGGTTTGAACTTTAACAACATTGGGTGTTTTGTTTAGGGGGAGTTTTCTAACTTAGGGGGAGTTAGTATTTTTATGTTATTGCGTCGTAGTGTTTTGTCCAAAAAGGCAAAAGGGGGAGATTGTTGAGAAATTTATTCTTGGCAATAATTCCTATTTTGTTATTTGCATTTCTTAGGTACAGAATTAATTAGGAACTCTAGATTGTGTTTCCTAGTTTATTTATAGGATTTTATTTTCCTAGATTGTGTCTAGATTTTAGTATGCTTATTTTTCAAGTTTAGAATTCTAGAATTGTCTATTTAAGACAAGAAGAATTCTAAAGCTATTCACGACTTTTACGCACGGGATTTTCTGAAGCAGAGCACGACGCAACGCAAGACACACGAGCAATAGAAGAACACGAAAACTACTTGAAGCCATTGTTCGATATTGACGAGCTATTTGAAGTTGCGTGACCCACGGAGAAGAGCTTGTTCAACCTAGATGACAAGTATTTAGTATCATATGTTTTGATACATTAGTTTTCATATATTACTCAATATTTTTGTATTGATCAAAAAACAAGAAAGTAATATAGTTTTCGGGTTTGTACACCCAAGTTCACAAGTACTTTTACTTGTGAACTGAATTTGTTTTATCGTGTTCTTAAATTTATTTTCACTGCATATTTTTATTTTAACTCTGGTTGATATTGTTAGTCAGTGTTGGTTAACATTGAATAATAACATCATAAAACTGAAACTTATTTTTCAAACCATAGATCTTCAAATTTTACATTTACTTTTGTAACAAATTTGTCATTTCACTAATTTGAATTGATATACACTCATTTCTTATTTCGTTTATCACACGTGCATACAGTACCCTTTTATTTGAAACTATAAACTGAAAATTGTGATAAGAGCTAACCACAACCAACTAAAATCAATTTACCCAAGTATTAGTCATCTTTTTCCCATAAATTTCCAATTTGGTATTTGACCAGTTGTATTGTAAGAATAAGAAATCTATGAATCCAATTGTGTAAATTGTTAACAGGCATTGTTTCAAAAACCGACTGAGGCGTATGCCTCGAGACGCGCCTCGTAACAGTTTTGGGGAAATCGGTTCAAAGTGGTCGCATCAAACTCCCATGTTAGGAACGTCCGCCTCAATGTGTCGAGGTGTACGCCTCGACTCGAATGCGCCTTGAGGCGGATGCCTCAGTGTAAGTGCATGTTTTTTATTTTATATTTGAATTTTCCCTTTTATGTTGTTTTTTCTTTATTTATTATTATTTATAAATGTGTAAAAGAATCTAAAACCGGTCGGCCCAAAAATCATGCGCACTCCTTTCTCTTCTCTTCTGCTCGATCTGCCCTCTCTATCTCCACTTTTTTCTCCCCTTTATTCTAAACAAATTATATGGTTATATAACTAAAGGTTTTTGTATTGTTAATTTGTTATATAACTTTTAAAAACAGAAAACTAAAATTAAAAAAAAAAATCTTCAGCAGTTAGTTGAGTTTTTTAAAAATAACCCCTTTATATATTTAAAGGTTGATTGTTACTTGTTAGTTGATTGTTAATTTTTGGTTTTGACTTAATTTCAAATTTTTTATTTTTATTTTTTATTTCTTTGCCACCGTCTTGATACTTGGATTTAATTGTTAGTTAGTTAATTGTTAATTTTTGGTTGTCAATTAATTTTAAACTTTTTAGTTGACACACTCGCGTGCGCACCCACCCACCCACACATATATTTTTAGACTTATTTTTATTATTTTTTATTTTTTATTTTAGTTTATTCTCAAAAAAATTAATGCGGACGCCTTATTCTGCTTCGAGGACTACGCCTCGTCTCATCCGAGCAAAACGTATCGTTTTAGCCTTTCATTTTTTGAAACATGGTTTAACATGTAGCTAATCTTAAAACCAATTGGGCCCACCACCATAAGATTTCCCGTAATTCACTTTCTAGTGGGGGAGCAAAAGATGAATAATTTACATTAACTCGTGTCGTTGGGATTTAGTATGTGTTTAGATGTTATTAGCTATCTATTTGAAAATGCAGATGTTACCTCCATTATTGCATAGGATGCACTAATTGTAAATACCTAAAAATTAAAAATATAAAAGAGTTACTTGAGATTTGGTTATAGAACTCTTCTCCAAGTGATTCATATTTCAACTTCTTTTTTCCTTTTTACAGAATACAATTATAAATATGAACCATACAATTAGTCAATTATTTGCTTCAACATGGGTTATAGGCTGTCATTTACTCAATTAAAACTTTTCGTTTTGCTTGTAAGTTACATTATCTTACGTTTCTTGACAAATGAATCGTTTCTAATAATGATCATTTTTCCTTTTCTTTTCTTCGTTGTGAATATGATATGCTAACTACCCACATATTTTCCACAAAGACCAAGCTTGACCAGTCATTTTCCGTAATCATCCCGCTAATCTCCTCTATATATTAATCTAAAATCCTCTTATTTTATATATCTATTTCTCATGTTTCGTTAGCTTTTGGAAAAAATTCTTGAGGTCCGGTGTCATTCAAACCTAATGTTAACCTAATTTAGTATCTTCCTTTTCTTATATTTTATCTAATTTAATATTTTCATAATATTATATTTTGACTAATTCAATATTTTTCTTTTATTACATATTACATAATTTAATATTTTCTTTAACATATTTTTCATAATTTAATATCTTATTTTTATTCTAAAAATATAAATAAGTTATACTTAATTAGAATAAAAATACATAAGTTGAATTAATTTTTATTTATAATAAAATTTAAAATAACTTTTATTTTTAGAATTTTAAATAGTTATTAAAAAAATACGAGGTATATAAAATTATTATAAAAGGAAAATAAATATAAAAAATATAAATATAAATTTTTTTATTTAATCCTGATATATTGAATATAAAATAACATGAAAAATATATATGAAAAACTATTGTTACGCAGGAAAACAAACAAAAAAAAGAAACAAAAAAGATAAATAAATAAATAATAATAAATTATTACGCCTAAGAAAATAAATATTAAATATATTTTAAATCTCCTTAACTAATTTCAGTATAATGCATTGATACACACATTGTATATCTATACGAATAAATTACTATTTTACGCAAAATAATAATAATAATAATAATAATAATAATAATAATAATAATAATAATAATAATAATAATAAAATTGCATATACTACAAGTTAGATGTTCGACATTTTTTTCATGAAATTATTAGTCTTATAAATTTTAATTCTGTATCACATATTTACATGTGACACGAGTATTGTATGTTTTGCATTTTTTTCAAACTCTATTTTTACGAGTTTTCCTGTCAAGTTTAGGGTATTTTGATATATTTTAAAATTAATTTTCGTGACTCACGATAAAAAAAAACACTTTGAAAATTCTTTTTTGTAAAAATCAGTTTTACTCTAATTAGAACAAATAATGTTCTTATTTGTATGTTAAAATTATTTATTGTGAAAAATAATATTCTTGTATATAGAAAGAATAATATTGAGACATGTATGTGAAATTTTCAATATTATTTTTTTATTATTTTTAATAAATAATACTATTTCGCGCATAATATACTGGTGTTAAACTAATTGACGTATATTGCAAAAGCACTTGGCACGTTGGTATACATAGTAACGATGATGGCCCAATTACAGATTGAACTAGAAAGTTCAGAGTCCGTCTTCATGTCTAACATCCTTGTCCAATTAATCAGTTATGGGCCTTACAGTCTGGCATGAGTGGCAGTTAATGACTTAATGGACTCACGGTTCTTAATTGGGTTCCACTCTTACTTCCAACCTACAGATTCTGGACCGATGATTTTTCTATGTCCAATTTTTTATGTATTCGGACTTTGTTATACATCTCTTTATTTTTCGATTATTCACGCTTCAAACAATTTTTTCTCTTTTAACTTTACTTCCACTTAATTTTTAAATTCTAGTTTACCATAACAAATCATTAACAATAAATAATAAAAATATCTTGAAAATAACCAAATAAAATATTTATTTATTTTGTTCGGTTATTTATCGCATTTCGCATCATTGTTTTTAGATTAAGTTCGGAATTTGCAATTTTGTTCGCGTTTGATTCGGCCCTGGTCGTCCAAATTTATGACAGAAGTTTGGCAAGAAGAAGTCAAATTTTGCCTTCTAAGTCGACCATATTTAGCCCAAATTTATGCCCAGCCCAAACTTTTTATATCGCTTTTAAAATCGATGTAGAAACTACTTTTACATCGATTATATAAGAATTAATGTAGAAATTATTTTACATATATTAGAAACAAATATTGTAACATCAGTTTCTATGGAGCCGATGTAAAAACTTTCTTCGTTTTGTTTTGCATTGGAAATAGAGTTTTTACACGACCGAAATCTTAAGAACTTCGACCATAGACAAAGGCAGAATATTTAACAAGTTTTGGCCAGTTTACTTCAGACCCAAAATTCACAAAAATAAGAAACTGACATCCAAACATTCATTTTCATATTAATAACAACATAAACTCAACCTACAAATAATATAATTAAGATTCGCCACACAAATATCAAATTAAACACAAAATTCGAATATCAACCTTCTTTCGCTTCTTCTTCTTCTTTAATTTTAATTTTTTTCGGAAAATAAGCGTGGTTAGAAATTATAGTGTGACTTAGGAATATGGTTAATTTGGATGGAGGGGTATTAAGGTAATTCACTCTTCTTGTACATAGCAAAATGTAATTAGAAAAAACGAGTGTTATAAATATTCGGTTGCAGCAAGTAAACACCCAGCTGTGGAGAATTGGCCTTTTTCTAATTTCGTACAACTATTCGAACCCTTCCCATTACCTTACAAACCCACTT
>BMAC01000162.1:466845-500201 GCA_014905375.1 Phtheirospermum japonicum
AACGAAATGGACCGCCCACAAGCACGTGCAAGACAACAATACCGTGCGCAAGAATTTGGCTAGCTCATCACAAGGCGGTGGACATTCTGGTTTCGGGCGTAGATGTTAGATAGTTGTTGTAACACGTTGGCACTATTTGATGTTTGTAATTCGTGGGGAGCACAATAAGTAGTTCATTGTTATTGTATTCATGCTCTAATTTGTATTAATGTCTGAATTTATTGAGTTATACTTCATTTTGTTTCACGTTATTGCACGTTATTCACTATTTTACAGTTTAAGTGTACTTATCTCGCAGATGACATATAACTCATATTAATTGTTATATTTCATGTTGTTTCACGTTATTGCACGTTATTCATTATTTTACAGTTTAAGTGTACTTATCTCGCCAGATGACATATAACTCATATTAATTGTTATATTTCATGTTGTTTCACGTTATTGCACGTTATTCATTATTTTACAGTTTAAGTGTACTTATTTCGCAGATGACATCACCGCTACTGAGCCAGCAGCATTTACATAGATCGAGGAGTGTGGCCGGTGGTCAGATGGATGACGTTCTGAGGGTGAAACGTGCAGTGCGTAATATTTTCTGGGATTTCAGTGCAGAGGATGGAGGTCTGCATCCCCGTGTTATGACAGTGCTACACCGTTGGGGCTTATACGGGGTAGCACGATGTGGAGCGATTCCTAGATTGGACTGTCATTTGATCACCGCATTGGTTGAGCGATGGCGCCGAGAGACACATACCTTTCACCTGCCCATGGGAGAGGCCACGATCACTCTGCATGATGTGGCCATTATTTGGGGTCTTCCTATTGAAGGTGCCCCGATTGATGATGTGCAGTGGGACAAGGAGGATTGGGTTGAGTACATCTGGGAGCACGTAGGTATATATGTGAATCCCGAGGAGGAGATCAAGGGTGAGACTCGTATGAAGCTATCGACACTGAGTGATCATCTACGTGTAAACCAGCCAGGTGATGACACGCCACAGCACGAGGTGGTGCAGTACGCTCGTGGCATTGCACTTCTATTGCTAGGTTCGTTGTTGTTGCCCGGTACAACGATATATTACCTGCGTCTTTTCGAGGATGATGATATAGCATCGGGGATTAGTTGGGGTAGTGATGTGCTTGCTCATCTTTATCGAGAGTTGTGTTTGGCTGTGCAATCAGACAGGAAGACGATTAGTGGCCCGATGGAGTTGTTGCAAATTTGGGCTTGGTCCCGAGTTTCATCTATTAGACCAGAGCCCACGGATCTTTCCTTCGATCTGGATGAGACCATGTATGATGCAGCCTCCAACGTCACGCTGCCCGTACCGCCGTACGGTGCTAGGTATATTTGTTAACTGTAATATTCATCTACTTATCTAAAGGTTTGAATCATCTCGTTTGGATAACTTAACTTGGATTATCWCGCAGGTGGATTGCGGAATATAGTCATACTCGTAGCTCTAGGAATTCAGTACGAGTATTTCGGGACTCACTCGATCGGCTGAACGAGTTAGAGGTAGAGAACTAAAAGAGTTTTACTTATGTTAATTTTAAAATMGAATTTGATATTGATTTTTGAATTGTGCAGTGGACGTGGGAACCCTACGATATGGCTGCACCTGAAATACAGGCACTGGGGGATAGGTGTTTGAGTGAGAATTGGATGAGTGAGTGCCCACTGATTTGCTGGTCGGTTGTCGAGATCCATTTTCCCAATCGAGTGACCCGACAATTCGGTAGATGTCAGAGGATACCAGAGAAAAGCGTGGTTGATATCGAGGCTCTACATAGTGTATCACGAGCACACATGCATCACGTCCGGTGGACTGTATATTATCATGCATGGATTCAAGCATGGGAGTCACGAGAGACAACGAGGATACAAGGCACTCGGGTAGATAGAGGTGCGGGTACAGTGAGCGGATATCGCAGATGGTATCGGGATAATGCACGCAGTTTCATCTCTCGTTTGGAGAGACATGCACAGGGAGGTTTTCAGCCATCAGACGTCAGCGTGCACGATGACATTGTACTAAATCTTTTTCAATTTTCTCGCATAATTGGTATTTCTTTAGTTATTAGATTTGATGTTCGTCTTTCGGTGTTCTGTAGGGTACTTGAAATCAACGACTCGATCGTGTTGCGTTAGATGTTCGAGACGACGATTTTGACTCTTATCATTGTATGCACGATGTGGTGGAGTCAGTTGCAGATGAGATGAGGCAACGACTCCGTATTCGTGGGGAACTAGATGAGGATGCTCCAGATGAGCGCACGGGAGGCGCGTCTGGTAGTGGAAGAAGGAGGAGCGTATCAATTCGCGGAAGGAGGAGTGTATCTCACGACGCTCCAGATGAGTATACAGCACCCACGTCTGGTAGTGGAGGACGTGGCATACATATTGGTCAATCATCCTATAACGTGGAAGGTGATTACGTGCCGACCTTTGGAACACCCGCAGAGCAGTTTTATACTCCTTCATATGTTGGGCACTCGTTCGCCGATCTTCTTCAAACCGAATATCCGATTATGAGCCCCGACTTCGCACCTGCACATGACATGGGCATTTCGCGGCCACAGTTCCAAACCACACCCATTCCCATGTCGATTCCCAACGAAACTGCTACTCGTGCACATCGGAGTTTTGGTTTATATATTGATGAGGGTGGAGTTGATAAGCAAGTACAGATTCCAGAACCATCAGCCCCCCTACGACATCACGATCACGACCTACGCAAGGACAAAAAAAAGGCGCGGTGTGGCACGGGATCACATTTGGTCTGATGCTGTTTTGATATTATGTAATTTATTTTAGTTGATGTCGACATTTTCCATTTAGTTCTTCACTTTTCTCATTTCCGTTAAATAAAGTACATTATAATTTCCGTTAATCTTATTTGTTGTTATTTTTATTCTGGTTGTATTTTTAATTTTAAATAAATTTTCTTGTAATTTTTAGAACATATTATGATATGTTTATTTATTTTACCTAATCTAAAAGAATTTTAAACAAATTATAAA
This sequence comes from Phtheirospermum japonicum, assembly GCA_014905375.1. NCBI lineage: Eukaryota > Viridiplantae > Streptophyta > Magnoliopsida > Lamiales > Orobanchaceae > Phtheirospermum > Phtheirospermum japonicum. Next base: position 469,873 of record BMAC01000162.1, read on the forward strand.
AATAAATAATCATTAAAATAAATAATATAGTTAAATAACCATTTTTTAAACAAATTATAAAAATAAATAATCACTAAAATAAATAATATAGTTAAATAACCATTTTTTAAACAAATTACAAAAATAAATAATCACTAAAATAAATAATATAGTTAAATAACTATTTTTTAAACAAATTACAAAAATAAATAATCACTAAAATAAATAATATAGTTAAATAACCATTTTTTAAACCAAATTATAAAAGAATTTTTTTTAAAAAACCTAATTTCCTCATTCGGTATTTTTTTTATTTTCATTTTCTCACCCCGGGACGCCACTCCGACTGGCGTCCCGCTCTCCATTATTATTTTTTTTTTAATTCTGCCCCAAACTTTTTTTTTTTTAATTTAGTCCGAGACGCCACTGTGAGTAGCGTCTCGAAATTTTCCCAAAAACGAGACGCCACTGTGAGTGGCGTCCCGACCTAATTTTTTATTTTTTTTTTTTTCTGTAATACTTTTTCAAATTTGAATAAAAAATATTATATTTATTTAATTAACCCTGCAGCAGCCGCCGTAGTTGTAACATTCGTCTCCGACAGCTACTGGAGATATTTCTTTCAGTCATATCATTTCATTTAGATAAAAATAATCTGCAGAATAAATTGCAACAACAAAATAAATTCTGAGTCCACCCAAGAAATTACAAAAAAAATAAAAATTCAATCCCCTAAATCCAATTCAAACAATTCATGGCAATGGGCGAGACTTCAAATTCCGAAAACCCACCCAACGATGAAGCTATCAAAACCTGGCAAGTCAACCCGGACAGACTAACTCTGATGCATCAAAAGATCGCCAACACGCCGCGCATACTCAGCCGGTCCGCCGGCAAAAGCTCCTGCTGCATCTTCACCGTTCCTCAGAGACTCGTCCAAATCAACGGCCCATCTTACCAGCCCCACATCGTCTCCGTGGGCCCCTACCACCACGGCGACCCGAATCTCAACATGATCCAAGAGCACAAGTGGCGATTCCTGGGCACCCTGCTGAAACGCACACAAATCAGCCTCGAATCGATTTTGCGGGCCGTCCAGCCGCTCGAGGCCCGGGCCCGCGAGTGCTACTCGTCCGCCATCCACATCTCCACCGACGAGTTCGTCGAGATGCTGGCCGTCGACGGCTGCTTCATCATCGAGCTGCTCAGGAAGTTCGGTGGGGTCGTCGCCTTCGAATCCGACGATCCCCTGCTTTCCTTATCCTGGGTTTATTCCTTCTTTTTGCGGGATTTAATCCGGCTCGAGAATCAAATCCCTTTTTTTATCCTCCAGTGTCTGTTCGACCTGACCCGAATGCCCGGAGACGAATCAGGTATTATCATATTATATTGTATTTATAGATATATGAGTAAAATTATTTAAAATGCTAAAATTTCTCAGGTCACACCCTGTCCATTTTATCGCTCATATTCTTCAACAACGCGTTGCAAAGGCCCGACGAGTTCGTCGACAGGTTTCGACACCTGACGGGGAAACACTTGCTCGATTTGCTCCGGTTGACTTTTATCCCCGACGGGTACGAAGAGGCGAAGCAGAGTAATCACACCAACACTCACGTGATCCAATGCATTTCGAAACTCCGCCGGGCCGGAATTAAACTACGGCCCGGAAATATCGAGGAGAGCTTCCTAGTCGTGAAATTCCGACACGGGGTGATCGAGATGCCGACGATCACGATCGACGATTTCATGAGCTGCTTCCTGTTGAACTGCGTGGCGTACGAGCAGTGCCATAGGGATTGCTCCAAGCACATGACGACGTACGCGACGTTCTTGGATTGTTTGGTAAACACGGCGAAGGATGTCGAGTATTTGTGCGATAAGAACATAATCGAGAATTATTTCGGGACTGATGCCGAGATTGCGAGGTTCATTAACAACTTGGGGAAAGACGTGTCGTTCGATATCGACATGTGTTATCTGTCGGAGTTGTTTAACGAGGTGAATGATTATTACAAGAACCATTGGCATGTTCATTGGGCGAGTTTTAAGTACACTTATTTTAATACGCCCTGGTCTTTTATATCGGCGTTGGCCGCTTTTGTTCTGTTGGTGCTTACGGTGGCTCAAACGTATTATACGATTCTGTCGTATGTTCGTTCGCCTTGATTTCTTTTTATTTATTTTTATGTGTATTTGATATTTGTACTAAAAGTGAACATAAAATGGATGTGTTTTCATTTCTCAATTTCCAATCACTTCTATTAATGTAATTAGTTGTTCATTAATTACCTATCAGCTCGAAGATTCAATAAAAGCTTGTATCAAGAATTTTGCCAAAAGTTCTAAAAAATATATATTGAGCAAACAAGGTCTTATTAATTTATTTTATTAGCAACTAATAAATATATATAGATGCTTTTATAAGCCTTTTGGCGCATGAGCGTGATGATGTTGGTGAGGAGGATGAGCATTGTGGTGGCCGTGGCCATGATGACTCTTGTGGTGTTCATGGTGATGTGGAGGGTGAGCATTGTGACGGCCCTTGTGGTGTGAAGAATGAGCGTCATGGTGACCATGGTCGTGGTCCTTGTGGTGTTCGTGGTGACCATGGTCGTGGTTCTTGTGGTGTTCGTGGTGATGTGGCGGATGAGACTCGTGGTGACGGTGGCCATGAGGTGGCAGAGCATTTTTCTCATCGGGGCGGTGAACATTCCATATTTTCTCCTCATCTTCGAACGTCTGATCATTTTCATTCAGTGACAAGTTCTCGTCTAAAACGCGTGCGAAGGATATCGGAGACATGGTGAGAGCCATAAGGGCAACGAGCCACAAAGCAGAGTACACACGAGTCATCTTTCTTTGGTAGTGTTGGTGTTCAAAAGCAGAACAAGTCTACACCCATTTTATAGTCAGTGTGTGGGCTTTGCAGGATTGAAAGATTGGGTGCTGATATTAAATATGTATTTAATTTGTATGTAGCTATGTGAATATTGGAAAACTAAATTTAATTCTTCTTTATCTTGAGTTTGATTATAGGATTTTGAAGTATTATCCCTACATTAGATTTCGTATATATTTATTTATTATTGCAGCATTTGTGACTCATATTATTTATTTATTTTTGCCGCGATAAATTTTTGTGCAATCATTTTAAGTGCGTTGTGCAAAAACTGGTATCATGAACGTGTACATGTTATAGTATCGAGATTTTAAAAAGAGTAATATTTATTAAAAATACTAAAAAAAATTAAAAATGGTACATACAAATCGTAATATATTTATAATTATTATATATTTATAAATAATATTATATATTTATAATAATTATATATCATTATTTATATTTAATATATATTTATAAATAACTATATTTATAAAATATATTTATAATTATAATATATATATATATATATATATATTATATATATATATATATATATATATATAACTCATAATATATATTTATAAATAATTAATATATATTTATAAATAATTATATATTTAATATATATATTATATATAATAATATTAAATATTTATAATATCATTATTTATAAATATAATCTACATTTATATATATAATATAATTAATTATAAATAAAATTATACCTTAATTGACATATCTAATATACATTAAAAATATAGAAATTGTTACATGTAATTACCTTGGTGAGATATTAACAACTCTTCTATATTTACAAGAGGTTGCGGGTTCGAAACCCACACATGCCATATGTGTGATTTATATTGACGCGGGCTAGGTTGGGCTCGGTTGGATTGTAGGTTTGGACAGAGGCGGGATGGGTTGGGCCTTCTCAAATAAAATATTATTTTTTTTATAATATTTTATAAATACTGATGGGCCCGACAAATTATTAGATGGACCCAAGTGCACCCGATCCCCCATATAAAATCTAACTTCACAATTCTCCACGCACCCCTCTATTGATGAAACCCTATTTTTGCTGCTTCAAAGAGAAATTCATCGCCCAAAAACTCCATCACCGGCGAATCCTCATCAAATTTAACAACAACTAATTGTGATTCTTTTCTTCGATTTTCATCGAATTGGCTTCAAGTTACCACTGAAACAAGCGTTGCTCCACCGACAAAAAATAAATCCTTCAATTTCAATAGACGTGAATCGGTTCGAGTGTAAGTCATTTTTTAAGTTGATTTATTTTTATATTCAATTAGGTTGTGCTATTTCTATTTTTGTTGCTGCAGTTCTTCCAATTTATCTCTCTCCTACAAATATTCAAGTTTCTGGTGCGAGTTCGAACATTCATGAAAATAGTTTCATTACAGGTTTATGATTTCTCCTTTTATGATTTTATGAAAGCAATATGTGATATGTGAAAGCAGAATGTGATGATATGTGAAATTTGTATGTGATGATATACGAGCAATAATATGTGATGGTATATGAAAGTAATAGATGATGATATGTGAAAGTAGAATGTGATGATATGTGTAGTTAGATGTGATGATATGTGAAATCTGCGTGTGATGATATACGAGCAATAATATGTCAAAATAATATATGAGGATATGTGAACCAGAATGTGATGATATGTGTAGTTAAATGTGATGATATGTAAAATATGTATGTGATGATATATGAGCAATAATATGTGATATGTGAAAGTAATATACGATGATATGTGGCAATACTATGTGGTTTTTAAATATGATGATGTGTGACATTTGTATGTGATGATATGTGACAGTAATATATGATGATATGTTTCAGTAATATGTGATGATATATGGTAGTAATATGTGATTAATATTGTATGACTTTTCCTTTTGGTTTGTTTTATTTTTGTTTTATGTAATGAATTCTATTGTTGGTGATATTCAGTCACTTGAGAGAGTAAAGTGGGATGATAATTTGGTTGGCATTATAGTAAATTCCCTTGACGAGGCTTATAACTTGTACAATGATTATGCGTATAGGATTTGGACAGGTTGAGTAATACACTTGAATATGGAGATGGCTAAGTATTTTTTTTTTTTTTGTGTGTGTGTGTGTTTTTTTTCGTATGGATATTCGTGATCATGTAATTACAAATCGTTCCACTATTTTTAATATGAGCTTTCTACTTTGGGGGCAATTCTCTGTTCTTTATTGTCTCACATATTCGTTAACTTAGAAAATAATTTAATATGAGATATCTGACAGAGATCCACGATTTTTGTTGATGTATATGCCTAGTATATTAGATGATATGTTGATCTAATATGTGGATATAATATGTGATGATATCTGACATAGATTCAGGTTTTGGGGTATATAAAATATATAGAAACACGACAAAGTTCACTCTTTCAATTCTTTTTTTTTTTTTTTCAAAAGATAACTGGATTTTGTTCAAATTCTTTCTTTAGCAGGTTCGAGTCTAATCTCGATGTGTTGGAGAATTCTTTAACAATGCCCTTAATGAAAGAGCACACTTCAGATTGTGTACACAACCGAGGATAACGAGGCTGATGACGAGATGTCCCCTTAGGTGCCCATGATGATGCGCCAAGACTTGTTTGGAGACGTGAATGTCAGGACCAGTAGTAATAATAATATTATTCATAATATTTAGAGATTGAATGATACTTTGCAATTCGACTGTCTTGAATAAAGAAGCTCGATCTTTACTCACATTGTTATTCAGATGTCTATATATATTGTGACATATTTTCTTTAGCCTTTAAGATATTTAAGAAGTTGATATGAGATCCAATTTTGCCATTTTGATTACTTGATGTGATTTCTTTCCCCTTCACTTTATCATATTCGTTCATTAACTCAAACATATTAGTGAAAATACAAATAAACTATATTCAAACTAAACTTCAATAACAACAAAATATTTCCCGCCACCTCTACCATGAAATAAATACAAATAGGAATTGAACAATCTGGAGTCAAAATCAAGTCAAATACAAATAACACGAATAAGATATTTACATATGATCACATAGATCATGCACGTATCATCACACATAACATGCATATATAATCACAAACTACATATATATTCAACAGTAATTCCACCCCACCCCCACCCCACACAGAACATGAACATATCATCACAAACTACACATAAATTCATCTATAATCCAAAAATGAAAGAAAAGAAAAGTATATTCATATTATCACACATATCATGCATATATCATCACACAAAATACGCACATATCATCACAGACTATACATATATATTCATCATCATTACTAGAAAAAAAGAATAAGATATTCACATAGCATCACATAGATAATGTACATATCATCATACATAGCATGCACATATCATCACAAATTACATATTTATGATCTTAAGATAATAAGATCTTAACTAATGTAAAATTTTCATTCATACATTTTTACAAACAGTTGATATGCAATAATATAATTTTATTGGCCAAAACATATTAAAGCTGCGTGAAGCAAAAATTGCAGTGACAACAACAATTCGAACCACTTCAAATGCGTTAAATTTGAACAAATCCAGAAAAATGAAAAAAAAAAAAAAAATCAAAATCGACGTTCAACTACAAATTTCGAAAAACATCAAATTCGACCACGAAGAGGTGGCTTTTAGATTTCTCATCATTAGCAGAGTTTGTGAGGCCAAGGTGCTGAGCTGTGGCATGGAAGACGACGAAGGCCATGCCGTGGCTGGTTGGCGAGGCATGATTTCTGCGGAAGTGTGATTGAGAATACGAAGGAAGTTGAGAAGGGGAAAAATACAATTGGGGTTTCTGCATGTGGAATTGGGGCTCTCCAAAAATCTGCACACGTGGAACTTAACCTCACATTTTTTGGGGCTCTCCATATTTAGTGTGGGACTGGGTGCATCCTACAAGATACACCTGGGTCCATGGTATACCCTCTCGGTGGGCCCAAACCATCAGTAAATGCCGACGGGTATTGTATGGTGCCCAGGATCTTTACCGATGGGTTATACCCGTCAGTAAATCCGTCAGCAAATGTTGACGGGTAGAATAATTCCGTTAATATACGCTTATTGACGCCAAAAATGCTGACAGGTAGCACCCACGATACTGATGGGTTTGCTTACGATTTTGATGCGATTTCTTTGTAGTGGGAATTAAGAATCTTAGGGTTTTGTGCTCTCTACGGTCTTTGTTGAAAGATATTCATACCGCCAAAACTCACTCAAACTGGTAGGTTGCCGGAAACCTATCCAATTGTTAAACTTTGTACGCTTCCCTCATTTCTATAGGATTGTGTTTTCCCTGGTCTTATTTGAAATATCATTAAACATTTTATGTGAAATTTACTTTATTTTATCATTGGGTTTCTCTTTTCCGTATAAAAACACAAATTGTTACAAATCATAGAGCACCTCCTCTTTCAACGGACCAGTTGATACCGCCCCACATGATACGCACGTTGGTTCCTTGTAAGCACCATCAGAGGCGGATATAGAAAAAAAAATTAGTGGGGTATTGACGTAATAATTTTATTTATTTATTAAAATGATACTCAAAAAATTATCACATTACATAATAATTATAAAAAGTTCATAAGAGTTAAAAAAAATTATTCTCGTCGAGTTATCATATTTTGAAATAGACGTACAATTGCATCATACTAATAATAAGAAATAACATTTTCTCTAGATATATAACTAAAACAGTTATGGCATATTTGATCTCTTATGCTTTTAAACAATTTTTTTACATGCGTCATTTTGGAAAATACTTTTTTTACATTCGTCATCGTCACAGGAGAAATAACACTAATTTCAGAAGAAAATATACTTTTGAAAAAGTTAAATACTTCTCTTTATACAAATTAAAGAAGACTAATTAAACAAATCATAATTCTATTATGATTTCTAGAACCAAATAATGAATATAATATAAGTGAATTAAATACTAATAGTAATAGTTATTTCTATACTTAACATTTTTACAAAGAAATTTGTAAGTGAGCAAATGCTAAAACCAATAAAGTATTTCCAACAATTGGAATAAATAATAAAAAATTTTAAAATTTACAAGATTTGATGATAAACAAAAATCATCAACTTTTAAACTGAAATCTCCGTAAATTATCATCAAAATATTCTTTATGCATTACTTATTCTAAACAATTAAAGATTAGCGTTGAAAAATTCAAATAACAAAATTAACTAATGTAATTAATTGACTTTTTTTATTGAAACTAAGGAGAGAGTCAATTACTTTTTATAAATAATAATTTTTTTAATGGTCTAACACTCCTATATATATATATTATATTTATTTTCTTTTGGGTGGGGCCGGGGCTACCCATGCCACTAACTAAATCCTCTTCTTAGCACCGTGACAATGAGTTGTAAAATTATAATTAAAAAAAAATCAGGAATTTCTTAGACGAACTTCTAATTAACAATTTCTTTATTTCACGCTCCTCTGCACTAGTACAAAAAAGAAAAAATTACACATGCTAACACGCAGTGAGTTTGAGCCCTGTAGGTGAGATGTGAAAAAAAGAACAAAGAAAATACCTGAAGAATATTTGATGCTCCTTTGGTGTTTGTAAAGAGAGAGTATAAGGGTGTATTTAAGGATGGGAGGTTGCCTTAATTAATCTCGAGTAAAAAGTGAGTTAAAAATGACAACACCCCCAATTTCAGCCCATTGAATTGATCTTGGGTTACTGTAATTGAACTTTGCTCCATCATGTATAACTAGCATTAACCACTCCAATAAATGAAACGACAGCCATCTCAGTTGTAATAGGACGCCTTAATGCCCAATCAAAGCTACAAAAGTCGATGGTTTACACATTAATCATCGTTGTTTTTTTGCATAAAATAATAGTACTATCCAATTTGTAGCCTCTGATATGCAATTTTATTCCTCCACTCATTTTATGTTATTGTGTAATACCTAACTAATTCGTGAGTTTGGTTTATTGCAAACTAATTGAATTTTTAATTTTAATTTTATTTTTATTTTTATACGATGATTAATTGTCTTATAATTAAGTTTTAGACTTTCTCCAAAAATAAATTCTAACGTAAATACAAATTGTATCAGAGAAAATAAATTTGAATATTTAAAATTTATCAAGTTATTGAATTGAAATAAAACATCACTTACTTGGTTTAAATGAAACAAACAAAAAATAATACACTACAACAAAATAAGCCTGTAGGGGCGCTTTTATTAGGACACTTTCAAGATAAGTGTCCTATTATATATATAATGGGACACTAGTTTAAAAAGTGTCCCATTAAGAGATAAAAATGTGTTTTACAATATATGACTCTTTCATGAAGTGTCTTATTACGTGTGAGTTTCATTTAGGTAATTAAATGGAACACTTCAAAGCGTCCTATTATGATATCGACAACTGTAATTAACATTGGCGGGAATGAGTTATGTATTTAGCCGAATTTGAGCGGGCTCCCAAAATGTGATATTTCATGTTTCTTTCCCAGAAAAAGTTTTTACTAAAAACTAAAATATCACTTATTTTTTTCTTTTTATTTTTGAGTATAAATTATATTGTAATATGTATTTAAACATTTATATGCACCAAAATATAATGCTGAAATGAAACACTGATAAATTCTTTAGTAAAACTGCTTTAAAGAAAACAAAGATTACCTTATTAAATTATGTCATAAATTATAGAAAAATATAGATACACTCACTCTCTCTCGTTGTCTTTCACGTTTTCACTTCCTGCCCTAAATCCTAATTCTTATATTCATATCTACAACAACGGGTCATTGTTGTTTACGACGACAAGCAATTGAAGGACAAGATTTAGCAACACAAAATTTTCAGCAGTAAGTTTATTATTTTAGTCCTAATTTTTCAGTCAAATGCTTATTTTCTACCTCAATTTTTAGTAGCCAACCCAATAATCAAGAACTTTTACTGGTTGTCTCATTTCTTGTCAAGGATTAGAATGGTTTCATTTATGCTGTCGAGTTGATTTTGTGAGTTTTTGCATTGAGAAATTTATTATCTTTGTTTCAGTCTTAGAATAATGGCATTTCTCTAATTTTATTTATTTTTTTTTCGAAATTTTCATTTATGAGTTAATGGCCTGTTCATTCCTCTCATCTTTTAACAAAGCCCTTATTTTTATAAGGGATTCATACCAGACACATTCTGTCAACGGTTTAATATGGTTGGATTGAGTATAATATCACATGCTTTAAGTCACATTGAGAACTTGAATATAAATAAGCGAGCACTCTAGTAAACACACACTTAAGGTTATTGTTATTCATCTGAGCTCATACACGAACTCATATTTTGTCGCTTGATGTTTGAATTCTGGTTAAATCCTACAACACATACCCTAGTAACATCTAACATACACTTGCATATCCCAATAATATTAGGAATGGGTAGGTATATCCACATAATCATGTCTCAGTAAGTAAACCAAAGAAACTGTGAATAAAATGCATGTCTAATATCACAATGAATTGACATATAACGCTTTGAAAATTTTGCTACAGAAGTCAAAATTAGAAATAAGGCTAGGTCACATATCAATAAACCAAGAGAGACTAAAAACCAAACTATGACTCCAGATATAATAATATCAAAGGAGAATACACTAAATAACAATTAGCACGTATAAGAAAACTTTGGACAATCTCATGCTTACAAACTAATTCACATTTGAGTCAGAATCACAAAGAAAATGATTGTTGGTACACACAAGCTTAACAAAAAAAACCAAGAGTGCTTGAGATTCATGTTCAAGTGTTTAACAAAGAATCCTGGCCATTAAGGCTTTTGACAGAACAAAAAACACTTGTCTTGGTCCATATATAATTTATTATATTGTTTCTTAGTAACAAATTAATTTGTGTTTAATTTGGGGATTTTGGCAGCCAAGGAAAGTGATAGGGCAGCATATGTTACCAAAATCTGGGTTCGGGGTAGCTCTGACTCAGAATAATTAAATAAGAAAGGGTTAGAACAGCTCTATCTCTATGGACTGGGTAAAAGACCTGGTCGAGCCCCCTGAAAAAATAGAGCTCTTCCTCAGCATTAGCAAAAGCTGGACCTATTGAACAGCGGGGACAAAAGGAAAAAAGAGCCGAGGCATTATGAGATGGGAGAAGGAAATAAGGAAGGTCTGGAAAGGGGGAGACCTGTTTTACTAGATTCCTAGCCGAAGAGACAAAGTGGGGACCACTTGTCAGAAATTTGTTGCGTAACGGCCCTTGATTCGTGGCATATGTGCCTGGGTCCCGGATGGGGTCCCCATGAGGAGAAACTATAAATATCTTAGCCCTAAGGCTGAGAGAGGTACGTCATTCCTTTGAGCATTCTTGCTTTTCTTCTGGAAAACACCTCAACGCTTACTAATTTAAGCATCGGAGAGGTTTCCACCGAAAAAACCACCGGTGGTCCTTTCTAACCTTTGTTTGTGGTGTAGGTTTGGGAAGCTCTTGGGTTTTCAAGTATTATTCAGGTGGCTCACTTTTCGGGTTGAAACAGAAAGAAACAGAGAAGTAATTGACATGATTCTTGAAGTTACTAATTGCCTCCATTTAACAAGTTTCTTTTCAAGGTAATTTTCTATTATTCACATGTATTCTTTTTTGCTTTATATACGTATCTAGTAGGTGATTTTGTCATGTATTTTTATATTATTATTTTAGAATATAGACAGGTTTGTAGATTTGAATAATGATTTGCTGGTATCATTTACATTAATTAGATCTGTGTTGTTCACTTGCTGGCATTTTTGGTGTCCATCTGCAACTCTTCGTTTATGTTAATGAGAAATTAAGAATTGTATGAATAAATGGTTTGCATTCTTTGTACCTTATTTCTGTGCGAATTTGCATTTTCACCGAGTCTGGGATTAAAGAAGATGAATTGGTCACTGCCTTTTTTTTGTTTGGTACAAATAGATTTTTCTTTGTAATTGTGGAAACAGCTGATATTCATTTATGACTGCGATTTTTTATTTATTTTTTTTTATGCTGAGAAATGGTTTTGTAGTAAAATGTTTGTGTGGATGGCTATACTTAATTAGGTTTGTTGAAATGCTTTTTCTGTAAACTTTCATTCGTGAGACTAAAGTATGTGTATTGGTAGAACATCGTTTTTTGCCTACTTGTTCTTGAACTCAGTCGTTGTCAAGTGTGTTGCCTTTTGCCCAAAAAGAGGTAAGGGAGTTTAAGAGAAAAATGGCGACGGGCAGTGTGAGTCCGGCAAGAAGGGGCACGCCGTTTACTGAGGAAGTTATGCGAGATGATGTGCCAGCTTCATATCGCTCCCTAGGCTTCGAGTACAATGGAACCACGGACCCGTGGGACCATCTCAGTCGCTTCGAGATTGCGGCAGCCCTGCATAAATTTTCGGACGCTGTCATGTGTCGGGTCTTCCCGATGACTTTTACTAAATCAGCGCAGCTCTGGTTTAGTCAGCTTCCGCCTAGGTCCATCAGCAATTTTGATGAGTTCAGCTCAGCCTTTTTACACCAGTTTACGAGCTGTAGAAAGTATCAGAAAATGCCACTTGAACTTTTCAGCTTGAAGCAGAAGGAGAATGAGAGCCTCCATGCTTATATCAATAGGTTTACAATCGCCAAGTTAGAGGTGCCCTCTGCGTCTGAAGAACTGTTGGTGAATGCCCTAGCGCAAGGTTTGAGACGAGGGGATTTCTTTCAGTCGTTGGTGGTGAAACCAGCTCTGAAATTTGGGGAGCTCTTGGAGAGAGCGGAAAAGTATATCCATCTGGAAGAAGCTTTGAAGATTAAGGATGAAGGAGAAAGGAAGAGAGAGAGGCATGATCGCGAGGACAGGGGAACTGTAAAAAAGCTTAGGCCAGACCTGTCTGGAGGGAGGCCTCGCTTTGATAAATACACTCCTTTAGCAACCCCACAGGGAGAAATCTTGCAGATAATCGAGAAGCATCCAGACCTGAAGTGGCCAAAGACTTACTCGCAGAGGCCCAGGAAGGGAAAATCAGATCGTTTCTGTCGCTTCCACAACGAGTATGGGCACGACACTGACCAGTGTACCCATCTAAAGGATGAGCTGGAGAGGTTAGTTCAGGGTGGGCATCTAAAAGAGTATGTTCGGATAAGGAGAGAGGAAGCCAGGTCTGGTAAAAAGAATTATGATCGGTCCCTGACGAATAGGAGCAGCCAAGATAGGGTGCGTACCGAGGTGAGAAGATCTGATCAGACCCAGGTCATCCATGGAGAAATCCAGATGATTACCGGAGGAGAATTTGAGGATCACTCCAAGCGGACACAACACAATTATGTCAGAGCCGCAAGAGACCTAGTTCGAAAATCACGTGACGTGGGACAAATGACTTCTACCCCTAACATATGTTTTGGGTTAGAAGACGGCGATGGTATTCTAGCCCCTCACATGGATGCTCTGGTTATAACTGCAACCATTGCTAATTATAATGTCCGTCAAATTTTCGTGGATACTGGGAGCTCTGCCGACATTTTGTTTTATGACTGCTTCAGGCAGTTGAAAATAAACGTTGAGCTGGAAGAGGTCACCACCTCCCTAGTTGGGTTCGCGGGGGGAGCCCTGAAGCCCTTAGGAGCGGTGAGGCTCCTCGTGACATTGGGAGAAGAGGCGTATAGGGTTACAAGAACGGTGCGTTTCTTGGTGGTGGATGCACCTTCTTCTTATAATGTCATGTTGGGACGACCATCCTTGAGCCAGTTCCAGGCTGTTATATCCGTCTTTCATATGAAGATGAAGTTTCCAACGGAAGACGGAACGGGAGAGGTCAGGGGTGACCAGTATGCCTCACGACAGACTTACGTAGAATGCATCAGGAGGAATGAGGAGGAAGAAAGACAGAGCAAAAGGGCTAGAGTAGAGCCGCCAAAGACGGATCCGGCAAATGGAGAGGAAGGGATAATGATGGTCGAAGTAGTCCCAGGAGATGAGAGCCGGGTCCTTCGAGTAGGGACAACCCTCAGTCCGGAAACTTTGACAGATCTAGTTGCACTATTGAGGAGTAGCACGGATGTGTTTGCTTGGTCTCCAGAAGATCTGGTAGGGATCGACCCAGAAGTGGCAGAGCATCACCTCAACATCAGCTTGGATGCCAAGCCAGTAAAGCAAAAGAAACACAATTTCGGGTCTGAGAAGGAGGCTGTCATAGAGGCCGAGGTGGAAAAACTACTAAAGGCTAAGCACATCCAGGAAATACAATTCCCTGAATGGCTTTCTAATGCTGTCTTGGTTCCCAAGACTCAGGAGGACTGACGCATGTGTATCGACTTCAGAGATCTCAATCGTGCTTGCCCTAAAGACCATTACCCTTTACCCAGAATCGATCAGCTCGTCGACTCTACCGCTGGATGTGAGCTCTTAAGTATGATGGATGCATCCCAAGGATATCACCAGATTAGATTAGCTAGAGACGATTGGAAGCGGGTCATCTTTATTACCCCAAAGGGGATGTATTGCTATGCTGTGATGCCTTTTGGTTTGAAAAATGCAGGACCCACCTATCAACGTTTGGTTGATAAGATGTTTAAGAATCAACTTGGGCGGAACATGGAAGTTTACGTGGACGATATGCTGGTTAAAAGCGTGAAAGCAACGTCGCATGTGGAAGACCTGCGGGAGACCTTTGATACTCTGCGATGATATAGGATGAAGCTTAATCCCAGGAAGTGCGCATTCGGAGTTAGAGCTGGCAAGTTCCTGGGATACATGGTCATGGAGAAGGGTATTGAGGCAAATCCCGAGAATATCAGAGCAATTATGGATATGCGGGCACCTAGGAATGTGAAAGAAATGCAATGCTTAGCAGGGCGTATTAACGCGTTAAGTAGATTTGTGTCTAGGTCTGCAGAAAGGAGCTTACCATTATTTCAAGCTTTAAGGAAGAAAACAAGATTTCAGTGGAACGATGAGTGTGAGGAAGCATTCAAAGCATTGAAGGAGCATTTGGCTAACATGACCTTGCTAACAAAGCCTGTCCTAGGAGAACCCCTTATTTTATACTTGTCAGTAGGGCAACAGGCAGTTAGTTCTGTCTTACTTCGAGAAGAGGGGAAGATCCAGAAACCAGTCTATTACTGGAGCAAGGTCTTACATGATGCCGAAGTAAGGTATGTAGAGGTGGAGCAGGCAGTACTGGCCCTCGTAGAACGGCCCGGAAATTACGTCCGTATTTCCTTTCGCATAGTATAATTGTACGAACGAATTTTCCTTTAAAGGCGGTCATGGATAAGCCAGAGGCATCGGGAAGACTGGTCAGATGGATAATCGAGCTAAGTGAATTTGATATCAGCTTTGAAACCAAAACAGCGATTAAAGCTCAGGCCTTGGCAGATTTCATGCAAGAAATGACTGGCCTTCCCGAAGAACTAAAGAGATGGATGATCTTTATGGATGGCTCTGTCTGTAATCAGGGCTGTGGAGCAGGAATTGTTCTGATTGATCCAGAAGGCGTGCCTACTGAGTTTGCTATCCGGTTAAATACAACATTCTCTAATAATTCTGCGGAGTACGAAGCTCTTCTAAGAGGTATCCAGATGGCGAAAGACCTGGGTGCGGATCACGTATGTGCCAAGGTTGATTCTCAACTTGTTTGTAAACAAATTAATGGAGAATTTGAGACAAGGGAGGAACATATGCAGAGGTACTTGGCCAAATTCAGAGAGCTGGCCAGGGGAATGAAAGAGTTAACAGTCCTCCGGATTCCCAGAGAGGAAAATGGACGGGCTGACTTCCTGGCGAAGGTGGCCAGTTCGGCTTTAGATTGTCAAGAGAGGGTGATTACCTTGTTACAAGCGGGCGGAGAATTCGGGACAGAGCAGGTAGGCTCAGTTATGGAAAGAGATGATTGGCGTTCTCCCATAAAGACACTTGTCAAATGATAAAAGAGAGGCAGTAAAGGTACGAGTCAGATCTGCTAGATTTTGTCTGGTTAAGGGAGAGTTATTTAGAAGAGGATTCGGTCAGCCCCTTTTAAGATGCTTAAGCCGAACGGAAGGAGCTTTGGTTCTTAGAGAAATCCATGAGGGATGTTGTGGTAACCACATGGGTGCCAGAGCTCTGTCAAGTAAGATCTTACGGGCAGGGTATTTTTGGCCCCATTTACGAGAAGAAGCGGAAAACTTCATGCGTAAATGTGAGAAATGCCAGAAGAACTCAACGCTAATACACAGGCCTGCCGAGGAACTCATGACGATGAGCTCCCCTTGCCCATTCGCCAAATGGGAAATAGATCTGATTGGTCCTTTTCCCGTGGCCCCTGCTCAAAAGAAGTTCTTGATAGTGGCAATTGATTATTTCAGTAAATGGGTAGAAGCGGAGTCCTTGGCCAAAATTACTGAAGACGCAGTTATGAAGTTCTTATGGAAAAACGTGGTATGTAGGTATGGCGTCCCAGAATTCTGGTCTCAGATAATGGAACACAGTTTATGGGCTCTAGAATCAGGGCATGGTGTTCGAAAATGAAAATTGATCAGCACTTCACCTTTGTTTACCATCCCCAAGTTAATGGACAGGTAGAGGTCACCAATCGCATATTGGTCCAGGGGATCATAATTCGTTTAGAAAAAGCTGGGGGCAAATGGGTGGATGAGCTGAGCGCGGTCTTATGGGCCTATAGAACTAACCCTAAGGAGAGCACCGAGGAAACGCCTTTTAGCCTGGTCTATGGTATGAACGCTGTGATACCTGCAAAAATTAGCATGGAGACTCATCGGATTCAGAACTTCGATGAGAGACAGAACGAGTCTTTGATGCAAGATGCTCTGGATCTAATCGAGGAAAAAAGGGACAGAGCTGCCACAAGGATGGCCCATATCAAAGGGCGAGTAAAGGCCATGTATGACAGATCTGTTGTGAAAAGACAGTTCCAGGTTGGAGACTTGATCTTAAGAAGATCTGATTTAGGGAAGTCCAAGGGAAAATTGGATGCCCCGTGGCAAGGACCCTTCCGAATTGCTCAGGTCCTATCTGGAGGAGCTTACAAATTGGAAGAATTGGATGGCACGGCGGTTCCTCGCGTTTGGAACGTCGTCAATTTACGAAAATTTTACACCTAATTGTAATGCCTTGTGTTTATTTGATTAAATAAATTTGCAGTTGAATAAAATCGCAGTCCACGGCGGAAGTAACCAATGAGAGACATTCAAAATATTGATGAACATACCTATTGATAATTAAAAAAGAGCTTACTACAAAAGCAGAAAAATACAAGAGGACATCTTTGCAGAACATTAACAGAGGCACAAATTAAAAAAAAAAAAAAAGAGAAAAAAAAAAAACAGCCTCAAGATGGGGGTACAGAAGCGAGAAGTTGACGGAGCCCGCTGGATCTCGTCCTCATGTTCCAAAAGACGGACACGAAACCGTCTGACACCTCCACCGCGATGTCCCAGTCAACGTGCAGCTCCGCGTTCTCCTTCTTCAGGTCAACAATGATTTGCCTGAAGGCATTGTCGTTCGCTGCGGAATTGCGATTTCTTCTCGGCCAGCTTCTCCGTACGTTTTCGCAACTGATCCTGCAGTTGGGAGATTTCTTCCTTAAGATGACCCTTCTTATGAAGCAGTCGGATATGCTCCTCAGTGGAAAAGACGTTGGGAGACTATGAAGACGCCATTATGCAGGGGAATAAACGGAGAGTGGACACCATTATATAGGAAATGAAAAAGCGGGAAATCATTTTAACTTGGCGCGCAGAGGGCTTAGAAAAAAGGCGGGAAACTACATGAAATTTGGCGCGCAAAAGAGCCCAGGGAAGCTAGGATTGGCTACGGACGGATGTCCTGAAATTTGCCCGACCCTGATTGTCAGTTTAAGTCAGAATTGTCTACGGATGGATGTCCTGAAATCTGCCTGACCTGATTGTCAGTTTAAGTCAGGATTGGCTACGGACGGATGTCCTGAAACTTGCCTGACGTGATTGTCAGTATAAGCCAGGATCGGCTACGGACTGAAATTTGCTTGACCTGATTGTCAGTATAAGCCAGGATTGGCTATGGACGGATGTCCTGAAATTTGCCCGACCTGATTGTCGGTATAAGCCAGGATTGGCTACGGGGACGGAAATTTTCCTGACCTGATTGTCAGTATAAGCCAGGATCGGATAAGGACGGATGTTCCTGGAATTTTTCCTGACCTGATTGTCAGTATAAGCCAGGATTGGCTAAGGACGGATGTCCTGAAATTTTCCTGACATGATCGTCAGTGTAAGCCAGGATTGGCTAAGGACGGATGTCCTGAAATTTTCCTGACCTTATTGTCAAATATAAGCTAAGACTGGTCAAGGACGGTTGTCCTTGACTGTACACAACCTGAGTATGGATTTGGATCAGCAGGCTTAATCTCCTGATCTGGATGTCAAGAGCCATAAATCGGCCTACGCATACAGGCCTGACCCGTCGGTCAGCAAGAACGTATGAGTGCACTGGACTAAACTAAGGTGCAGAACCTTCAGAGGTAAAATGCTTAACAGTTAACATTACTGTGTGGCATGAAGTGCACAATTACGAACGAATTAACAGAGCAAGTATTGAGAAAAGAACTCGAGAAATTCATGTATTATTGCACGAAAAACACCGGCTGCCTACACCTTTTCAAAAAAGGTTGGCAACTTTGATTACATGAGATTGCAAGAAAAACATCGAAAAAATAAAGCTAAAATGTTTAGCTATGAGAAGATCTCTGATCTGAAGCCAGAGCTCGACGAACCCGCCAGAGTTCACGCTCTGTTTCGTGCAGGCGGCGGCGATATTTGTCAGAGCGATCGGCAAGCGTCGGAACTTCGCCGGCGGCAGCGGTCAAGCGACCTACCGATTCGGCCAGGTCCGCCTTCTCCTCTTGAAGTTGGCGGTTAACTTGCCGGAGTTCAGCCCACTCTCTTTTGTAGAAACGTTTCTTCTGGCGTTTCCTTTCCAGCAGTCGATAGAGATAACCAATTTTCTCCTTGAGCGCGACCAGTTGGTCGGAAAGCTTGAATTTCTCCACGACTAGGGAGATGTTTTTTCTCTTCACCGCATTGAGTTCTTCGATCAGAGGAGAAGGAAGACATTTTTCAGATTGATTGATGAAAATAGTGAAGACGTGAACGTATTTAAAGGAATAAAAGCGCGTGTAAAAGGAATCAAAGAGTACTAGGGTTCCCGAAAAATCAGGAAACCCTAAAAAACCAAGAGTCGCAACAAGACAAAAAACATCAATGACATTAAGTAAATAAGTCTGAATACATAGTACATATCAGAAAAATGACAGACCAGCCACACAGGCTATCATACACAGGTCTGTTCGAAAGCTAGGCAGAAAAGATTTCTTTCAAGGAATGAGCTCTACATAAAGGTCAGCTAAAACCCCAAACTCCTCCTGACTACATCGGGGCCTGAGACGTCTCCCCCAAGTCTTTCTCGAACTGGGCCGACTCTTGTAAATCGCCCCAGGTTAGCAAAGGTTGGGGAGCCTGCAGCAACCATTGCTAACGACTGCTCAGGGGGGGGGGGGGGGGGAGCGAGAGGAAGCTGATGAAGAAGAGCAGAAGGATTGACGGATGTAGTCAGCAAAGGCCGCTGGATCTAGCAAGTGGATGCGGTCATCTGCCGGAACATGGGAGAAAGAGGTGGGTTCGCTAGCGCCTTCGATCTGGCGGGATCGATCATAGGGAGTAGAAGGGTGCTCGGCTACCCATTTAGCGTGGGCATCAAGGCCCAATCCATAGTAGACCTCCGCCTCTGGGAGAAGAAGATCATACAACTCCTCAGAGCCCAGGAAAGCAAGGCGAGTGATCTCTCTGGTCAGCTGTATCAGGCGTGACCCTTCCTCTGAGTTAAGAAACTCTAATCTCCCCTAGGCGCGCCCTTCTAGATGGACTTGATCCACTCCATCAGCCCTGGATTGTTTCAACTTCTCATCCAGCTCCTGCTCACGAAGAAGAATAAGATCTCGTTGCTTCTCCTCCGACTCTTTGACCTTGAAAAGCTCAGCCTTCAGCAAATCTATTTCTATCTCTGAGCCCTTCAGCTTGAACTGGGCTTCCTGGCCCTCTCGGACCTTAGCCGTCAGCTCTGATTCTCGCTTCCTCAATGTCTTGATTTCCCCCTTGAGATCGGCATGTAGAAAGGAGCCTCTAGCTCGGGCCAACAGAGATGCTCGTCCTACCACGACCTGATGCAAGGAAAAGGTAAGTGGGAAAACTGGAAAAAATTAAGGATGGAAGAAGTGGGAAGGGTTATACCTGAGCCTCTGCCTTGCAGTAGAACTCAACTAGCTCCGGATCTGACATCTTATCCACGATATTACGATCGTGTGTAGGAGCTAACCCCATCATGAATTGCCTCGCCACTTCTCCGGGGCAGTTCAGGACTGACCTATTAAAAAAGGTCTTATTCGGGTAGGGGGTACTTGAGAAATGGCCGGAGGCATAATTTGAGGAGCGAAGGGGAGAGCAGTCTGAGGAGGATTCTGGGAGGAGGATGTGAGGTCAGTACGGCTTCGTTTTTTTTGCTTCAGCTGTTGCTCTTCCTCCGGATTTGTCAAAGGGTGACCTGCTGGTTCCCACCCGGGGCTCCTCCTCGGTTCTGAGTCTTTCATGACGGGCTCGGGAGCCCTAATCAGCGCTTGGGGTTGACTCTGGAGTGGCGTGGCAAGCAGGACCTCTTCTGAGGCCTGAGCAGTTCTGGCCGGCTCCCCCAGAGGGCTCTTCTGGCTCCCTGCTGCCGCCTTGCGAGCCTTGGCTTCTATCTTCGCTATCATCATTTTCTCTGGAATGGAAAATCGAAACGGTAAAAAAAAATAAAATAAAATATAAATAAATAAATAAATAATGGTAATAATGAAACAAAATACCAATCTTGGGTGGCAAAGGACCGTGTCCTTGTTGGGAATTGAAGAAGTTCAAGAGCTTGATGGTAAGCGTCTTGGATAAGTCTAAGGGGTTCTGGTTTAAGAGGGCGATTTTTTCCTTCAGATCTGATGACCTATCCCCTCGAGATAAGCGCATTTGAGGATGCAAAAAGCTGATAGGTTCGGTAGGGAAGCCCCAATCCCCCGAGCACTGGACAAAGAAGAACTTCTTTCTCCAGGCCTTATGAGAGGAAGGAAGACCTGATAAAAAATGGACGTCTGATCGTCCAGATAAGTAGAAAAAACCGGAGGAGCTCTTTGCTTGGAATAAAGAGAAGAAAAGCTGAGCTGTAGGGGTAATTCGGGCATATTGGGCGGCCAGATGAAATCCGGCCATAACGCGGAAGGCGTTGGGTAGGAATTGTTGTACTGGGATATGGTACAGCCTAGAAATAGCTTGGATGAAGGGGTGGACAGGCAGGCTTAACCCCGCGTAGAATTGATCTACGTAAAAAGTCAGATGACCGGCGGGAGGCGATGACGCTCCCTCGCCGGGTGCCGGATTAGTGAAGGAGAACATGTCAGAAATAGGAAATTTTGCGCGGATTTCTTTGAGGGTCCTATTGCTAACTATGGAGGATAAGTTGTCAGGAGAAGGAGGGGGTAGGATCGCCGGTGGTCCCCTCCCCGGAGCCGTCGCGTAAGAATCGGCAGAGGAAAGGTTCACGGTGGAGGTGGAGTTCACCGGAGTTGCCCCTGACGAACTCTCCCTGACGGAGCTGGTCCGGGAAGAAGAAATTGACATAATTAAAGAGTGCGTGAAGAAAGAAAGGGTACCTGGTAATAATTGCTTGAGAGATTAGAAAAGGATTACTGGAGGAGCAAAAATCGCCAAAATATTGCAAGAAAAAAGAGAGGAAGCCTTTAGAGGGTTTTTGAGAAATAGAAATAGAGAATAAAGGAGAAAAGGTATTTGGAGGGACAAAAGGAAGACGGATCAATTTGAAAAAATGAAAATCAAGGAAAAAGTGGGATTTGATGGGATCCTCACATTTAATGCGAACAGGGGAACAATACCCTAGGCAGTGAGCTGGAACGCTAACCGCCCTGGAATGGGACACGTGCCGCTGACCAATCAGGTACAGTACTTGGAAAGACGTGTGGGTGTGGCAACCGTTGGGGAAATATGGGCCGACACCACTAGTGCCAATAATTAGGGCTGTTTGGCAGGCGGATATTTCGGGATTCCCCGGTACGAGAAGTCATAAAAATGAAATGGCCTCATTTATTTCGAAAGAGTTTGGGGATATTACCGATCTACCCCAAACTGTGTGGGGGGAGGATTTTATAGGGCAGCATATGTACCAAATCTAGTTCGGGGTAGCTCTGACTCAGAATAATTAAATAAGAAAGGGTTAGAACAGCTCTATCTCTATGGACTGGGTAAAAGACCTGGTCGAGCCCCCTGAAAAATAGAGCTCTTCCTCAGCATTAGCYAAAGCTGACCTATTGAACAGCGGGGACAAAAGGAAAAAAGAGCCGAGGCATTATGAGATGGGAGAAGGAAATAAGGAAGGTCTGGAACGGGGGAGACCTGTTTACTAGATTCCTAGCGAAGAGACAAGTGGGACCACTTGTCAGAATTTGTTGCGTAACGGCCCTTGATTCGTGGCATATGTTCCTGGGATCCCGGCTGGGGTCCCCATGAGGAGAAACTATAAATATCTTAGCCCTAAGGCTGAGAGAGGTACGTCATTCCTTTGAGCATTCTTGCTTTTCTTCTGGAAAACACCTCAACGCTTACTAATTTAAGCATCGGAGAGGTTTCCACCGYAAAACCACCGGTGGTCCTTTCTAACCTTTGTTTGTGGTGTAGGTTTGGGAAGCTCTTGGGTTTTCAAGTATTATTCAGGTGGCTCACTTTTCGGGTTGAAACAGAAAGAAACAGAGAAGTAATTGACATGATTCTTGAAGTTACTAATTGCTCCATTTAACAAGTTTCTTTTCAAGGTAATTTTCTATTATTCACATGTATTCTTTTTTTGCTTTATATACGTATCTAGTAGGTGATTTTGTCATGTATTTTTATATTATTATTTTAGAATATAGACAGGTTTGTAGATTTGAATAATGATTTGCTGGTATCATTTACATTAATTAGATCTGTGTTGTTCACTTGCTGGCATTTTTGGTGTCCATCTGCAACTCTTCGTTTATGTTAATGAGAAATTAAGAATTGTATGAATAAATGYTTTGCATTCTTTGTACCTTATTTCTGTGCGAATTTGCATTTTCACCGAGTCTGGGATTAAAGAAGATGAATTGGTCACTGCCTTTTTTTMTTTGGTACAAATAGATTTTTCTTTGTAATTGTGGAAACAGCTGATATTCATTTATGACTGCGATTTTTTATTTATTTTTTTTATGCTGAGAAATGGTTTTGTAGTAAAAATGTTTGTGTGGATGGCTATACTTAATTAGGTTTGTTGAAATGCTTTTTCTGTAAACTTTCATTCGTGAGACTAAAGTATGTGTATTGGTAGAACATCGTTTTTTGCCTACTTGTTCTTGAACTCAGTCTTTGTCAAGTGTGTTGCCTTTTGCCCATATAGTGCTAAGATGGATGCAACCCCCAATCTTCCCTACTTGGCTCTATGTTGATCCTGAAATGGAGTGTCTTGCTGAAATATATGTTAACCAATCTGTTCAAATATGGGTTAATGTGACACGAATCACAACTCTACTTTATAGTAAAGAGAAAAAAAGTAAATTACCTTTTTATTGTGTTTTGTGAGGAAGGTTGCAATAAATCTGTAGAATCTTTTTAATTAAATAGATTAATTGATAGCATGTATACTATTCTTAGTGTATTTATTGTTTGATTAATGGTTTAAAGTTAATTAAACTAAATGTATGGTTAAGTAACTGTCTCCATGTTTGTCAAAAAACAACATTTTTTGATCAATCAAAGGTCTCTCAAAGAAACTTATATGCTCTATACAAAACCTGTATGCATGAGGTAAAAAAGGAATTCAAATCAAACAAATCTATATTAAATAAATAATTACCTACTTCCGTATGATCACCATCACTATGAATATTGTATACCTTTGTTCAAAGGTCAAAATATTTTCTATCTTTTGTTTACTTGTTGCATGCTGTTTAGTGCATATTCAAAGTTATTTAAATTATTTTTTTAATGTTTTATCAATGAATAATAATATATTCACCTTTTCTTATTCATATATGTCATACACAGGGCATTTGAATTAATTGCTTATATGTGAGTATATAGGCCAGCTAACATGCAAATGTTTTGAAATTTATATTCATTAGAAATATGTCCATACTTTTCTAATGTGTGTGTATATATATATATATATATATATATAAAGCTCCAACCTCTTCTCTTTTTCTCTTCCACTGTAACGACCTACTTTATTGCAGCAAGGTAAGTTTGCTTCATGATTATGGATAAGACTTGGATGAAGCTACACATGAATAGTAAAGGCTACATGAACGGTTTGAGAATGTTTCTTGATTTTGCTTTCTCTCAAGAAAACACGGGTGTGGAAGGAATGGTATTGTGCCCATTCAAAACATGTAAAAATGGCATATGCTTGCCAAGGGAAGATGTAGAAGAACATTTAAAATGTGTAGGTTTCATCAAGGGTTATACTCAGTGGATCGCTCATGGTGAAACTTCTGATTTTAATGCTGAAACTTCTAATTCTAATGCTACAACTTCAACTAATAATGAGCCAAGTGCATGTGATAATACACAAGATATGCTTAATGATGCATTTGGGGCACAATGCAATGATTTTAAAATGGGTGACAATGCTGGAGTAGAAGAACCAAATCCAAAAGCTAAGAAATTTTACAAATTTGTTGAAGATTCCCAACAAGAACTTTGGCCAGGATGTAGTAAATCTTCGAAGTTATCATTTATGGTAAGGTTGTATCATCTTAAATGTCTAGGTAAGATCACTAACAAGGCTTTCACCATGTTGAATTATTAAACGAGGCATTCCCAGAAGGAGTGAAACTACCTAAATCTCATTATGAAGCAAGGAAAGTCATTGATGAATTGGGGCTTGGTTATAATAAATATGATGCATGTCCAAATGATTACACACTCTATTGGGGTAAATATAAAGATAAAATGCAATGTGAGACATGCAAGTGTACTAGATGGGTAGTCTCGAATGGTGATGAAACTGGTGAAAATCGAAAGATCCCTCATAAAGTGTTGTGGCACTTCCCATTCAAGGACAGATTACAACGCCTTTTTATGTCTTCAAAAACTTCATCTTTCATGAGATGGCATGCCGAAATTCGTACTAAAGATGGAAACTTGAGGCATCCAGCAGATTCACCGGCCTGGCAATATTTTGACTTTAAACATCTGGGACTTGCTAATGATCCTCGAAATGTGAGATTAGTATTGGCATCAGATGGATTTAATCCTTTCAAAAATATGAGTGTTACACATAGTACTTGGCTAGTGATATGGTACCATATAATCTACCTTCGTGGTTGTGCTTAAAACAACCTTATTTCATGATTTCATTGCTTATTCCTGGCCCATCTGCCCCAGGCAACAATATCGATGTATATCTTCAATCATTGATAGAAGAGTTGAGGGATTTATGGAATCAAGGTCTCTACACTTATGATGCTTCATCCAAACAAAATTTCATAATGCGAGCCTCACTACTATGAACTATTAGCAATTTTACAGGCTATGCAAATCTATCAGGTTGGAGCACTAAAGGACGGATGGCATGTCATTTTTATAACAATAATACTGAGTCACTCTAGTTGAAAAATAGTGGGAAATATTGTTACATGTGTCATCATCGATTACTTGAGAAGGATCATCCTTTCCGAATAGATTCCAGGTCATTTGATGGGAGTCAAGAACATAGAGATCCACCTCCTAGACAGACAGGGTCGATCATCTTAGCTGATTTGAATGGTTATGAAATGGAGTATTTTCTTTTTTTTGCCTTATTGGGAAGATAATTTGCTACCTCATAATCTTGATGTCATGCATATTACGAAGAATGTATGTGAGAGCATCATCGGGACGTTGTTGAACTTAGATGGGAAAACTAAAGATCATTTAAAGTCACGACGGGACTTGAAAGAAATGGGAATCAGGCAAGAAATTCATCTGGTTTTGGTTGAAGATGGTTCAGATAAAGTTTTTTTACCTCATGCTTGCTTTGTAATGGATAAGAATGAGAAAGAGACATTTTGTAGGACTTTAAAAAGAGTGAAAGTGCCGGATGGTTATGCATTAAATATCTCAAGGTGTGTGCAGATAAAGCCTCCCAAACTCACTGGTCTCAAAAGTCACGATTATCATATCTTGATGCAACAACTCTTGCCGTTATCATTAAGAAAAACACTTCTAAAGTCAGTCCGTGTTCCTTTGATCAAGTTGAGAAAATACTATAGAGAATTGTGTTTTAAAGTTCTTAAATATCAAGATTTATTTCACATGGAAAAAGAAATTGTAGTAATATTATGCCAATTGGAGAAGTTGCTGCCACCATCTTTCTCTGACATTATGGTGCATTTAACTGTACACTTAGCACGTGAAGCAAGAACAGACGGCTATAGAAAGGTACCAAGTCTAACATCTTATATCATGATATTAATTGTAATTCACTCACTATTTATTTAAGTATTAATTACTTTGTACTTGTACGTTTGCTCTTTTAAGTATTTATGTAAGTTGAAGTCGTATGTGCGAAATAGAAGCTGACCTGAAGGGTCCATTGCAGAAGGATACAATGAAGAAGAGTGCTTGGCATTTTGTTCTTTATATTTTGCTGAAGGAGTCGAAACGAGATTCAACTGTGTTAACAGAAATGACGATGGAGCTCCTGCTCAAAATGCAAAATTAGACGTTTTCAAAAATCTAGGTCGTTCTCTGGGCAAAGGTGATGCAAAATTATTAGATGATGATACATTGAGAAAAGCTCATCAATATGTTCTTTTTAATTGTGATCCAATCAAGAAATTCATCGAGTAAGTATTTTTTCATCCTATTTCACATGTTTCTATCATAAATCTTAGTAATATATTTTAATTTCCTCATAATTCTTACACAGTGAACATTATGAATTTGTAAATAACAAACACCCTCATTTTTCAAAGCATGCAATTGAACGACTACATGGTGAACAATTTGCATCTTGGTTCGCTGAAAAAGTAAGTGATGAATACCAACTTATTTACCTGATATTTGGGCGAGAAAACCAAATGAAGGGCGCATCCTAGTTGATTTCAACAAAAGAGGTCAGCCTATTGGGCCCAACAAAAAAAAATTAATTGGGTTTTTAGGTACATTAGCGAGAAATGGTAAGTTTGTTCCACTTGACATTGACGATTGGCGCAAGGTGCCAACAGTGAGAAAAATTGAAATGATAAAAATGGTTAAGGTAATAAGATTATTGCATTAATTGTAATTTACTTCGGTATTCTAGTTAATTTTACAATAAAATGTTGTTCTACAGAAGAGATTTGAAGTTCCCCAAGGTACAGAACATTGGATTTTGCTGTCCATAGGCAACAAAAGAAAACATTGGAAGGAAAGGGTTAAAAATAAATGATTTAATCCTTCACTATCAATTGAGAATCAAACCAATGCTAAACCTGTTTGGGTAAACGAAGATTAATGCAAGAACTTATTACCATATTGGGAGAGGAAAAATGTGAAGGTATATGAAACTGAACAATTGATTTCACTAAAATTAATTATAATTTATTCATATGTTACTCATACTAATACTACTCTTTAGGAAGGAAGCGAGAAAAACAAAGGTAGTAGAAAATATTCTGTTATGAAGCAAACTACTGGGAAGTTGAACTTTGCTGAGGTTCAGGAAGAGTTGGTATGTACAATTCTTTTTTCCTTATTACTATTCATGATAATATGCGCTTTCTCATTTGCAATTTTTTTTTGTAGAGAGAAAAACTTGCTCGATCTCCAACACGTGAGAAGATGTTTGATGCATGTTATACGGATGCTGATGGAAAACCTTCAAATATTGATGTTGAGGATGCACTTGTAAGAAGACATCACAGTTTGTTACTAAGTTTAACTAGTTGCATATAAAAAGTTAATCAGTTATATGCTTCTATTCTTGGGTATTTGTTTAGACACAAATGCGAGCACTCAAGTCACAACTACCTCCTGATTCAAAAGACTCTGTTGGTCCCAATGACTCGTTTGCCCAAGTTAGAGGTAAAAATCCACATGGCAGAGTACGCATGCTTGGATTGGGAGTGAACCAATCAGATGTATGGGGTGAGATTCCAAGCCGCAATACATGCCATATAATGGTTTTAGAACATCAAGTAGCAATGGCTATAATGGAAGAAAAGATAGATCAGAATAAGAGATTGATTGCAAGTATACAAGAGAAACTGCAACACTGAAACCCAAGTAATATGTCTATGCCTTCCCAGCCCATATCACCTGGTCAATCTTCTAACCCGATTAACTTGGGAATTAGAATTCGGGTACATGAAAATATCTTTATTAAAATTTATAATATTTTTTTTTACTCTTATAGAGGTTAATCGTAATCAATATAATATAAATTCATTTTATTTAATATCCAAGGTTGGAGACTCGGTGCTTTTGAAAAGTTTCATTGATTCAAGCAAAATTGTGGCCAAATTTTATCTTCGAAGTGTAGATTCTAACCAAGAAGTTAGGGAAGACATCTTGGAATAAATTGGTGTTAAGTTCAAATTTCTGTACCCATGGAATGGGATGAGGATTTGATCAGACCTTATTCAAATTTATCGACAATTGGTGATGCAATTGGGACTTGCATTGCATGGCCACGTCACTTGGTAAATCTTTATCATTTTATTTTTTTTTCTGTGAAGTCTTATATATATATATATATATGTTAAGGATTTTATTCTTGGGAATAATTCCTTATTTTGTTATTTGCCTTTCTTAGGCCCAAAATATATTAGGAAACTAGATTTAGGAATATATTGTGTTTCCTAGTTTATGTACAAGACTTTAATTATTCCTAGATTGTGATTAGGATTTATTTTTAGGTATTTACCAAGTTTAGGATTCTAGGATTGTCTATTTAAGACAAAGAATTCTAAAGCTTGTAGATACGACTTTTGAGCACGGGATTTTGAGGAGAACAACGCGACGCAAGACGCACGGCAAAGTAAGGAAGAACACGAAGAACTAATTGGAGCCATTGATCGTGATTAACAAGCTCTTCGAAGTTGCGTGACCAACGGAGAAGAACTTGCCATTCCGTAGACAAGTATTTAGTATCAAGTTTATTGATATTTAGTTTTCATATATTACTTTATATTTTTGTATTAAGCGTGAACAAGAAAGTAATATAGTTTTCGGGTTTGTACACCCAAGTTCACAAGTACTTTTACTTATGAACTGAATTTGTTCAATCGTGTTCTCGTATTTTAATTCCGCTGCATATATTTATCTTACTCTGGTCGATGTTGCTAACCAGTGTTGTTAAACATTGACTAACAACATCGTGAATCTGATAATTATTCTTTAAACCATAGACCTTCTTATTTTACAATTGGCATCTAGAGCGGGTTACTTAACCTTTTAAGTACTGATTCTTATTTGTCTAGGTACTATGGATACTCCGAGGAAGAAGAGCATGGTTGCTACAGAGGATGTCAATGATTCCGAGTCAACTGAACCTGATCCATCCTTATTTACCAATGTTGTGTGGGACGACGATGTCCATGTTGGTATCCTTGAAACCAACATCGTGTGCCTGAATGCAGAAACAACTGATTATCAAGAGGAATACGAGCAGCTGAGTGTTGACCACCAGAAATTATTTGTCAGTTGGAGTAAACAGGTACTCAAGGACAAAGAGCTCGAAAAATAAGTAGAGAAGCTAACCAAAGAAAAGGATGACCAGCTTGACATAATTTTCCGCTTGGAAACGTCGCTCACCAAGAAGGATGCTGAGCTAGAAAAGGTGAAAACTGAGTTGACAAAGGTTCAAGGAACCATCTCAAATCTCAACAAAGGCAAGGCCAAGGTGGATGAAATTCTGGAATCGAGTATCCCGAATTGTTCAAAATACAGGATTGGATACAAGCATGTTCAAAATCCAATTTCAAGTCAAAAGGTGAAGTCGACCAAACGCCACAAGAGGAGAAGAAGACAATACGTCTGTCATCACTGTGGTGAACCAGGTCACATACGACCATACTGCTGGAAGCTTGTTGGAAAGCAAACTCATTTTAAAAGGTCGAAGATGATTGCTGAATCCCATGTGGGTTCCCGTGTTACCAACATCAATACCAACACCAGGTTCAAACAAGTTTGGGTCAAGAAAACTGATATCAAGTGCAACATGATCTGTACCTCCCTGAAATCCCACGTCCCTGGAGCCTGGTACTTCGACAGTGGATGCTCTAAACACATGACCGGCTCGGAAGATCTCCTCTCGAATATTGTCAAGTTTCAAGGAGGAAAGATTAAGTATGGTGGA
>BMAC01000162.1:525513-552122 GCA_014905375.1 Phtheirospermum japonicum
GAGGGAAGAACAAACCGATAAGTGTGGGGTAGTTGTTTTTCATATAATTGTTGTGTTTTTCTTCGTGTTTTTAGATAGATTTTATATTGATTTTAGTAGTTTTGAGTCATTTTTCGTTAGGTTTTTAGGTCGTTTTTCTTGTTTTATTGTTTTTCGTGTTTCTTGTCAACTTTATATTTAATTTGGTTTAATTGGTTCAATTACCTTGAGGTTTGGTGAAATTCTTGGGTTTTTATGTTCAAATCTCTATTTATAGAATAAGGCATTGAGGACCAAAATTCAGGCCAAGAGAGGCTAAAAAATACCCAAACATTTTGGAATGCTGGCCTAGCCTCGCCGCCCCTCGCGCCTAGCCCCGCGCCCACTCGTGCTCCCTCGCGCCCTTTTGCCAAGCGGCGCCGAGGATTGCCTAGAATGTCACCCCTGGCCGCGTTGCGCCGCGCCATCCCTCGCGCCCACGATCGTTGCTATCGCTGCGCCTCGCCAGACCACGCCATCCCTCGCGCCAACTCGCGCCTTCTCGCCCCGGCTCGCCACGCGTCAAGCCACACTGAGCCATCTCAGTCAACATGGCCCGATTTTAGTCAAACCCGGGGATTTTCATGCCTTTTTGGCTAAATTGGCCCATGTAAACCCAAATTAACCTTGTTATAAATAGACTAGAATTCTCATTTTATAGGTTATCACTCAAACTTCCCCAAACTTGCATGGGTTTTGGAATTTTTTTTCTCTCTCTTGTTCTTAGTTTAATTTGGAAGCTTTGCCTTGGGTTTGTAAGCTCAAGATGAATCCAAATACTCCTTTGGATTTTTACTTTGATGCAATTTAATTCAAGCTAGTTTCTCTCCTTAATTCTAGTAAGCTTTTCTTTTTATTTTATGCTTTGTTCTTCAATTTCATGCATGTTCTTCAATTTATGCTTTTTGCCTTAGCTCTTTGATTTCTTGCTTGATCTTGTGAATTGACTATAGAATCTTGATGAGTGACACATCTAGGCTATAGATCGGGTCCTTGATCATTTTAATCTTGAGTTTTTCATATGCTTTATTTGCAATTTAATTTTCATGCACAGTTTTGATCTAGTGCTTGATCCTTGTTATTTCACGTAAAGTTTCGAAATTTGACATTAATTTTCATTGCTCTTGCTATTTGTGCTTTCAATTTTAGTAAATTTGCATTTTTCAAGTTTTTATGTACATGCAAGCTTAGTTGTACCTTGTGCATGCATGCTTGTAACTTGGTGAAACAATGCTTGTCTTTGCTTATTTCCTTGATTTGCTTTCATTTTCAATTAAGGCATACGACTGAGGCATTCTACCAACTTGCAATTTCAATTCCTAACTTAGTTTAGTTAGTTTAATTGCTTTATTTCCATTTTTCTTTATTTTTCCAAACTTGAAACACATTGAAACCTTCAATCGAATTGATTTCCGATAATACCAAGCCATGAACCCGATGATATATTCATCACCACTAAAACTATGAAAACAATATGCAACAGCAAACTCGGCATTGCCTGCAACGTCGTTCCAAAATTGTACTAGCCAATCTGGCGCTTGCACTTTGTTGGTCTCATGATCCCAAGTGCAATGTTCATTTCCTAACATCATATGAAAATGCCTGTATCGTTTTTCCAGAAGTTGAACTCGAGCGGTTATGTCGTCCATTGTGAAGTCTTTCCCGAACGCACCATTGATTTTGTCCAACAAGATCCACATGATATTGTTGCATAATCCTCTTCTGGGATTGTAGACACCATTGAGCTTACTCTCACAGAGGTCTTCAACAAGCTTAGTATCCATATGGATGCTCTATTTGGTTGAATTCGTATCGTAGAAAAAGAAATCTTCTTCGGATTCAAAATATGGTACATTGTTATACTTATTTGAACTCATTTTTTCCTTTTGTTATGAGAATACTTAGATGATGGAGAAAACTAAAGGTGTGAGGGAGTGAATTGGTTGTAAAGAATTTAGTCCAATATTTCAGATTTATAAATGAGTTACAATTTCACAAGACAGTTGTATTGAATGTCTTGTCGTTGTCACATCTAAAGATGAAAACATAATGCTTATTAGTCTTGTCACAAAGAAAGTTGAAAAACGTGTGGAATAATGTCAGGTCTTATCACATGAAAAGTTGAAAAACCTATTGATACATGTGTAGTATTGTCATCATTAATTTTAGATAAATATTAAAGAAATAATTTTATTGAATAAGAAAAAACAAAAGATTACACATTTGATTAAATAAGAAACTAGATGACGTGACAAATTCAAACATTACAAATTAAACATAGTGCAAAGTTGCACACTCGAACTAAGATCATTTTTGATCCCATTTTATTACACATTTGAGTCCTAATACATTGAAAACGCATCAACTGAAAGCTGCTTCCATCTTCTTCCATAATGGTGGGATGTCATACAAATAATATCTTCGTGATGCATCATCACCGTATTCCTTTATTAAAAAAAAGTTAGTAATTGAAATGAAACCAACACAAACCACATAATTAGTTGTAGACAGATGTGTGGACTTTACATAGGCTGGAGAGACATTATTATTGATTGTGGTATCAATACAGATATATCCACGTTCTTCATCCAGAAAAACACCATCCTCATAAAGTGTTGCCTTCCACCAACTGTACCTCACCTCCATTTCTTTGATCATGTCGCTAATTTCTGGAATAGTAGGTGAAAACATGAAACGACTTTGGAGTAGACTTTTTACCTGCGGGACACTCAAGATAACATATGCTTTTTTTGCACCTCTTTGAACACTTTCAATCTTAGCGCTGAAAAATTACAAAATGACTTGTTCCATCTCCATGGTCCATGAGGTGAGTGCAGGATTGTAGTAATCATTATTTATTTTTAGAACATCATGATGATTTTCGTCAAAATTAGCCATTATTAGCTAGTGTAATTTATATTTCTTGGTAAGTTTGTCTGTGTGTACATATATATAGATGCAGCTTTGCCAGCTATAATTGCTGTGCCATTGTGTAGTCTTGTCATCTGGTACATTGTGTCACAGAACACAAATAAATGGTTGCCCACACCCACATCAATGAGATGCAGCTTTGCCAGCTATAATTGCTGTGCCATTGTGTAGTCTTGTCATCCGGTACATTGTGTCACAGAACACAAATAAATGGTTGCCCACACCCACATCAATGAGATGCAGCTTTGCCAGCTTTAATTGTTGTGCCATTGTGTAGTCTTGTCATCCGGTACATTGTGTCACAGAACACAAATAAATGGCTGCCCACACCGACATCAATGAGATGCAGCTTTGCCAACTATAATTGCTGTGCCATTGTGTAGTCTTGTCATCTGGTACATTGTGTCACAGAACACAAATAAATGGCTGCCCACACCCACATCAATGAGACGCAGCTTTGCCAGCTATAATTGTTGTGCCATTATGTTGTCTTGTCATTGATCCAAACTTTTGTGCACCCCGTTTTTAATAAATTAATTTAAAAGCACGTTAGTTTGCTCACAAGAGTACGAGGTAACTGTAGGGTGATAAGTTTGACTCGAGTCGTATCTCTCGAGAAAACAACTGTTCGGTCTTTTGGATGTTTTTCTCAAATTACGAACTTAGAATAAAATACATGTACAATTGGGGTTTTAAAAGAGATCGAGTTGATCATTATACACTAAAGCAAAAATTAAACTAAAACTAATTAAACTAAATACTTTAAACTAGATAATCAACTACGAGCTATAATTAAACTATCAATAATACGCAACCATAAATTAAACCTAATTAACGAATCTAAGAGCATGAGCATAAGAAATTACCACTAAGCAATGAATCATAAGAATCTAAGATTAACGAATAACTAAGCATAAATCAACTCGCATAAATAAACTAAATTAAACCAATTTCCAAGCATAAAACAATCAAGCTAATTAAACTAGTTCAAGCATTAACTAAGCAATTAACTAAGAATTAAACTAAGAAATTAACTACGAAATTATCTAAGAGTTTAGAGTACTTATTGGAACTAATGAAAGCAGTAAAAGCTCAAGCTATTCCGGAGTTTGGACGTTGATCTTGGGCGAAGATTGAATCCCGAACTCGAATTCGATGTTTTGGACGRGTTGTTCTTCGATCCTTGATCTCCGTCTTCAAATCTCGTTATAAGATGTGAAATTATTGTTATTGGAAGCTATGGAACCCTAAGTGGTCGTGTATTATGTGTTTCTGGTGTCTCTCCTCTTAAAAATCCGAAATATAGAGGGTTTATATAGATATTGCAAGTCTTGGCGCACAAGAAACCCTAAAATCCGAATTATGGGCCGTCGCGTCGATGGTGCGTCAACTGAAGCGCGCTGGTGCTCGGCGTCGGTGCTGCCTGGGTGTGCGCGTCGGCTGGGCGGGTGCGTCGACTGACGCGGGCTTGCATCGACGCTTCAGCAAGTTGCGTCGACGGTGCGTCGACTAACGCTCCTTCAGTCGACGCTTCAGCAAGTTGCGTCGACAGTGCGTCGGCCTTGCATCGACTAACGCGGATCATGGCTCGCGTCGACGGAGTGTCGACGGTCGCGTCAGTCGACGTGACTGAGCGTCTGCCTCCGTCTCTCGATCTTTTGCTACTCGTTTCGCCGAAAAGCTCGTTCTCCTATTCTTGAACATCGAACTTCGTCTATTACGCGCTGAACTCTTCCGGTTACTAAGCTGTAAGGTGAAAACAATGAAATATCACCTATTTGCATCAATTACAATTAAAATACGGTAAAATAAGTCAGAACTATAAGAATACGGAATTCTGCTTAAATCGTCCAACTTATACCAAAAACAAATAGAAAATCGTATTAAAATACTAATAAAAATAAGGACAAATCCACTCTAATCAGTCATCCGGTACATTGTGTCACAGAACACAAATAAATGGCTGCCCACACACACATCAATGAGATGCAGCTTTTCCAGATATAATTGTTGTGCCATTGTGTTGTCTTGTCATCCGGTACATTGTGTCATAGAACACAAATAAATGGCTGCCAACACCCACATCAATGAGATGCCGCTTTGCCAGCTATAATTGCTGTGCCATTGTGTTGTCTTATCATCAATTATGCCACAAAACAATCTCAAAACAACTTGAATAATTGCTCTACTTGCTATAAATCTGCTAGGGAACAGATAATTTGATAATTCATCAGAAAATACATATCAATTACTTCATATCTTATTTGAAATAAAGCTAATGGCAGATCACTTCAACGACAGAGATGATATTCCTTCACTTCGGGTGAAAACACTCGATTACGGGTGTGAATTCAACACTAAGTGGACACTTGCCAGAGACGAACGTCTACTTGAATTCTTAATCCTCAAAAATGATATTCGAGGATGGGATCCAAATGAGGGACTGTTACCACACAACAGAGTGAAAGAAGTCAAGTGTTTACTTAACTGCTGCTTCAAAAATCACCATGCTGTTTCCGAAGATGACGTCATAGCCAGAATTCTCCAACTTCAGAGACGATTCAGATTCTTCAAATCACTAGTTCGGACCCCTGGTACTGTTTGGAACAGGAATCTGAAAATGGTCTTAGGTGATCATAATATATGAAAGAAATTTATGTCTGTAAGTTCTACACTTCTTTTTAAATTATTACAAGTAATTTCAATCTTTCATTATTATTCTAACTACTTGTGATGAATGCAGGATTTTCCAATCAAAAGCTATTGCAACGCTTTTGATGAGGAACCCTTTCTCACAAAAATGGAAGTACTGTTTGGAGATGTATTTCCAACTGACCACCGTGGAAGCTCTACGAGTGGAAGTACCGTTGACCATTGCACATTGGTTTTCCGACACTGCTCCATCTGTGTGCCTTGCGTTTGTGTTTTCATTCTGTAATTTATGTTGTTGTACTGATAGTTCTCGATTGCATTGGATTGCGTTTATGTTTTCATTCTGTAATGTTTTTATGTTGTTGTACCGACAGTACTCGATTGTATTGGAATGCGTTTATGTTTTCATTCTGTAATATTTTTATGTTGTTGTACCGACAGTGCTCTATTATTATGTTTATGTTTTCATTCTGTAATGTTTTTATGTTGTTGTACTGATACTGCTCTATTGTTGTGGATTGCGTTTGTGTTTTCATTCTGTAATATTTTTATGTTGTTGTACCGACAGTGCTCTATTGCTGTGGATTGCGTTTATGTTTTCATTCTGTAATGTTTTTATGTTGTTGTACCGACAGTGCTCTATTGCTTAGGGAATTCCGTTCATGTTTTCAGTATGTAATGTTTTTATGTTGTTGGTTCCTGATTCGGATCTTCCTCTTCACTGTCGTTACCATACACCATGTGACCCCAAACTTGATGTGAACGATCCGCAGTTTCAGTGGGAACCGACATCGGAATAGGCGTCGTCTGGAAGTCTGGCCGCGGACATCCCATGTCATGCGGATAATCGGTATGCAGAAGATCGGTGAATGACTGTCCAACATATGCAGGAGTATAAAACTCAGATGTTCCCATTGTAGAAACGTATACGATGATCCACCAACAGGATCTACATTCAACACGGAAAAAAATAATTGTTTTAATATTAATCGTAAGAAAGTGACAAATAAAATAGTCATTAACTTCTCATCTGGAGCAGGACGAGATACACTCCTCCTGGACGGCCCATATATGCTCTGTCTTCTGCTACCAGATGACATATCCTCATGTAACTCCTCATGAATACTAAGTCGTTGCGTCATATCATCAGCGACCGAATCAACTACAGCGTGCATACGACGGTAAGAGTCAAAGTCGTCGTCTATAGCATATGAAGATACATGGCGGAGTCGCTGACTCCAAGTACCCTACAAAATATAGACGGTTGAACATCAAAACTAAGAAATAATTAAATTCATTGTGTCGGAAAAGAGTGAATAAGACTTGTTACAATACCCTCGTAAAAGCCGACGTCCGAAGGCTGGTATCCTCCCTCTGCATGTCTCTCCAGAGGAGTGATGAAACGTTGTGTATTTTTTTGATACCAACTCCGATATCTGCTCGCCGCATCTGCATATCTCTGAACTAGAGGGCCTTTTATCCTCGTGGACCATCGTACCTCCCATGCCTAGAGCCAGGCATGATGACGCACAGTCCACGGGACGTGATGCTCCTGTGCCCGAGAGACATTGTGCAATGCCTCGACGTCAACATCTATACTCTGTGGTGTACTATGATGTATGCCAAATTGTCGGGTCACCCGATTTGGAAAATGGTACTCGACCTCGTCCTGTGGCGTGTCATCGTCTGGCCGTCGTCTACTGAGGTACTCACTCAACGTCTTTAGTTTCAAACGACTCGTACCTTTCATGTCCACCTCGTAATCCACTTGATACCCTATGTAATACCTGACGTACTCCGCCCATTCCTCCCTGCTCCACTCCTCGTCATCGTCGATCATCGGGGCACCTTCAATCGGAAGACCTCAAATAACAACCACGTCCTGGAGAGTGATCGTTTCCTCTCCCACGGGCAGATGAAACGTATGCGTCTCGCGGCACCATTTCTCAAATAGTGCGGTGATCATATGGCCGTCCAGCTTCATAATCGCCCCGCAACATGCGACCCCGTAAAATCCCCTGCGATGTAGCACAGACATAACTCGAGGATGAAGACCATTACGCTTGTCCCATAAAATATGACCAGCTGCCTGCTTCATCGTCAGAACCCCATCTATACGACCACCTACAACGCTGCTCGATCTATGTAAACTCTATTGGCTCAAGAGCGATGATGCCATCTGCAAGATAGTTACATAGAAACGAGGATGAAATATTAGACGAATATTATTGTTTTTATTATTATTATTATTATTATTATTATTATTATTATTATTATTATTATTATTTATTATTCTTGTTTTCATTATTATCATTATTCTTGTTGTTGTTGTTATTCCATATAAATGAGATAAATATATATTTTTTAACATGGCAAGTGCATACAATATAAAAGAAATACAACAACAAACCCCAATATTAGTTAGGGAATTCATACAACAACAATTATTAATGTTCAAAGCAATGCGAATTACAAATTCTAAAAGTGCTAGCGAATTACAACAACAGACTAATGGAAAGATCATCTCCATATCTAACATCAATGCTTGGAACCAGAACGTCCTCCGCCTTGTGAGGAAATATCCACATCTTTTGCACGGTATCGTTGTCTTGCGCGTACTTGGACTTGGTCCATTTCGTTGGGGATTCTACTACACCTGAGTCGTCTAACTGTTCGCTGCCTCCTCGTGTGTGGATCATGAACAAATTCAAAACTTGTCTCATTTCAGTCCTCCGCATCGGGCAACAGTTCAAGCCCTAACAGAGTATGTGCGTAGGTACGCAGCAGTGTTGTAGTAATCTTGGATGTAAACAGGAGGATCCGCTCTAAATTTGGTACACACCTTTATGGCATGAGATCACGGAATACCGCTGCTCACCCATCTACCACATGAGCACTCTGCTCTTGACAAGGAAACTCGAAAGACTCGACTACGAGCTCCTCCGCTGACCTTCACAGAGACTTCAGCCATTTGTGCCGCCCAATTAAAGCCCGTAACCTGGTAAGATGACCCTAATTGTTGTCTTTCTCTGAATAGGTTATATCTTATCAGGCCAAAATTATTGCATGTTATGGACTCTTGTTGCAACTTTCAAACGATCAAAGAAGTTCTAAACACTTCGAAGAAATGTGATTCGGACGATGGTAGTTATTGGGAGCCGTCTAGCATGCTTCATCACTCCATTAATGGACTCGGACATGTTGGTCGTGAGGATGCCACACCGTATGCCGCCGTCGTGGGACAATGTCCACTTGCTCTTATCAATGTCATCCAAGTACGCAAATGCATTCGAATCAAGCGCTTTAATCTGCTCCATTATTCTGTGAAAGACTGTAACCCTGGGTTTGATTAACACGAATTTGTCTTGATTTTAGTTAGTATTTTAGTTTGTTTTTATTATTGTTTTCGGTGAAAGTTGGATAAATTAAGCTTATTTTCATATTTTCTTATCTCCAACTTGTTTTATCATATTATAATTATAATTAATTAATTTTATTTTTATTTTATGTATTTTGAAGTGTTTTGGCCTGAAGATAGTCGAGGATGGGCAAACGAGTAGAGTTTCAGCGAAAATGGGCCACGATTTGAAGAATGTGAAGTTGCCGACTTTCTATAACAGTTTTCCATCTGAAACCGTTATAGTATCCCTGGCCGACCAAGCCTGTCGAGCGCTGCGCACACCTGCCGACTGCGCCTGCGCCAGTCCGCCCGCGTAGACCAGTTTATGTCGGTCGATGAAATAACCATTATAGAAACCCTGATCGATGCACCTGCCCACGAACTCTCAGTAGCGTCGATCCTAAATGCGTCGATCGATGCCCGATCGACGCGACTGCCCAGAAAATGCATTTTTAAGGTTTCTTGCTACCCAAGACTACCCATAACTATAAATACCCTATGTATTTCATTTTTTTTACATACATTATCATATTTTAGGGTTTCTAAGGCCTTTTAGGGGCTGACAACCCCAACGAGTGCCTGTTTATTTTCTTAGTTTCTCTTTAAATTTCTTAGTTTTAAATCTCTAGCTTTAGATTAGTATAGATTAGTTCTTAGATAGATTAGATAGTTTAGATTCAAGATCTCGACACCAAAACGATGTTGTTCATCATAGTTTAATTAGTAAGTCTTTAATTCCTTTCGTTTAATTTAGTTTAATTAGTTCTTATGCTTTTCGATTCATGCTTGATAGTTTAATAATTAATCTTCAAACAAACAAACCCCCCCATGTATGATGATGAATTGTATAATATTATTGGTGATGATGATGTTGGGATTATTATGTTGAGATTGATGAAATTGCTTTACTAGATTTAACGGGTCTAGAGCCTAGAATCATCGTGAACCATCAATTGGGACTTTCCCAAAATATCGTGGAAACGATTCGAAGCTCTAGAACCCTTGATTCATAAAACTTTTCAAAAAACCCTTGATTTTTATTATTCTTCGTTTGAATTAAATTCTTGATTTTATGTGTTTAGATTAGAATTTTATTTTATTATCTTATTCGTGAACAACAAACACAAAAGGAACTTCCGAGCCTAGTTTTCCTTGAGAGACGATTCGGTTCAACTTACCAACCTACACGCGATCCCGTTCTCTTGCGGGCGAGCTTTTAAATTTTTGACAAATCTTTATAAGTAGGTACACAAAAGTTCGAATCAGGGTTCTTCTCCAGCTTTAAAACACATGTCCTTCAATTTCACATATTTGGCATGCGTGTTGAAGTTAGAAGAGACATGTCGCAAACAAAAAACGTTAGAAGAGAAGGCCGGAACTTGTTTTAGTGTACTGAGTAGTCCGGCATTCCGGTCAGATATAAGACAAACCCCTTCTACGTTGCGAACAATATATTTTGCAACCATGTGAAGAAACTAATGCCACGAGCTGTAACTCTCTGAATCAACAACTGCGTAAGCTAGTGGCACGACTTGTTGGTTGGCGMRAACTGTAWCTGCCATCAYCAYCGTGTGCTTGTACTTTCCAACCAAAAAGGTTCCATCAACACTAATCACCTTACGACAATGTCTAAAAGCCTCGATACATGGTTGAAATTCCCAAAATACAAATCTTAATCTGTGCACATCGGGTATGCCAGAAGATTTGTGTAGCCACTCGACCACGGTCCCCGGGTTGTACATCTGCAAGGCCTCCATATATTTTGGTAAATATTGAACCGACTGGTCCCACGTCCCGTACACATTTTCACGAGCCCGCTACAAACCTTGCCACGCCTTGTGATACGGCACAAGGTAATCATATTCTTGTTTGACAGCCTGCTGAACATGTAAGGCGCTATATAACGGATCCTGCTCGACGTGGCTGGTAATGAGCATAACAATCATATTTTTACACAAATTCGGGTGATACGTGTAAACGATGCGAGACATCTGTGCTCAAAACCCAATCTTGTGATTACCCAAGCACTCTTCCGTTATCGAAAACTAGCGCGGAGCCACCATCCTCATTCGGATGATTCGTTCATATCTACATGATTCTCACCAAGTGAACTCGACATGCAAACAACATTCCACATCACATGATTTCTTTCTACCACTCTATACGAACACTTGGCGACGTGCACTGAGTAGTCTTTGACAGCCCATATCAAATGTCTTTTATCTCTAAATATCATGCCTATTCTCAACACTCCTTCGTCTTTATTGTAGTACAAGTCCGGTTGAGGGACACCAATAGAATCAATAGGAACGTCTTCGTATACGCGATCGAATAATGGTATGTTCTTTTACAGTGCCGAGCCTCTATCAGCTCGTTTATGGGTTGTAGGGGCAAGTTCATTCAAGGTAGGTTCAAAAGGGTCTTCATCTAGTACGCTACCCCCTAACTGAAAGAATTCCTCGTCAGTTTCATGACCATCATCATCTAGTTCATCTAAACCATTTCAGAATCACTTCCTTCATCTGGTTCGAAGCAAGATGATGCTCGGTGGAATCTACATTTGCATATCCACTCTCGTCTCGTAGAATTGATGCATACATGTCATATTCATTGCCAAAAGACATATTCGCCTTATTTGCGCTTACTTCTAAAAATATAAATAAATTCATATATTCACATAAGTAATAGTTTCTTATAAATTCAAATATTCGCATAATTAATCGATTCTCACAAAGTAAATAAAATTAAATATTCACATAATTGATAATTACATCAGAAACAAATAAATTCAAATTTTCACATAATTAATAATTTCTCACAAAATAAATAAAATCACATATTCCCATAATTAATAGTTTTTTCACAAGCAATTAAATAGAAGGTAACAATTGAAGGTCAATAGTTTCCATAATTAATTTTCATGAACAATTCACAAAAAAATTAACAATTTGCATAAAAAATAACAGTTTCCATAAATAATTAACAATTAAGAAAACAATTCACAAACAAACCTAATAAATTTTCGTAAATGTTCATAACTAAAATTTCATAAATATTCACAAGCAATTAAATAGAAGTTAATAATTTAAGGTCAATATTTTCCATAATCAATTTACAAAAAAATTAACAATTTGAAAAAAAATAACAATTTCCATAAACAATTAACAAAACAATTCACAAACAAACCTAATACATTTTCGTAAATGTTCATAGCTAAAATTTCGTAAATATTCACAAGCAATTAAATAGAAGTAATAATTTAAGTTCAAGATTTTCATAATCAATTTCCATGAACAATTCAAAAAAATTAACAATTTCCCTAATCAATTAACAATTAACAAAAAAATTCACAAACAAACCAAATAAAATTTCGTAAATATTCATAACTAAAACTCAAAAACATCTAAATTTAATATATACAAACAAAAAATAAATCTAACTGCAATTCATTAAATTAAAAATAACAATAACAATACATAATATATAAATACCAGAACTAACAACTAATTACAATTTATTAAAGTAAATTAAATAAATTACAACTTACCTTAAAAGCTGGGAGAGAGTGGCGCCCATTGCTGGTGCTTCCTCTTTGCTTTGGTTGCTGTGTGTGGGAAATGAAATGGGTGTGCGTGTATTAGGGTTTTTGTTCCGAATTTTTTTTTTTAATGCAAAAATATCCCGGGACGCCATTACCAAAGGCGTCCCGACCTCCGCTTTTTTTTTTTTTTTTTTCATTCTTTTTCCAATTTTAGTCAAATTGGAGACAAGATCAAGACCAAAGACGTGGGGAACAAGCCCTCTTTGACTAATAAAATTCTCTCTGGAACAAAAGAACCAGTAAACTTTAATTTAAATCCGAACAGTTGATTTAGAGATTGGTCAAAGGTTTTCCCAACGTTGAAAAGTTGCTCAGTCGACCAATTTGCAGACATGAATTAGCTATATATACCGTCATGACCTTCGAATTAATTACAAACCAAATTTCTCAGCTATTCCAAATTTATCAAA
The DNA here is from genome assembly GCA_014905375.1 of Phtheirospermum japonicum. Lineage (NCBI taxonomy): Eukaryota > Viridiplantae > Streptophyta > Magnoliopsida > Lamiales > Orobanchaceae > Phtheirospermum > Phtheirospermum japonicum. The sequence continues at coordinate 538,526 of BMAC01000162.1, forward strand.
ACCAAACAGCAAATAATAATAAAAATCAAGACATGGAAACAATATATGACCAAGAAAATTGGACAACTACGTGTGAATCAGAGGAAGATCAGAACAGATTTGTGAGCGACAAAGACGATGATGATGATGATGATGATGATTCAATTCAAACACTCTTGAGAGAGTTTTTGCAAGAACTCAATTTAGAAGGGTGTGAAATGTTAGAGAAATTGATTTCCAAGGCCGAAAAGGATGTCCGGGTCGAGAAATTGTTCAGAAAAACGTTGCGTGGGCTTGGTTCAGACACAATGAAAAGTTCTCTCTCAAAATTAAATAATCGTGGAGCGAAAAGCTCCACAACTACAAAGAGAGGTGTGGATGGCGATATTTTGACACTCGAGTGGTTCAAAGTGAAGACCGTAAATGTTAAAGGGTTAGGGGTCGTCAAGGAGGAGGAACAACAGAGATAACTAGCAAAGGGAAATTATTTCTTTTTTCTTTTTTTTTTCTAATTTTACTATAATCATTTTTTATTTTTTGTTACTCCATTTGTAATTCTTAAGAAGCTCATTATTATTATTATTATTTTCCTTTTGGGCTTGGATTAAAGTACTTAAGAATTGAACCAAGTGGAGTTGATCAATGAATTCTCTTTTCCAATTCGATATTATTACGTATCTGCAGGAATTCTCAATATCTGCATGAGCTCTCTAAGACAGTTTCGATCTGATTTGTTTGTATTGTTGTTTTCCTACAAACCTACGGTGGAGCACGAAGCAGAAATGGGCCCCTCGGAGTTAGAACGCTTCAAGCTCGCTTCTGTTAGTGGTTCGGATTGATGCCCCTGTATCACTAGAGCGAGCCAGTCTCTCATGAGATCTAACTCTTGATCGCTCAATCCTTTCACCATACACCCGAGTTGTAATACACCACTTCAAATATACATGATATTGACACTACAACAAAAAGGGGTGTTTAGTGACGTTTTTTTTTTTTCCATTTTTAGTGACGCTTATAAGCGTTACAAATCACTTCACCTACGCTTGGGAAAGTGTCACGAATTGCGTTGTTAAATTTGATGTCACGAATTTATTCATGAGGCAAGATACATGCGTAGGTAAATTTCTGAACGTGACGCTTTTTTTCCTATCACGTCATGAATATGAATTTGGTGACACTATTTTTTTTGTCACGAATAAGTTTTTTAGACGACACTAATCAATTTTTGTATCACTAAATTAACAACATTTTTAATGAAGTAGCGTTGTCAAATTCATTACGCTTTTAATGATTTGTGTCCATAAATCCACAACAATTTTTCAAATTGTAGTCACAAGATTTGCGACGCTTTTAAAATCTTAGTCGCTAACTCGATTACGCTTTTGACGACTTATTTGTGTCTTAAATATTATTATTATTATTTACCTCGAAACTAAAACAATTGTATAGTAATCCAAAATCCTCTTTCGACGCAACAAAAAAATCCAAAAAGAGAGAAGAGAACCTGTAAGAAGATGATAAGAGGAATATTTTCCTTGCCTTGAATTGATTCGGTGTGAGACCTTATATACAAGAGAGTAGACTCCAAAATAGGTAACAAAATTAATTAGAAGCTAATCACATGGCTAACAAAGCTAATTAGAAACTTATTACATGGCTAATGAATATATGCTAATTACTGCTAAATATATTCTAACACACCCCCTTAGTCGAAGCGGGAGGTCGCTGAACGCTGAGACTATCCCTAAAATCTTCAAACAATATCAACGGAAGACCTTTTGTGAAAATGTCGGCGATTTGGTAGCGTGACGAGATATGTGAGACGCGCACTTGTCCGCGAGCAACTTTTTCCCGAACGAAGTGGATATCTAATTCGATATTTTTTGTGCGCTGGTGTTGAACGGGGTTATTAGATAGGTATATTGCACTAACGTTATCGCAGTAGACTAACGTGGCCTTGTGTATAGGATAATGAAGCTCGAGAAGAAGGTTTTGTAGCCAACAAGACTCAGAAACTACATTGGCAACCCCACGGTATTCGGCTTCGGCACTTGAGCTAGATAATGTAACTTGTCGTTTGGAGGACCACGAAACTAAGTTGTCCCCAAGAAATACACAGTGACCAGACGTCGAACGATGAGTATCAGGAAAGCCTCCCCAATCGGCGTCAGTGCAGGAGATGAGATTTGTGGTTGATGATGGATATAGATGCAACCCGTGGTCGCGCATTCCTTGGATGTAGCGTATAATACGCTTCAGAGCATTCATGTATTCTTCCATTGGATTGTGCATGAACAAGCAGATTTGCAGTATAGCGTAATATGTGTCAGGTCTCGTGAATGTGCGATATTGTAAGGCTCCAGCGAGGCTACGATAATGAGAGGAATCTTCATAAAGTGCTGTTGAGGACGCACTGAGCTCTGGTTTAGTGTCAACAGGAGTGGGACTGGGTTTTCAAAAGGACTTTGCAGCCCTCTCGATGATTTCTTCAGCATACTTTCTCTAGCATACTTTCTCTGAGACAGAAATAATCCCCCCGGATGACGAGTGACGACAATTCCCAAGAAGTAGCTTAGCGGTCCTAGGTCTTTCATTGCAAATTCAGAACTGAGAAGGGTCAAGATGGAGATGCGAAGAGCATCTGAGGACATGGTTAGAATTATATCATCCACGTAAAGGAGAATGTATGCTGTGTGACTACCTCGATTATATATGAATAGAGAGTGATCAGACTTGCTGTGAGAAAAATCAATACTGGAAACGTAGTCTACAAAGCGTTTGTACCAAGCTCGGGGAGCTTGCTTTAGCCCATACAGAGATTTCTTTAATAAACATACGTAGTCTGGATGTGAGCGATCTCAAAAACCCATTGGTTGATGCATATAAACCGTTTCTCTGAGATCTCCATGTAAGAAAGCATTCTTGACATCAAGTTGCACTACAAGAAAACTGAAAAATACCAACAGATTATTCTGTTGGTAATAAATTATTTCTGTTGGTAATTGAGTTTACCAAGAGATTACCAATGGAAAATATATGTTGGTATATAACTCGATGGTAAAATTTACCAACGGAAAACTGTCTGTTGGTAATTTACCAACATAATAATTCTGTTGGTAAAATACCAATTGAATTATTATGTTGGTAATTATAGATTTACCAACAGAATCATCTGTCGCTATTTCCGTTGGTAAATAGCGACAGATCATTCCGTTGGTAATTAGAAATTCACCAACAGAAATACGATTTTCCGTTGGTAATTATAGTCTCCGTCACTATTTTACCAAAAGAATAATCCGTTTGTATTATTTTCAATGTATTTTTTATTTTTTTTAATTCTTAAATTTTTCTGTAAATTTACACCAAATAATTCACAAAAATAACCGAGAATCGAAAGATAACCCAAACTATATATCAAATGTATTTGACCTAACAACATATCCACAATCCTAAATGCCAATATTTAAAATAACAAATGACAATATCTAAATCACACTTGATATCCAAATAAATAAACAAATAATTTATTAAATAACTTGCTTTCCAGATTGTGTATACATGCATACAGGTAATAAGACTCAGTCTGATATATATATATATATATATATATATACTATATATATATATATATATAAAATCAAGATTTTCCCTAATTGCAAAGAACACAGCTTACTTCAAAATTAAAAAAATAACCCTGAAGTTACAAAATACCCCTCGATGGTACTTTTTTGTAATCAACATAATATCTAATGGAAAGGACCAAAAACCACATGGCACATACCCTGTTAATAATCTTCTAAAAGGCTTCGGGCCCGATTTCTTGGATATATTTTTTTGCCGCGGTTAGAATGTCATCGGGCTTTCTGAAAATATCCTTGGTCCTCGGGACGTACCAGATATTAACACTCTTATGGCGTGTAACCAGGTAAGGCCTAACGTACTGCTCGTATACATATGCAGCTCCACTGAAGTACGGTATGACCAACCAGCAGGTGAAAATTAGCTTCATGTAAGACCACAAAGGTAACCTATAGCATACAAATAGATTTCAAATGATTAAATAACGTATAAGTGTCTGGTAGAACATATATAGTGCATAACTTGAACAAAAACTTTGAATTCGCGAATTTCTTGAAAAAGTTATAAAATTTCCACTTATTAGCAACTACAATTTGAAAGGAAATTTGTACCAACACTTACCATTCAATGAGTTTTGCAAAAGTAAGCTCAAAAAGGGTAATCATAGAGTAAAGAACACAGTAAGTGAGCCATTGCTGATCATCAGCAGGTGACTTAGTCTCGATTGCCCTAATCGATGCATATCTGCCCAATAGTTCACAATACTACCACCATTAAACCCATATCAGTACATAAAGACATAAAATAAATCACTCTTAAGTTGAAAAATAAAATATTCTTGTTGCGAAAAACATTGAAGTTATAACTATAGCAATTAAATGTAGAGAGAATAAAATAGCCACACTTACAGAGGATAAACCAGACTAACAACACTGGCCTGCAAAATATCAAAAACACCCAAAAAAAATCATGATAAGTAAAAACATCTTTGCTCCACAGACAAACACTATACAACTCCATAATTGAAATAAAATCATCATCAACTAAAATATACGAACAATTACAGCCTTGATTACCAATATATGAAAAAAAAACAAAAAAACCCAATTGGGAATATATTTAGAAAACCCATCCACTGCATTGAAATCCCGAACCAACCAAATAACTAATAATAATTTTTTTAAAAAAGCCCTAAAACAAAACCCACAAATAAAAGCATGATTAATTTAGACAGGTAGGAGAAAATAGAAATTAATTTACCCAGCAAGAATGTCGAAATTCTTGGCCAGCACTTTGAGGCAGCACAAAAAAATCTCCTACTCCCAACATTATTATACAGAGGCCTGCAAATCTTAATATAGTAATATTTGTTTCAGAAAGCCTTAATATAGCAAAAACTTCCTACTGTATATGCCTGAATCTTACTAAGTTTATCTAACTCATCAAAATCAGATTTCATATGATAATGATTTCTCAAACAACCGACACAAAACAAGGACTAAATGTCAGTTTAGTGCAAAAGTAATTTGAACCACCAAAGTAACAACCACTTACGGACAGAGGTAGTAATATAATTACAAGTCCATACATATTCTTCAATCAAACAAAGTTTATTAGGAAAATAGTGTAAGCCGCTTCATTTGATTAAAAACTAATTGACTGCACGAAAGTGGATCATACGGAAATAAGTATTAAAGTTTCCATTTCCAGAACTTACGAGCCAAGTATAACTAAAACAGCTAAAGGTCTTTTACATTGAGGTGAACTGAATTGTAAAAAAGTTGTAAATACGTACCTTCTAATAAAAAACTCTCAAAATAAATTCCCAAATGAATTAATCATACCTTAACGTAATAAGATTTCTTAATCTCGGTCTCGGTGGTCGTGGGGTGCACGCCCAGTACATCGTAGTATTCGGTCTCCTTCACCATCGATCTCAGAAATCAAAATAGCCCCAGTTAAATTGTTAAATCCCCAATGATAAACACTCCGCTTGACCTCGGTATTCACCCAAAAATTCCAGTCAGGAGGAAGATAAACAAATAAACACCTATGAATGGTTGTTTCTTACTTCTGCAAATTCCATACCAGATATGAACTTGCACTGAGCTACCAAGAAAATTAGGTTTCTCGTCTGGTTGAACAAATATGCACAAAAAATGAATAAATAAAAATAAATAAATAATAATATTACTTCTGATCTTCAATACTTCTACTAAAGAAACACTCATCTTCTCGCTTATAATTAAGCTCAGAATCACTTTTTTCTATTATTGTGTATTTACCAATGCATTCGCCAAATAGAGAGCGGGGGAGCAACCCATTGGTGGTGGCCGTGAGATCATCGAACCGCCTCTCCACCCTAGCCCAGGCGGCACCGCCGTCCATCTTGCTGATAAACTTGAGCCATCTAAGCGCGTGCGCGGCTGAGGATTTCATCTGGTCGAACCTCCCCACCGGGTGGTGGCGGCGTGAGGCCAGCCGCTTGAGCTCTTGAGAAACCTGTCGGATTCTGGACGAAGCGTTTCTCACTACCGTTGATCCGAATGATGATATTTTCTCCAGGACCTTGGCCAGCAAGGCCAGCTCCGGGTCCTCTACCTCGCCACCGCGGCGGTCTTGACACTGTGCACCGCCACCGAGTCCTCCCTCACGTCGAGATTGATCTCCACATAGTCATCCATGGCGGAGCCGCCGCCGGAGGCGGAGGGTTCCGGAAGTTTGAAGCGGGCGCTTTTTATTTATTGTGGATTAGGTTTTTGGATTGAAGAAATGAGAGGCCAAGAGGGGAGATGGACAATATTAACTTTATTTCCATTACCAACAGATTAAAAAACAGTTGGTAAAATGGTCATATTACCAACAGAATATTTTATCCGTTGGTAATTTTAATATTTCAAAAAAAATGTTGCCTAAAATGCCAACGGATTAGTATTCTCTTGGTAAATTAAAAAAAAAAAAGAAAAAATTATTTACCAACGGACATATCCATTGCTATTTACCAACAGAATTTTGATCCGTTGGTAATTACCAAAAAATTAGTAATCTGTCTCTAAAATAATTAAAGTGATAATTAAATAAAATAAAATTATTATTCTGTTGGCATTCTGTTGGTATTCTGTCAAAATTACCAACCGATGGCGTCCGTTGGTAAAATTCTGTTGGTATTTTCCAGTTTTCTTGTAGTGTTGGTTAATAGGCCAAGCTTTAGATAGGGACAAGTTGAGGACTATGCGAATAGTGGCTGGTTTGACTACTGGGCTGAACGTGTCTCTGCAATCCACGCCAACCTGTTGAGTTTTGCCATCACCTACAAGACGGGCTTTATGCCTCTCAAAAGAACCATCAGATTTTTCTTTATGTTTAAAAATCCACATAGAACGAATCACATTAACGTTGGGGGGGACGCGGGACTAACTCCCACGTATTATTATTAATAAGAGCATTAAGCTCGTCATCTATGGCTATTTTTCAATTTGGGTCGTTAAGAGCAGACACGGGGTTACGGGGAATGGGAGATCTATTTGTGTGAGTAAGAAGGCTGTATTTTGTGTTTGGTTTAATTATGCCATGTTGGCTTCGAGTAACCGGGCGTGGATTGTGAGTTGTGGATGGTTGTGTTGAGTGACGTGTTTCTAGATTATTTGGGAGTGGTTGCTCGTTATACGGGGGGCTGGGCTGAGTGGTTTAGTCTTCTGGGCTACTGGTTGTTGGGTCGGCTGTGATGATGTGTGGTAGTTAACTAGTAGGATTAGTGTCGTGATGGTTGGACCGAAGTGAGCTGCTGGGAGTTGAGAGACTTGGGATTACTGGTGAGTTGTTAGGGGTTAGTCCCGATGATCCATTGGAATTTATATGGTGGGTAATGTAGGGTGAGTGACCAGAGTCCAAGAAATTGTAGGAATGTGTAAGGGAATTTTGTGGTTTAGAAAAAGGATGTGTTTCATCACAAATCACGTGACGACTGATGATGATTTTTTTTGATGAGATGTCGTAACATTTATAACCTCGATGGTTTGACGGGTATCCTAAATATACACAAGGGTGGAACGAGATTGTAGTTTGTGAACTGTTGTTGATGGGAATAGTGGATAACATAAACAACCAAATATTTTAAGATGCGAGTAAGTTGGGTTTTTTTGATATAGAATTTTGAGGGGAGAATTGTAGGCTATTAATTTATTTGGAAGTATGTTAAGAAGGTATGTGGCCATTTGTAATGCATGATGCCAAAAGGAATATGGGATGGATGCGTGGACAAGCAAAGTGCGAATCATGTAGTTAATGGTTCTGTTTTTTTGTTCAGCTTTTCCATTTTGGGAAGATGTATGAGGACAAGATAAGCGGAAGGATATACCATTTGTTTTGCAAAAACTCCAAAATGGCCCATTATCAAACTCCCTACCGTTATCACATTGAATGGTTTTTATTTCTCATTCAAATTGTGTGTGAATAAATGCTCTAAGTTTAAGAATGTGGCAAAAACTTGTGATTTTTGAGATAACGAAAATGTCCACAAAGATTTAGAAAAATCATCCACAAAAAGCAAATAATATTTGTGACCCGATGAACTTAAAACCGGAGAAGTCCATAGATCACAATGAATAATGCCAAATGGCATGGATGTGCATGAATTTGAGGTAACAAAGGGAAATTGAACATGTTTCCCAAGAGTGAAAGAATGACAAATATGTGACTTATTCAAAACTTTACAATCAATAAATTTATTCAAACGAAGAAAATTGAATATGGGTGCGCCGGGATGGCCCAAACGTGCATGCCAAGAGGTAGGTGCTAAAGCGGCAAATGTGGATGGTGTTGTAGTAGAAATGGGATAAAGATCACCTCGACTATCACACATCATTAAATGTATCCCTGTCCAAAAATCCTTCACAGAAAATCCAAATGGATCAAATTCAACACAAACAGAATTATCGGTAGTAAATTTTCTATCTGAAATTAAATTTTTGATAAGTTGGGGAGCATGTACGTTTTTCAAGTATAAAGTTTGGTTTGGGGAGGGCAATTGTGCATGACATAAGATTATACCATGTTTATTGCTCAAATTAAAATAAGACATAAGATTACCTCGGTCTGACGTCATGTGAGCGGTAGCCCCGGTATCCATATACCACGTTGCGTCTGGCGGGGTGAGTCCGAGCGTGTGCATTGCTGCCTCAATATCGGTTGGAGTCAAGTGGGCCATGGCTGAATTTTGATTTGCTGGAAATTGGGTACCATATGGCTGCTGATGGACTTGGGCCATAAAAGCTTGCTGCTGGGAGGACTGGGCGTGTTGCTGTTGGACGCGTGGGCCAAGCACTCCAGGCTGGCCAAAGTTGTAGTTGAGCCTGGCCCAAGAAGCTGATGTTGGATAAGGGCAAGGGGGTTGTTTCAACCTAAAAAGTGAACTGCCTGATGAATAACACTTGAAAGCCCCAGAGCTTCTTAAACCTACACCACAAAAACAGATTAGAAAGGACCACCGGGGGTTTTCCGGTGGAAACCTCTCCGATGCTTAAGTCAGTAAGCGTTTGAGGTGTTTTCCAGAAAATAAGAAGGAATGTTTTTTGGGGAATGACGTACCTCCCTCAGCTTTGAAGCTGATATATTTATAGCTTTTCTTAGTGGGGACCCCAGCCGGGATCCTAGGAGAACATGCCGCGAATCACGGGCCGTTACGCAACCAATTCTGACAAGTGGTCCCACTTGTCTCCTTATTTGAGAGTCAGGAAAACAGGTCTTCCTCCTTTCTTTTCCGGTAGAGCGCTTCTTTCAGCTCAGGAAAAAAGGAGAGTTGTTCCCAGTTGTTCCCATCTTTCCTGGTATCTTATTTTCCCAACAGGTCTGGCCAGACCCTCATTTAGGCTAAGCCGCTCTTGTTTTTCTTCGTACTACTCCAGATCTTTCAAATCAGGTCTACCCCAAATTAGGTCTGACCAACTTATTGCCCCATCAACTCCTCCCCCCTACGGGTATTGGGGTAGAACTGATGTACTCCAAGGGTGTTCGTCAGAAACGAGGACCTACAGGTCTATTATCCATGCTTTGCATGGACCCCAAGAAATCCTCTCTGAAGCCTAACTATAGGCGCTAATGGTGACGGTCCATTTCCCAATGCCATTATTTTATTTTCACGCCTTTTCCAGTGCTGCCACGTTAGCCCTATCCTAGAGCGGTTGGCGTTCCAGCTCGCCGCCTAGGGTACTGTTCATCTACCAACATTAGATGTGAGGATCTTTTCATATCCCGCTTTTATCGATTCTCGTTTTTCGAATTTTATCTTATTTCCTTTTATTTCCTGCTGAACTTCTCACTTAGCATTTTTCAGTTCTCTAAATCTCTCAAGCCTCCCTTCTCTCTCTCGGAATTTCTGGTGATCCTCTCCAATTCAAATTTCTCAGTTTGACTTTTTCGGCAATCTTTTACAGGCCAGGTACCTCTCTTAGCCCCTGATCTCATTTTAATTTCTTTAGAATGGCGTCGTCTTCTAGCGTTCCTCCTCATAATGCCTCCTCGCCGCCGGCTACTCCCACGGCTGCGATACTACCTTCCCCTCTTCTAACTGACTCACCCATGGGGGACTCTGATTCTCTATCTATCTCTTCTTCGCCAACCGCGACAGTGGCTGCCCTTTCCTCCTCCTCCGGTGGCCTGGAATATCCTCCGACTGCCGCCGATCACCCCAAAATTACCTCCATCCTGAGTAAAAGGACGATGGAGGACATCCGCCATAAACACAGAATCTCCGATCCTTTTGACGCTTATTTCCCTCCGGTGGGTATATTGGCCTGTCAATCGCCAGCGGGATGGTTAAACTTTTACCAAGACCAGTTTCAGGGCCTACGCCTCCCCGTGCATCCGTTAATGCTGGAAATAGCCAAAATATATCAAATACCCGTTTTTCAATTTACCCCTAACTCCTTTCGCATCATGGTCTGTTATAGTCTGGCCATGCGTTACGCTGGTTTGGACCCTTCCGCTCATACCTTCTTCCAGCTTTTCCAAGCGAAAAGCTCTTTTCCGGGTTGTTTTTACTTAACGGCCCGACCCGGAGTTCAGTTTTTATTTAAACTTCCTACTTCCAACAAGGACTGGAGGAAGAAATTCTTCTTTGTTTATTGTAGCGAGGACTGGGGTTTTAGTCCTAAGCTTATTGAAGGATTACCTTCATATCCTCCCCTGTCCTCAACCAACAGGTCTTCCCGTATAAAGAAAATCATTTCTACTTTAAATGAGAATCCTCTTCATGTGACTGACCTTCTCCTTCCCTATGTCTTGAATTTTTTCAACAATGAGTCAGAAACAGCCCCTTTAACCAAAGAGATCGGTATAGTTTTTCTCCTTCCAGGTTTGTCTTGCTTGTTTATTTTACCCTTAACCCTCTTTTTTTGGTGCTTTCAGACAAGATGATGCGCGAGGTGATCGAGGCAGCCCAGAGGAAAGCCAGTGAACCTTCCAGGGCTGTTGAGCAAGGGGTGGGACCCTCCAATCTCGCTCAGGATTCCCTCCCAAAAATCAGCTTTAGTTCTGCTCCACTGCCTTCGCGACCTGCCCTCGCCAGACCCTCTTCTCCTACCTCAGAGGAAGATACACTTCCTCTGTCCAAGAGGCCACGCACAACCCCCAGTGGTCGTGCTCTAGTCTCCTCAGCTCATAATGCCCCTTCTGCTGGTACTCGCAGCGGTCCACCCCCGATTAATTCAATCGCCAACTACTCGGGGGAGACTGCCGTGCAATACTTGCTCCGGCAAATGCTACAAGCAGACCAACCGGACTTGGAAAGAATGACGGATCACCAGCTGCTGGAGTCGTGGTGTCAGGATGAAGCCCGGGTAAAATTTTGTTTCTCTTATCCATGTCATATAATTTGCTTCTGTGCTAAAATTTTTTTCTTCTTTCTCTTCTTCTCTCTCTTTTTTATTTTTTAGGCTATCTCCAAGAAGGCCCTTCTAGCCACCCGCATGTTTAGATCGTTGATCCGGTTTGATGTGGTTAAGGAGAACAAGGAGCTCATCCTGAAAATGGAGCGCATCAGGACTCTTGCCAAGGAAAGAGGAGTGCAGCTAAAAAGGCAATTGGAAGAGCTGGGAGAGCTGAGAGAGAAGCTCAAGAAAGTAAGGGCCGAAACGGAGGAGATGCGCAAAGCGCAGGCGAAGATGATCGAGACTGCTCGTGCTGAGGCGAGGGACGAAGCCTTAGATGAAGCTCGCAGTTTGGCGGACGAGTCCTTGATCAAAGCCAAGGTAGAGTGGAGGATGGAATTTCTAGGCTCCGAAGAGGGCCTAAGGTTAATTAAGTTGGCTAGAGAGGAGGCCAAGAGGGCTTTCCTGGGGTCCAAAGAGCTCTATGCCTTGCTCCTTCCCGAGGCCATGAGCTATTATTACTTTGCCCTTGACGAGCAAGCCAAGTGGAGTGCAACTAATGCAGCTGACCCCAGCGCTATCTTTAATCGGGACCTTCCACTGAAAAATCCTCCTGAGCCTGCTCCTTTCGTTTATGCCCGGGAGCAAGACCGTTTGCACCTTGCTGAGGCTACGGAGTTCGCGGAGCACATCCTTTCTCTCTTCCACTCTCCTCCTCCTGCTGCATCTCATCCAGGCCAGGATCTTGCCCTGGCTATCCTTGACTCTTCTCCCTCCCCAACCTTCGCTGGTCTGGGTGAGTTGCCAGGTGGAACGTCCCCCGGTGCCCTGGTTGAAGATGTAGTGGAACAGCTAGCCACAGAGCTTGATACAGAGTCGTAGCTCTCCGTGCCTTTGCTGTATTTTTAGATAGACCTAATGTTTTTGCCTGTGTGGCTGGTCTGTCATTTTCTGATGCGTGTTTTGTATTTTAGACTATTTTACTTAATGTCAATTAATGTTTTTTGTCTTGTTGCGACTCTTGGATTTTTAGGATTTCCTGATTTTCTGGGAACCCTAGTACCTTTTGATTCCTTTTACACGCGTCTTGATTTTAAATACGTTCATGTCTTCACTATTCATCATCAATCAATCTAAAATTGTCTTCCTCTCCTCTGATCGAAGAACTCAATGCGGTGAAGAGAAAAAATATCTCCCTAGTTGTGGAGAAATTCAAGCTTTCTGACCAACTGGTCGCGCTCAAGGAGAAAGTTGGTTACCTCTATCGACTACTGGAAAGGAAACGCCAGAAGAAGCGTTTCTACAAAAGAGAGTGGGCTGAACTCCGACAAGTTAACCGCCAACTTCAAGAAGAGAAGGCGGACTTGGCCGAATCGATAGGTCGCTTGACTGTTGCCGCCGGCGAAGTTCCACTGCTTGCCGATCGTTCTGATAAATATCGCCGCCGCCTACACGAAACAGAGCGTGAACTCTGGCGTGTTCGTCGAGCTCTGGCTTCAGACCGGAGACATTCTCATAGCTAAATATCGTAGCTTTTATTTTTTCAGTGTTATTCCTGCAATCTCCTGTAATCAAAGTTGCCAACCTTTTTCTTTGAAAAGGTGTAGGCAGCCGGTGCGATAGTATACGGACTTCGCTAGTTTCTTTCTCTATACTTGGTCTGTTAATCCATCTTTTAATCTTTTAATTTATGCACATTAATGTTAACTGTTGAGCATTTTACCTCTGAAGGTTCTGTATTTTAGTCCAGTCCAGCGTATTCATACATTCTTGCAGACCGACAGGTCAGGTCTGTCTGTGCAGGCCCATTTTATGGCTCTTGACATCCAGATCAGGAGATCAAGCCTGTTGACATGGACCCCATACTTCATGTTGGATAAAGTCAGGGACAACCGTCTTTATCCAGTTTTGGCTTAACCGTCAATCAGGTCAAGAAAATTTCAGGACATCCGCTTTTAGCCAATCCTGGCTTATACTGACAATTAGATCAGGCAAATTTTAGGACAACCGTCCGTAGCCAATCCTGGCATATGCTGACAATCAGGTCAGACAAATTTCAGGACAACCGTCCGTAGCCAATCTTGGCTTATGCTGACAATCAGGTCAGGCAAATTTTCGTTCGTAGCCAATCCTGGCTTATACTGACAATCAGGTCAGGCAAATTTCAGGACATC
>BMAC01000162.1:555124-608129 GCA_014905375.1 Phtheirospermum japonicum
CAAACTCAGTAGACACGCCTTCTGGATCAATCAGAACAATTCCTGCTCCACAGCCCTGATTACAGACAGAGCCATCCGTAAAGATCGTCCATCTCTTTAGTTCTTCGGGAAGGCCAGTCATTTCTTGCATGAAATCTTCCAAGGCCTGAGCTTTAATCGCTGTTCTGGTTTCAAAGCTGATATCAAATTCACTTAGCTCGATTATCCATCTGACCATTCTTCCCGACGCCTTTGCCTTATCCATGACCGCCTTTAAAGGCAAATTCGTTCGTACAATTATACTATGCGAAAGGAAATACGAACGTAATTTCCGGGCCATTCCTACGAGGGCCAGTACTGCCCATTCCACCTCTACGTACCTTACTTCGGCATCCTGTAAGACCTTGCTCCAGTAATAGACTGGTTTCTGGATCTTCCCCTGTTCCCGCAGTAAGACAGAACTGACTGCCTGTTGCCCTACTGATAAGTACAAAATGAGGAGTTCTCCTCGGACAGGCTTTGTTAGCAAGGTCATGCTAGCCAAATGCTCCTTTAATGCGATAAATGCCTCCTCACACTCATCACTCCACTGAAATCTCGCTCTCTTCCTCAGATCTTGAAAGAATGGTAAACTCCTTTCTGCAGACCTGGACACAAATCTACTTAATGCGTTAATACGCTCCGCTAAGCATTGCATCTCCTTCACATTCCTAGGCGCCCGCATGTCCATAATTGCTCTGACCTTCTCGGGATTTTCCTCGATACCCTTCTCCGTGACCATGTAGCCCAGGAATTTGCCAGCTCTAACCCCGAATGTGCACTTCTTGGGATTAAGCTTCATCCTATACCGTCGTAGAGTATCAAAGGTTTCCTGCAGGTCTTCCACATGTGATGTTGCTTTCACGCTTTGGACCAGCATATCGTCCACGTAAACTTCCATATTTCGCCCAAGTTGATTCTTAAACATCTTATCAACCAAATGTTGATAGGTGGCTCCTGCATTTTTCAAACCGAAAGGCATCACAACATAGCAATACGTCCCCTTTGGGGTAATGAAGCTGACCCGCTTCCAATCATCTCTAGCCAGTCTGATCTGGTGATACCCCTGGGATGCATCCATCATACTCAAGAGCTCACATCCAGCAGTAGAGTCGACGAGCTGGTCGATTCTAGGTAAAGGATAGTGATCTTTCGGGCAAGCACGATTGAGATCTCTGAAATCGATACACATGCGCCAGTCCTCCTGAGTCTTGGGAACCAAGACAGCATTAGAAAGCCATTCAGAGAATTGTATTTCTTGGATGTGTTTATACTTTAACAGTTTTTCCACCTCAACTTCTATGACGGCCTCCTTCTCAGGGCCAAGATTACGTTTCTTTTGCTTTACTGGCTTGGCACTTAAGCTGATGTTGAGGTGATGCTCTGCCACTTCTGGGTCGATCCCTACCAGATCTTTTGGGGACCAAGCAAACACATCCGCGCTACTCCTCAATAGTGCCACTAGATCTGTCAAAGTTTCCGGACTGAGGGTTGTCCCTACTCGAAGGACTCGGCTCTCATCCCCTGGGATTATTTCAACCATCATCAGCCCTTCCTCTCTATTGGCCAGGTCTGTCCTTGGCGGCTCTACTCTAGCCCTTTTGCTCTGTCTTTCTTCCTCCTCATTCCTCCTGATGCACTCTACGTAAGTCTGTCGTGAGGCATACTGGTCACCCCTGACCTCTCCCGTTCCGTCTTCCGTTGGAAACTTCATCATCATATGAAAGACGGATATAACAGCCTAGAACTGGCTCAAGGATGGTCGTCCCAACATGACATTATAAGAAGAAGGTGCATTCACCACCAAGAAACGCACCGTTCTTGTCACCCTATATGGCTCTTCTCCTAACGTCACGAGGAGCCTCACCGCTCCCAAGGGCTTCAGGGCTCCCCCCGCAAAACCAACTAGGGAGGTGGTGACCTCCTCCAACTCAACGTTTATTTTTAACTGCCTAAAGCAATCATAAACCAAAATGTCGGCGGAACTCCCAATATCCACGAAAATTCTACGGACATTATAATTAGCAATGGTTGCAGTTATAACCAGAGCATCCATGTGAGGGGCTAGAATACCATCGCCGTCTTCTGACCCGAAATAGATGTTAGGGGTAGAGGTCATTTGTCCCACGTCCCGTGATTTTCGAACTAGGTCTCGTGCAACTCTGACATAGTTGTGTTGTGTCCGCTTGGAATGCTCCTCAAATTCTCCTCCGGTAATCATTTGGATTTCTCCATGGATGACCTGGGTCTGATCAGATCTTCTCGCCTCAGTACGTACCCTATCTTGGCTACCCCTATTCGTCAGGGACCGATCATAATTCTTCCTTCCAGACCTGGCTTCCTCTCTCCTTATTTGAACATACTCCTTTAAATGTCCAGCCTGAACTAGCCTCTCCAAATCATCTTTTAGATGGGTACACTGGTCAGTGTCGTGCCCATATTCGTTGTGGAAGCGACAGAAACGATCCAATTTTTCCTTCCTGGGCCTCTGCGAGTAGGTCTTTGGCCACTTCAGGTCTGGATGCTTCTCAATTGCCTATAAGATTTATCCCTGTGGGGTTGCCAAAGGAGTGTACTTATCAAAGCGGGGCCTCCCTCCAGACAGGTCTGGCCTAAGCTTTTTTACAGCTCCCTTTTCCTCGCGCTCATGCCTTTCCCTCTTCCTTTCTCCCTCATCTTTGATCTTCAAAGATTCTTCCAGATGGATATACTTTCCCGCTCTCTCCAAGAGCTCCCCAAATTTCAGAGCTGGTTTCACCACCAGTGACTGAAAGAAATCCCCTCGTCTCAAACCTTGCGCTAGAGCATTCACCAACAGCTCTTCAGACGCAGAGGGCACCTCTAATTTAGCGGTTGTAAACCTGTTGATATAAGCACGGAGGCTCTCATTCTCTTTTTTCTTTAAACTGAAAAGTTCAAGCGGCATTTTCTGATATTTTCTGCAGCTCGTGAACTGGTGTAAAAAGGCTGAGCTGAACTCGTCAAAATTGCTGATAGACCTCGGCGGCAGCTGACTAAACTAGAGCTGCACTCATTTAGTAAAAGTCATCGGGAAGACCCGACACATGACAGCGTCCGAAAATTTATGTAGAGCTGCCTCGATCTCGAAGCGATTGAGATGGTCCCACGGGTCTGTAGTTCCATTGTACTCGAAGCCAAGGGAGCGATATGAAGCCGGCACATCATCTTGCATAACTTCCTCAGTGAACGGCGTACCCCTTCTCGCTGGAACCACACTGCTAGTCGCCATTTTTCTCTTAAACTCCCTCACTTCTTTTTGAAAACTCTACATCTGTGCAGCCAGACCTGGATTAGTCTGGCCTGAAGCCTCACTGTCAGAGGTGGAGAAGTGCTCTTCCCCATCATGTAAGGGAGCCCAATCCGCATGCTGTCCTCGCAATGGCTCCATTCCCGCCACCGGGACAGTCCGTGCTGGTGGTGTGTTGGATGGCGGCGTCGCCATCTCCGCGAACTTCTTTTCTACCACCGTCTCCACGGCTTTGCCGATCAGCTCCGAGAGCTTCAAAAGGAAGGATTCGTTAAATGAACCACCCGTGGCTGGCACAGATCTACTAATCGGGGGCGGCGTAGCGCCTGGCGCAGTCCCTGTCGATGGCGCTGTCTCTCCTGGCCCCATCGCCGACGTATCTGTCGACCTGGGCATCCCCCATGGCGCGGCGGAACTAGGGGTTCCACCGAGCTCACCCACCAAGTTCCGCCGTAAACCGTCTGAAGCCATGAAATAAACAGAAAATCTCACATCTTAACTTGATCGCCTTCCCACAGATGGCGCCAATTGTTTCAACCCAAAAAGTGAACTGCCTGAATAACACTTGAAAGCCCCAGAGCTTCTTAAACCTACACCATAAAAACAGATTAGAAAGGACCACCGGGGGTTTTCCGGTGGAAACCTCTGCGATGCTTAAGTCAGTAAGTGTTTGAGGTGTTTTCTAGAAAATAAGAAGGAATGTTTTTTGGGGAATGACGTACCTCCCTCAGCTTTGAAGCTGAGATATTTATAGCTTTTCTTAGTGGGAACCCCAGCCGGGATCCTAGGAGCCAATGCCACGAATCACGGGCCGTTACGCAACCAATTCTGACAAGTGGTCCCACTTGTCTCCTTATTTGAGAGTCAGGAAAATAGGTCTTCCTCCTTTCTTTTCTGGTAGAGCGCTTCTTTCAGCTCAGGAAAAAAGGAGAGTTGTTCCCAGCTGTTCCCATCTTTCCTGGTATCCTATTTTCCCAACAGGTCTGGCCAGACCCTCATTTAGGCCAAGCCGCTCTTGTTTTTCTTCGTACTACTCCAGATCTTCCAAATTAGGTCTGACCAACTTATTGCCCCATCAGGGGTGCTGGGCCGTAGGGTGTGAATGCCCATTCCTGTCCACTGTTCATATGCTGATTCTAATTTCCACGTCCAGCGTAGTTGGTGCCATTCCGACCACCCCCATTCCGACCAGTGTTGTTCCGACCACGACTAGACCCACGTCCTCTATTTCTTCCACCGGTGGATCGGTTATGAGACTTTTTGTCATATCCCTGGGAACAAGAATTTGCAGAGAAATTATTCTCATCGGCATCCCGAGCAAGCATAGCTGTCGTCGATCCGGTGTTAGCTTGCTTCATAAAACAAGCTTCTTCGAGGGTGAGCATAGACCGAGCTTTGTAAAATGGTGGGAGGGGGTTACTTTGACAGATTAATGTTCTGACCCCTTTGTAGGCGTCGGTGAGGCCGACAACCATTTGTAAGACAAGGCGGTTGTTGGTGATGGGGGCCCCAACATTCTTTAGTTGGTCGGCTAATATTTTGAGTTTCTGACAGTATGCGTAGGCCGTAGAAAAATCCTCCATACTCGTGTTTGAGAATTCTTATTCGAGAGAGACGACACAGGAGTTTTTATTGTCTTGGAATATATCACGCAAACGATTCTAAGCTTCCATTGTCGTTGAATTGGGTTCGAGAATAGTGTGCAACTGATTGGTTGAAATTATTGCATATATCCATTGAAGGACAGTGACATCAAGGGTCGCCCACATCTCCTTCTCGTCGTTGGTTTTGAGAAGATTGACGGTGCCTGTTTTTGGTGTTTTGATGTGATTAATGACCCGATGCGATTTGGCGTGAATTTTGAAAAGTTCAGCCCATGTTGGGTATTGTTCATTCTCCATCTCAAGGGAGATAGGAGTGTTTTTTTTTATGTTGGAAACAGCGAGAGCCGGGTGGAGAGAGGACTTGGAGGTTGCATTGGGCTGATGATGAGAAGGAGGAAAAAAAAAAGAGGAACAAGCAAGAGGTAGCGGCGGAGAGGAAATGAGAAACCTAAAACTGTGATACCATGTAAGAAGATGATGATAAGAGGAATGTTTTCCTTGCCTTGAATTGATTCAGTGTGAGACCTTATATACAAGGGCCTCGTTTGGAAATGCTGAAATGGCAAGATAAGTCCATCTAATCACCACCAATCCCCACCAATTTCATGTTTGGCATTACTGATTTGAATTTCCTCAAATCTTGCAGGCCCGTGACCTAAGTCTTGTAAACCCAAGATTTCCAATCTTGTTCTACCCCTGCGACTAATTATCTGACTTATACAGGCCAATTATTACATATGGAAAAAGCTATTATTACCCCTAAAAATGAACATAAGATTACTTTGTTGACCCTCCTATAGATGATAATTACAGCTCCATACACGTATAAAGATGTGCTCCTTCTCACTTCCACAACTGTTCTGCCGCTAACCCTAATCTGTAAATCAGGTGCGAGCTGTTATTTTTACTTTTTCCATTTTCTGTGTTTTACATATTATTTGAAAACAAGTTTAGGTCTCGAAAAAAATCATGAACTTATTTGGAGATTGCTAAAGTGAAGTAAATATTTTCTTTCTGTTACTTTTCTTGTTCTTTTTTTTTAATTGTAGATCATATGCACATGAGTGTAGCATCTCCCTTTCTTTTTTAATATGAAATTCCATTTGATTTTAATTGTTCTTATCTTTTTGTACAATTTTCGGATGCAGTTCATATTCTTCCAACTAGCTAGAAAGGTGCAGTCTGTAAGTCGCTTCCTCCATTGTACATATATAAATATCTAGAAACGTGTTTGTTTCTCTTATTAGCTTCATTGTCTTATTTATTTTCTATAATGAAGACTAAAAAGTTGTTAGATTTATATGTGTCTATTATGGTATGTATACGTTAGAAAATTTCTAATACCTATTTATTGATTACACCATTGTGCATTTATTGACATACTTTCTGTTTACTGCAATATGTTTACATTGAAAATAGTACATATTATTTTTCCTTTGTTTTACGATTCACATCTTCTTCAAGAAGGATGATATCGTTAATTTCTTAATTTCCAAATGATGGAAATTTTTGTAGATGGATCCCGAAGAGCAAAACGTCATTGTTGTCCTTGAAGAGATTATTAATATGATCAAAACCTTTTTTATCTACGTATATGTGTACCTACGTCTACGTAGGATTCGTCGTTGAAGGCGTCTAATAGGTGATAGGCATATGCGATATAGGATGATTGATCGAGTACCCCTCCAAATTGAACACATGCGTGAACTAGTAAATTTGAGTGATGAAGACTGTGTTAATAATCTAAGAATGGATAGGAATGCTTTTGACCGACTGTGCTTCCTTCTTGAGAACGTTGGTGGTTTAGAACAAACAAGGCATGTTCAAATAGGTGAACAAGTTGCCATTTTCCTCAGTGTATTGGCACACCATAAAAAAAAATCGTGTTGTGAAATTTGATTTTAAAAGATCTGGGTACACTATTAGTAAACACTTCAACCTTGTACTAAATGCATTACTCAGACTTCACACAATACTACTTGTGAGATCGGTACCCGTGGATGATGATTGCACAAATGAAAGATGGAAGTTGTTTAAGGTATCTACAAAATTTTATTTTCCACGCTAAATTAGTTTGAACCCTACTTTTCGATTTTTTTGATCCAAATCAAAACCATAGAAACATATATTAATATTCGTTCAATTATTAGGGTTGTGTTGGTGCATTAGACAGTACTTTTGTTAAAGTAAGAGTGTCATTGCAAGATAAGCCCCGATATAGGAACAGGAAGGGAGATATTTATGTGAATGTTTTAGGTGCTTGCGATCCTAATATGAATCTTACATACGTATTGAGTGGGTGGGAAGGATAAGTTGCATATTGTCGTATATTACGGGATGCAGTTGGTAGACCAAATAGCTTGTGAGTTCTAAATGGTATGAATTGATTTCCTAAGTTATGATAAGATTTACGAAAAATAAAAAATACCTACATAGTCACAAGAGTAAAGGCCAGTATTTTAGTCTTAATCAAGGTGTAATTGTAATCTATTTCAGGGCAATATCTTTTATGTGACTGCGGTTACACAAGTGGACCAGGATTCCTAGCACCTTACAGGGGCGTTAGGTATCATTTGGACGAGTGGGGTAGCGGTCGCACAGCTCCACAAAACTTTAGAGAGTTGCTAAATTTGAGACATGTTAAGGCACAAAATGTTATAGAATGAGCTTTTGGGTTACTTAAGATCCGATGGGCTATTCTTCTAAGTAGTTCTTATTTTTCATTTAAAACCCAAAGTCACATTATAATGGCTTGTTTCTTATTGCACAACTTTATCCGTACCACTATGGCAAGGGATTCTATGCAAGATGAAGTAGCTGAGGATCATTCTGAACATAACCATGTCTCCGGGGATGGTATTTACGTGGATCATGTTGATCCATGTCCAGAATGGAGTAGTTGGAGAAATGAGTTTGCTCAGAACATGTATAACGAGTGGCGTGCAAACCGTTAATTCATTTATAAACTATCATTCGTCTGTCTCAATGAAATATTTACTTAGTTTGTAAACACTTGTGTACCACTAATTTAAATTTCTTGTTATCTTCTTTTTGAACGATCTTTATTGCTGTAGATGTGTGATAAAACAAAAGTTAGTAAATTTGAGATGTGCTTCAATATGTTTATTATGTGCTGTCATCAACAAAGTCTTATCCTAATTGTAATTGTCATAAATGTTATCAGAATATGTTTTATGGTAAATTAAATTGGGCATATTAAATTATAATTGGTAGTACGGAACATGGATTCGCAGTCCACTGTAAATATACCACCCGGCCAGAAAAAAGACAAGGCTCCTAGGAGGTCGTGGACCTAGGAAGAGGAACTCGTTTTATTCAGTGCTTTAAAAGAGTTGGTTGTTAGAGGTTGGAAATGTGATAATGGATTCAAGGCGGGGTATACCACTCTTCTAGAACGATCAATGGTCCAAGCATTCCCAGATACCAATATAAAAGCCGAGCCTCATATTAGCTCTAAAATAACTGTGTGGAAAAAGAACTATGGCTCCTTCTCAACAATGATGTCCAGGTCTGGTTTTAGATGGATTGATTCATCGAACGCAATTTACGTCCAAAATGATGATATTTGGAATGAGTATGTTAAGGTACTACACTTGACACATTTCTTTTTCCTTTTGTAATTTACTTATCGATATTACAAATTGTCAATGCAAATATATGATATTAATATATTTACTCATGTCATTGAAATAGACGGATAACAACGCGCGCACCATGCGATACAAGTCATGGCCTTACTATAAAGATTGGTGTGACATATTTGGAAAAGATCGTGCCACGGGTCAAAACGCTGAAGGGTTTGTTGATATCGTTCAAGACATTTTGAATGAGGCACCAACCCTGAAGCAGGCCAATAATGACCCCCCTTTGACACCAAACCAAAATACGCATAAAGATTACCCAGATTTCACATCAACCTGCTATGGCGAGAGTAGTGCATTTGGAAAAATGAACACCTCTAAGAAAAGGAAGAAAAGAAATGAAGACTTATTGGACGAACGTTTTCTTGATTTGATGACAGGCTTTTGTGAGAAAACAGATGCAAGGCTTGGGGATCTTTCAAAGCGTTTAGGTTTTGAGCACGATGCAAGTTCATCACGAAAAGAAGTCTTTGATGCATTGGCAACACTAGATGTTTGTAGCGCCGAAGAGAAGCTGGTAGTCACCAAAAAGTTGTGTGATAACACAAAACAGATGGATCTCTTCTTCAGCCTGGATAATGAGATGAAAGCGACTATGATGAAGATGATTTTAGAAGGCCGCCTTTAATGCTATGTTGGTCTTTGATTACTATGCATTTTGATTCACTTTACTCTCTATCATGTGTCTTGTATGGTTCGGATGTAATACTTGTTTTGGCGTGTATCTAAACTATAATGGTTGTTAACTCTTCTATGCTAAGACTGTTATATTGGATGGTTTTGAGGGTACTAATTACTACTGACTAGGGTGGCCCCGGTTGTTAATAGATGTCATCTTATCTTGTTTGTTATGTCATGTATGTAACCACTTAAGGTTGTATTATATGTATGTGGATTCATTATGCTGCTCATTGTGTGGATTCATTATGTTGTCTTCTGGATCAATGCATTATGTCTAATCTACTTCTTCAAATATTAGTTAAGAATGTTTATAATATCTTTCAAGAACAGATCCTTCAAAAAACATCTCCTCGCACTCTCACTTCTTGTACGGTTAATTGATAATGCTTGGGCAAACTACAATTCCTATTTTCTATTGAGAATATTCCGGCAACCCTGATCGGATTCCATTGATCTCTTCCCATTTTCTTGCCATTATATTTGGGGTTTTCATGTACAATAGGTTTTGTTGTGTTGTTGTTTTTGGAGTGTAATGCATCCTAAAAACTAGTGCCGATAGAAATTTTGCGATTTTGGTGTTAATCTTAGTGTAAATTATCAATTATGGAAGTTGACATTTGAATCTGGTGAAGTTGGACCGTGAAAAAGAAATGGGTTCTTGTATCAGTGTTGAAGGAGATGAGAAACTGCGAAACTGGAACAAATCTTCAAGTCATCAACCAGATGTGTATGGAGACCCATTATATATAGGGATTTTAAGACTTCAAATATTTTGCTAGACCCATATATGAGCCCCGATCTGGGAATCCAAATTTATTGGCTGAATCTTTGAAATAGCCCGAGCTCAAATTTGAGCCCCTACCTGATAATCGGATTTTAGTTGACCCAACCTTTCCTTACCCCGAGCTCATTCTATGAGCCCGAGCTGGGATTCTAAATTCATTGACTATATCTTTGAAATGCCTCAGGCTCGAACTCGAGCCTCGACCATATTCTTATTTTAGTTGGCCCAACCTTTCCTACCCCGAGCTTATTCTATGAACCCGAGCTAGAATCCTGATTTTAAAGCCGAGTTTTTTCATGCCCCGACCTCGAACCTGAGCCTCGAGTTAGGATTTTGAATTTTGTTTGGTTGAAATCTTGCCATGCCCCGACCCTATGCCCCGATCTCATGGCTTTTAAATTAATTTGTTGGGTGACCCTTTGGCCTTGCCCCGAACTCGATTTTTCCTGGCCCAACTTGGGCTGTTCCTGAGCTGCTGAGGCCCATTAAGTTATTTTCTTGCATTTTTATGGCCCAATTTAGGCCATCCCCGAGCTGATGAGGCCTATTAAGCCATTTTCTTGTATTTTTTCCGGCCCAATTTAGGCCATCCCCGAACTGATAGGCCTATTAAGCCAATTCCTTGCATTTTTTTCGGCCCAATTTAGGCCATCCCCGAGCTGATGAGGCCCATTAAACCATTTTCTTGCATTTTTTCAGCCCAATTTAGGCCATCCCCAATCTGTTGAGGTCCAATTTAAGCCTTCTCAGATCTATTGAGGACGCGCTTTAGGGCTTTTGTGTTTCCCTAGGAGATCTGATTCTCCTGCCTCTTTGAGAATAAACTATCATGATGAAATCTCTTGGCCTTCTTTGGATGCCTTTCGGAATTCTCTTGTTTCATATAGTCTAAGTCGTAAGACTTCAGTTTCACTTCTCATATTTTCTATCCCCTACTTTCACTTAGCAACAGAAATTCCTTAGCTCTGACAAGATCCTCCTACCTTGCTATTAAACCCCCATCCTTCAAGCTGTTCATCGTCAAATTTTTAAATCTTCATCCAATCTTCAAACTGTTCTTGAGTTTCCTGGAGACTCAACCCTTCAAATAGGTACTTCTCAATCCTCTTCTATTTCCTTTTCTTTTGTTATAGTTGTTTTATTATTTTTATTTTTATTATTATTTTTTATTATGGCTGCCCCTTCAACATCTCGTACACCTATTGGCGATCTGAGGCTCATCCCTGCCTCTCCTTTATCTTCCCCTGAGCTTGGTGAGAAATCGGGATCCGTGGAGCATGCCACTTCACCTCGAAGTGAGTCCTCCTCAACCCCTTATTGCTCGGGGGAACCTTTATCCTCAGTTCTCCCTATTTTAGATCCCCGACATATACCCCATACTATTACCAATAAAACCTTAGGATATATTCGTCCCAATATTATCCTCCCTTCTTCATATCAGTTAATCCTTCCATCCCGAGAAGATAGAGCCCCTCATCCACCCCCGGGATGTTTAACCTTTTATGTTGGCCAAGTAAATGGCCCCCTCTGTTTTCCCATTCCTCCTCTGCTGATGGAGACCTCTCGTATTTATGAGATTCCCCTGAATCAATTTGCCCCGAACTCTTTCGGAACATGATTGCTTTCATACTTGTCGCTCGATATTTGGGTTTTAACACTACTGCTGCTCTCTTCTTTTCTCTCTTCCAAGACAAATCCCTTAATACCTCTGGTTTCTTTTACTTTTCCTCCCGAGGCGATGCTAAATTCCTAGATAAAGCCCCTTCTTCGAACAAGGAGTGGAAGCAACGCTTATTTTTTGTCAGGTCTCCTGATCCTTGGCATTTACCTACCGAGTTGATATGGCATATCCCCACCCAATGAAAATGCAATATCAAAAAATGGTCACAAGGTACGCAAGGCCTCGTAGATTGCATCACTCAAAGGACCTTCGACCTGTCTCGCCTTATCCGCCCCTCCCTGCTCTATCACTATTGTCTTAGTCCGCTCGAGTCTCCACTGGAAACTAACATTGGTAAACCACGTACCTTTGTCTGTATACTAGCTGACCCTTCGCTTATCGCCGTTCTTTCACCATGCTTTTATTTTGTAGATACAGTGTTCAAGAGGTTGCGAGCTAAAGCTGGGTAGCCACGAGAGAAGGTCATGTCCGTGAGTCGGGCCCTTCTTAAGGCGACTACCGAGCCTCGAGGCGATCTCCCCGTCACGAGTTCTGGCGAGCCCTTGCCTTCCAAGAATGCTCTAATTGAGGTTGACCAGCCTCAACTGAAGAACGCTAGGATCACTCCCCCTTGGGTTCCTCCCTCTCTACCCCGAACTAATTCTTCTTCACACAAAGTGTGTTAAGGAATGAGGATGGCCACATCGCTGCTCAGTATCTGCAGGGTGTTTGCCCTACCATTGAAAGGGAGCAAGTGGATAAGTGGGAGGATGTTTTGTTGCTCGATGCTTGGATTTTGACTTTCTCAAAGGTAAATATCCCCTATCTTTATAGACTTGTGATTTTCCATATTTCGGCCTTAAATATCATCTTTTCCCCTTTTTACATGCACTGGCCTTGACCTCCAACCTTACTGCCCGAGCACGTCTTGGCTTTAATGAACCCGAATTGGCTGTTGATCTCAAAGACGTACGGGATCTGGTTGCCACTTTGAGATCTAAACTGGAGCACTCTCAAGCCGCCTTGAAGGAGAGCCAGGAGGAGATCTCTACTCTGAAGGCTCAACTGGAGGATCAAGAGTGCGAGCTCATGATTAAGGTTTAGAAAGCTCATACTGAAGGCGTGAGAGAAGGTCGGGAGAGCTATCTTCAATCAGAGGAAGGTATGTCTATGGTCCAGTGAGTTCGGGATACTACCCGCCAGATCTTTGTCCGCTCCGAGGACCTTTACAAGATCCTGCTAGAAACAGTCCCTAGTAGTGGGTGGCTTTGGGGGTTCGGTGGAAAATTTTGACAAGGAAGCTTCTTTGAACGATGCCCCCGATTGCCCTCACATTACTTCAAGTGACGAGGACACCCGGATTAACTTCGTTGGGACTGTGGACTTTTTGGAGTATGCCCTTCACCACTTCGAGCTTGAGATTCGGGCTGCTGATCCAACCGATCCTGCTCACCTGATCCTCCCCGAATATACTCCTATGGTTGAAGACGAGGGAGTAGATATCAGGGATGATCAATTCAGTACGCTGCTCGAGATGGGCCTTCTCTTCACCTTTGATTACAGCCAGTAGTGTTCGGGTTGTTAGGGTTATTATTTTCTCTAGGTTGGGTGTAGTGTCATCTTTGTATTTTTTACTTTTACTTTTTAACTGTATGAAATGACGCCCCTCCTTGTAATCGAAGTTTATGTTGGTGAATGAATGGTTTTTCCTTCAACCTTTATCTATTTTAACTTGCGTTTTTATTTATGTATAATTTTCCACGTTTCTCTAGAGATTCCATCTCTCCATTGTATCTTCAGTACACGCCCCGATCACTTGGTGTCTAAATGCGGTAAATTAGGAGGTTTCTTATGTCTAAAAGCCTTCACTAATAACCGTTTGGCGTACCCAAGCTACATATGTTGCCCATCATTCAGGCGGGCCTTTTGTCCTTGTTCGTACGATATTTCGAAGGTATTAGCGGGAGAATTTTGCTTTATAGACCCCTATTCCTCCTTCATTCGTCACAACATTCACTTTATTCAATCATGTTCGGGTCCTCCGTTATCCCTCCACCGGATGCTTACGAACTTCAAGAAGAGGTCAACAGGCTCCGCCGCCGTCTTGAGAGAAAAGGAAAACACAAACACTTCTACAAGGACCATTGGAAGTCCTCCAATCATCATGTCCTTTATCTCCGTGAGGAAGTGTTGGACCTTCGTGAGCAAGTGAGTCGCTTGTTCAAAGTGAATGAGGCTCTAGCTGCCAGTGCGAAAGCTGAAACTCGTCGAGCCGACCTTTACTATCTAAGATTCTGTGAGGTGGACCACGAGCTGTGGAAACTGAAGAATGCTCAGTGTCACTCTTCTGATTGATTGTTTCCCTTGTTTTAATTGTCTGTGCTTAGCTCAGATTTGGCTCTAGAGTTCTTGTTTATTTAATAATTAGTTGACTTCGAGGTCAAGGATTAATAATAATAGAGGGTGCATTTTATATAGTGCTTTCGCACTTAGTATATGTCTACTTTTCTTTATGTACGAGCATCCGCCAAGCCAAATGGAATTTGCCACTTCGACCAACTCCGAGCATCCGCTCGAATCATCACCGCGAGTAAGGTCCAATTGATGTACATCACCTTATCAATCCCAAGCATTCGCTTAACGATTTTCAAAGTTTCATGGCTTTGTCAATATTCTTTTTATCTTTGCATAATAAATGTTGGTTCCATTAGAAAACAAACTCATAATCAAAGTACAATTAGGTAATTTAACGCCATTCGCAAGAGATCTGTGGGAATAGGTTCAGAGAGTTGTTCCTTACCTCTACCTTATACAAAATAAGTCTTCAAATTGGCTACGTTCCAAGCCCAAGGTACTTTTCTTCCCTCCATATCTTCTAGCTCATAACCACCTCCTGTTACCTTGAAGGGTCCTTCCCAATTAGCCCCCAGCTTTCCAAGGTTCCTAGCCAAGCCTGCCTTTCTTAATACCCAATCTCTGACCTGGAAATTCCTCTTCACCACCTATTATTGTAAGCCGCTCTCATCCTTCTTCTCATCTACTCCATTCGGAGGATTGCCTTTTCCCTCTTCACGGCTATCAAATCTAAAGAGTCTCGTATCATCACCTTGTTCTGCTCCTCGTTAGATGTCAACACTCTATGAGATTCCGCACAGACCTCCGCAAGTATGACGACATCCATACCGTATACCAAGCTGAAAGGGCTCTCCCCGGTGGCCTCTTTTAGGTTGGTGTAGTATGCCCATAAAACCGAATGGAGATCCTCAACCCATCTTCCACCCACCTTTTCCAGCCGTGTTTTCATTCCCCGTACCAAGAACTTATTGGTAGCTCCAACCTGTCCGTTAGCCTGTGGGTGATACACCGAGGTGAAGTGTTGTTTGATCTTCATTCTATCACACCACTCCTTCAGGCCTTTCCCCATGAACAAGGTGTCGTTGTCTGATATGAGCACTCGAGGTATCCCAAAACAACATACGATGTTCCTCCATAAGAATCTCAATATATATTTCTCCGTGACCCTTGCTAGTGGTTCGACTTTTACCCATTGACTGAAATGATCCACAGCTACTACCAGGAGTTTCCTCTGCCCTGATGCCATAGTAAAAGGGCCTACAAAGTCGATTCCCCATTTCTTAAAGGGGTACGCTGCGCTCATTGTCATGAGCTCTTTTGCTGGCCTATGTATCAAAGGGGCATGTAGCTGACATTTCCCATATTTGTTTACCATCTTTTCTTCATCGGCTTTCAGGTAGGGCCAGAAGTATCCTGCTCTCAAGATCTTCTAGACTAAAGCTCGGGCACCCATATGGTTGCCACAACATCCCTCGAGCATTTCCCGGAGCACCTCTTTGCTCTCTTTCATCCCCAAGCATATACATAAAGCTACCCCAAGTCCTCTTTTGTACAATTTTCCTCATATCAACGTGTATCTCGTATCTTAAGCCTAGCCGCAAGGTTGTGGTCATCGAGCAAGGTCCCCTTTTCCAAGTATGCCTTTATCTACGCCTGCCACTCCCCTACTTCTAACAACTCGGATATAGTACTATCCGCCACTTCCTCAGGTGCCACCAGGAGAGTTATTTGCCTTTCCTTGCAGTCCACTACCGATCTAGCTACCTTCGCTAAATAAACAGCGCGCTCAATTTCCTGCCTTGGAATTTGCACCATTTCCAAGTATTATATTCTCTCTTGACACCTCTTGAATTTTTCAACGTATCTCTTCACGCGTTCTTCTCGTATCTCGAATTCACCCCTGGTTTGCTTATATATCAGTTGTGAGTCCAAATGTACCTACACTCATTTGGCTCTTAATTCCATGGCCATCTGCATTCCTCTTATCCATGCTTCGTACTCCGCCTCATTATTGGATGCTCGAAAATTTAAGCGGACAACATACTCTAATTTGTCCCCTTCTGGGCTAATCAGCACTATTCCTGCTCCGCACCCGGCGTGTCCTATAGACCCATCGACGAAGATCGTCCACCGACTTCCTCCTACCGAGTTCGAGTCATCTCTTGTAGGAAATCTGCCAGAGCTTGAGCCTTGATAGCCACCCGATTCTGGAACTCTATCTCAAATTACCATCTCAATTACCCATTTAATGAGCCTTCCCGACGTCTCGGGCCTACTGAGAACTGATTTTAGTGGGAGGTTAGCCCTAACCATTATCTTATGAGCAGAGAAATACAGCCTCAATCGCATAGACGTGACTACTAGGGCTAGGGCTCCCTTCTCGATTTCGTCGTACCAAAGTTCAGCCCCTTTGAGTGCTTTACTGACATACTACACCGGTGTTTGCTTTTTTTCTTCCTCTCTTACCAACACCGTACTTACTACGAATTCTCCTATAGACATGTATAAGTACAATGTCTCTCGGGTTAGGCTTCGTAAGTAGCAACATTTCAGATAAATAAGCCTTGAGCTCGTCAAAAGTTTTTTGACATTTGGCATTCCAACTGAATCCCGGGGTCTTTCTCAATACCCTGAAGAAAGGAAGGCTACGTTCTGCAGTTCGATGGATGAACCTATTCAGCACTGCCAAATGCCCCGTTATTCGCTGGACCTCTTTCAGGCTTTTAGGAGGGGCCATATCTAAGATAGCTTGAATCTTCTTGGGATTGGCTTCAATCCCTCTCTCAGTAACCATGTATCCTAAAAATTTTCTCGACCTGACCCCAAATGCACATTTTCTCGGATTCAACTTCATACGGTATTTTCTCAACGTCTGAAAAAGTTTCTACTAGATTAGCTATGTGCGACTCTGACTTAACACTTTTTACCAGCATATCTTCTACGTATACTTCCATGTTTCTGCCCAATTGCTGGGAGAACATCCTGTCTACCAACCTTTGGTATGTAGCTCCTGCGTTCTTAAGACCAAAACGCATTACCACGTAACATTAGGTGCCAAAAGGTGTTATGAAACTGACCCTCTTCTAGTCTTCTTCTGCTAGTCTTATTTGGTGATAGCCTTGGGAGGTGTCCATCATGCTTAGAAGCTCACACTCCGAGGTTGAGTCCACAAGATGGTTGATCCTTGGTAATGGGTAATGTTCCTTAAGGCAGGCTTTGTTCAAGTCCCTGAAATCCACACACATTCTCCAGTTATCCTCCTTCTTGGGGACTAGCACAACGTTGGACAGCTACTCCGAGAATTGGATTTCCTTAATGTGTTTCACTTCCAGCAGCTTGTGCACCTCTACCCGAATAATGGCTTCCTTCTTAGCTCCGAAGTCTCTTTTCTTTTGCTTGACTAGCATAAATGAAGGATTGATGTTGAGCCTATGCTCTGCCACAAGAGGGTAATTCCCTACAAACTCATTTGGCGACCAGGCGAATACATTTGCATTCTTGCGCAAAAAACTAACTAACTCTTTCAAGATCTCCGGAGATAAGGTGGTTCCTACCCTCACAGTTCTATGTGCTTCTCTCGGGACTATTTCCACCATCATCAACATCTCATTTGGCTCTACGTGCTCTTTTGACTCGTCCGGCAGCTTAGGGACCCCTGAAGTGTTTGCTTCATTAGGCACATCCTTCCGTCTCCCTTGTTTGACACTTTGCACATATAACTTTCTCAAGGTGTATTGGTCACTGCCGACCTCTCTCACCTCACCCCTCACTGGGAACTTCATCTTCATGTGATAGATATATACCACCGCCTGGAAGCTACTAAGTGATGGTCTTCCAAGAATGGCATTATACGCTGAAGGTGCGTCTACAACCAGGAACCGAATCATCTTGATTTTCTGGCACAGTGCCTCCCCTAAAGAGACAGAAAACACTATTGACCCCAAGGACTGTATGGTGCCTCCTGCGAACCCGATTAGGGAGGTCTCTACCAGCTCCAACTTTTCCTCAAGATCCATTCTCCCCAATCAACCTAAGAATAGGATATCATCCGAGCTTCCCGTATCGACAGAGATGCGTCCTAACTCATAATTAGATATCAATACTCTGATTACTAAGGCATCCGCATGTGACCTCAAGACCTCCCCCACATCCTGTGGCCCGAAGTGAATGACCAGGCTGTCAGCTACCTGTCCGTTCTCCAGTCTTATTCTTTCTGGATCATCTGCTCTGACATAACCCTTCCTCAATCTGTTTGAGTCGCCATCACCTGGACCTCCAACAATCATGTTAATCACTCCCCTCTTCGGAGGATCTCGATACTTCTCGTCCACCATTTTATCTATTCTACGTTGTGGAGAAGGATGCCTTCCTCCCTTCTACGTTGAATAAGACTCTATATCTCATCTCTCAGGTGAGTACACTGTTCTATGGTATGCCCGTAGACGTTATGGAAATGACAAAACTTGTCAGACTTCTCTCTTCTAGGGGTCACCGAATATGTTGAGGGCCATTTCAAATCAGCTCTGCGCTCGATCGCCATGAAAACCTCATCCTGCGGTAGAGTCAAGGGCGTAAACGATCCATTTGTTCTTTACTAATTATCGGTTCAGGTCTGGCTTTCTTACCCGATCCCTGATCTTCTCCTTTCTCCCTTATCCTACCGACCTACCGTCCTTTCTCTCTACGTCTGTCAACCTCCTCTTTTACTTGCAAATCTTCTTCCAAGTGAATGAATCTCTCAGCTCGAGCCAAGAGTTCTCCAAAGCTCCTCGGGGGTTCCACCACCAAGGATTAGAAGAAATCACCCTTTTTCAGACCTTGAGCTAGTGTGGTCATTAGCGTTTCTTTCGAGGCCAATGAGACCTCATACTTGGCTGTAGTAAATCTCTTTATATAAGCTCTTAAACTTTCTCGCTAATTTTGCTGGATGCTGAATAATTCTAATGCCATCTTTTGGTATTTCCTACAACTAGCGAACTGGTGTAAAAACGCAGTGCAGAATTCATCAAAATTGTGTATCGGCCCTGGTGGTAGCTGACTAAACCAGAGCTGTGCTAACTTGGTAAAGGTAGTGGGAAAAACCATACACATTAATGCATCTGAAAACCGGTATACCATTGCTAAATTCTCAAACCTGCACAAATGATCTAGCAGATCTGCAGTACCATCGTACTCGAATCCCATCGATTGGTGACCAATGGGTAAGTCATCTCTCAAGTTCTCTTCCGCAAATGGGGTCGCCCGACGAAATCTTGCGGAGGGGGCACTGCTCGCTAATTTCCTCTTTAGCTCCCTCACCTCCTTGTTCAGACCTTCTACCAATTCTGGTAAGTCAGACGCATTCTTGCTGAAAGTGTCGTCATTTGACACAGCTGTGCTCTCATCATCTCACGCTCCCGAGCCATGGGTCGGCTTACCCGTAGTTTCTCCCGCTAGATTATTTCCCCAAGCTGGTGCTAACGGTGGCGTGCCCATGCTAGCCACTTTCTTGTCCACTACTTCATCTACAGCCTTAGATATGATGTTGGACAACTGTTCAAAAAACAGGGATCCTCAAGGGTTCGCTCCTGAACTTGGCGGGAACCCCATTCCGGGGGTCGAGTTAGACACCGTCTCGGCGGGATTCCGAGGTGCTTCGCAAGGAGCATTATCTTTTTATATGGCTATCCCTGATGTGTGGGTTAATGAAGTTTTGTTCAGATCACCGGCAAGGTTTCGTCGTAGTTCTTCCATAATCGTCGTCGGACACTCACGCCTTAAATCTAAAGCTTCGATTTTCTTCCCACAAACGGCTTCAATTATTTCTTAATTGGAAATAAGATCCAAACTGATGACCTCAAATCCCCAAAAGATGAATCTGATCTCTACAATTGATAAAACCTACGTCCAAAAGAAATGTCAGACGAGGATCGAAAGGGCTTTCCAGTGAACTCCCTCTGAAGCTTAAGTTAGCGTACTGAATTGTACTTTTTTGTATGCTTTTTTGTTACCTTTTTGTGTCATGGTTGCATGTGTTTTGCTTGCATTTATGGGTATTAGGAGTCGTTTCGGCCTATTTTGTTAGTTTAAGGTTTTTGTAGCCTTTGTGCGGGTTTTTAGTATTTTTTCGTATATTTTTACTCTTTTTCGTACTTTTGGCCGTAGGATGACCAAGCGGAGCCCACGTACGTTTGAAAGTGTTCCAATCGACTCGAATTTGGTGGACAAGCAAGGATACATAGTGCGAACGAGGAGCGACAGCCGGCGGACATTTAGAGCAGAAACGAGAAACCGAGTCAGTGCAGCCGTTTCAGTCGATCGACTGAGACGCTGGGGATTTCGTGATTTTGGTCCATTTTAATGACTTTACCCCTGCCATTTTGTGTATATAAGCCAGCTATCTCCAACCTTATCAACAACTCTCCTTTGGTGGTCTTGGACTAGTTCCATCTCCTCCAAGCCTCTACATTTCCTTGCCATTAAAATCCTATCTTAAATCCTTAGTTAGTGTAGTTTAGCTAGATTAGTTGTTAGTTTGGTTAGGTTTAGTAGTTTTTAGAAAGTGTTGGAGAGGGTTACAACTCCTTCATTTGTGTCTTTAATTGTGTTGAAGATTTGGATTTGCTTTTGAAGCTTGTAATCTACATTTGAAGTTCTTGTTTGGTGTTTAATGCAATTGGTAGTGTTCTTTCCCTTTACTATTATGTTTTGTTGTTGATTGATTGTTCTTGTTGTTGTGTTGGTTATTAGGCTTTGGTTTGTGTTATTTTCTTTTCATTGTTCTTCAATTTCTCATTTCTAGATTTTAGTTTGTTCTTGTTCTTGCAAAACTCCATGAATGCTTTCATTTTCAAGCTTTTGACCTCTTTTAGTTAAACAAACACTTTGTTGTCAAAAGCTAAATGGGACTTTCCTCTTTGGTAATTTGTCTTGTTCTATTTGAAAGCCTTTGACTTTTCTCAATTTTAAATGCTTTGATTTTCCCTCCATCTCGTCTCTTTTAATTGCAAGCTTTTCTTTGATCAACTAGCTTTAATATATTTAAGGCTTTTAATTAGGTTTAATTAATGTCGTTAATTAATTACTTTCAAGAAAACTTTAATTTACATTTGATGCAATTAGTTTAGAAATTATGGGTTTAGGGTCTAAGTTCATTTAGAGCTATTAATCGGAGCTTGTTGAGACTCGGGATTGACGACCCCAATACTTGATCGACATTTGGGATTGAAAACCCCAAATTTGTGGATTAAGTGCTTGTCAAAAACCGATTGATTGTGGAGACGAACCGAACACCCTAAACCCTCATTTTCATTGTTTTCATTTTAATCTCTTTTAATTCTTCTCTTAGTTGATTAACTTTCAAAAACTCAAACCAAACCAATAACTTAATGCTTTCTTAGGAATAGATTAGTTTAATTTAGATTAACAAGAGAGTAAGCAAAAACACCGACCGCCGGTAACATCTATCCTCGAGAGACACGATTCGGGAAACTTGCCTCTCTACAATCGACTCCATACTATTGCGGAGATGATTTATTAGAGTGATAAGTAATCCTCGATCAAATTTTGGCTCCGTTGCCGGGGATAGATTAAGGCTAATGGTGTTCATAACTACTTCCCTTGTTATCTTATTTGGTTGTTAGTTTAGATTTTAGTTTTACTTTTGATGCCCGTAATCTTTTGTCGAGTGTTGTGTATGCAAGGTAGACGAACGATGACCAACTCATTCAAGAATCTGATGCCGCCCGCCCGCACACAAGACAATCAAGGGATGCCTTCGCATCAAGTATCAACCGAGCTTACATCGTCACCTCACGGCCCGCTTGCATCATCAACTGAGATAGTTTGCCATATGATGACCCTTATAATAAAAACTCCTGAATATCCAAATCCGTACACCACTCCGCCAAGCTATCGGGTACCCTTGATTTATGATGACCCGTATGCTTCATGCGGTCAAGAATGGGCCCATCCTTTCAATTATTCCAGCCCAAGCCCTTCATATTCCCCACCAGTTTCATTTTCCAATAATCCGAGCACGGATTCTTATTCACCGCCTCGTGATTCTTATGATCCCAGTTTTGACGATCCATATGCTCCACTCGCCCTTCCTTCTACTTACCCACACTTTGACTCGTATGATCC
Organism: Phtheirospermum japonicum; assembly: GCA_014905375.1. Classification (NCBI taxonomy): domain Eukaryota; kingdom Viridiplantae; phylum Streptophyta; class Magnoliopsida; order Lamiales; family Orobanchaceae; genus Phtheirospermum; species Phtheirospermum japonicum. Next base: position 577,281 of record BMAC01000162.1, read on the forward strand.
ATCAATTTATGATTCCTATTCTTCGAGCTACGATTCGTATAATCTACCCACCTCGAGCTCGTATACTTCGAGCGATGACCCTTATACCTCACTTTTTCAAGATTCATCAATGCCCCAAATCCTGTACTTAGAGTCTCTCTTAGCCGAGCTCGTGGATGAGGTTCGACAAACGGATGAATGCCTTGCTTGCATGGAGACTCAAGTAGAGAAAATTGCCAACGATGTGGACGAGCTTAAAAGACCGTGTCTTGACGAGATGCCCATTTTTAATGTGGTGGATCCTACCATTGTTGATGGCAATGCAATTTTTGATGGTTTTTTGAAAGAGGTGTGCACGGAGGTGGAGTGAGAGAGTGAGAAGAATGGGTCGGAAGTCGACGTTATCCCTCTCATGTTTTGTGAAGATGTTGTATTGGAAAGTGAGGGGGAGTCACTTTTGGGGTCTCCAAAGGCACTTGGAATGTCGAGCTTACTTTCTTTTGGCTAGGATGATAAAGTTGTGCCGGTGTTGGAGGATGTGAAGATACTCGAGCCCCTTTTACCACCACCCGATGCCGTATGTATACTTGATCAAGAGGTGGTGGAAGAGGTAGTGGGGGAGAAAGTGGAGATTACGGTCGGGGAGACAAAGGAGTACGTCGACCCATTTTGTGATGATCAAATATGGGTGGTCAGCTACTCAATCTTCCGACCACTGAAGCAAGCCCGTTATTTCGATGTTTTGAAAATATAGATACAAGTCACGTAACTTCAAACACTCCACCCGTATTACATTGTCGCTCCAAAATCAAACTCATGCATCCTCTCAAAATTGAAATATATATGGGTGTTCTCTCAAAAGCACTCAAGAATTTTTATAAGGACGTGTTTACCCTTAATTCATTCAAATACATGCACAGTAAATAAGAACCAAAAATCAATCTCTTTTCAATCGCGAATTAAGTGTGTTATCGAACTAAGAATCAAAAAAGGTCTTTTCGGGTTGTAATGTAAGGCTCTTTGGATGGGTATGGAATATATAAGTCGTATGGCTAACTCACGATCTAACGTGATCAATAAATCACTCAACCTAATTTAATCACGAAGCAAGTTGCTTCACCTCGTTCAAAAACAACCTCACTAAACACACATAACGTAACCTTTAAATATAGGCTATTTATCAACTGAATACTCTAAAACAGACTTGAAGCTCAAACCACTTAATCAAAATTGAAGCTTATAATGTGCTTCTTTACAATTACACAACCTTTTTGCCCTGTAATCATTAGACTTCATAAATAAGTACATAAACTCAAGCCTTAATAAAGCACATTAGCAATGACTTAACTATACTCAACTAGACTCACCATCCTTGTTTGTTATTATTTTATTTTCCCCCTCATTATTTTTTTATGGGGTATTTTTCTTCTTCTTCTTCTTCTTGTTTTTTTTTTTTTTTTGATTTCGGATGGTAGCCCTAAACTACACAAATTCATGAAATCGTAAATTCCTAATAAAATTCTCCAAAACACTAATAACCAACAAAATAACGAACTCCTACCCCACGCTTTTAATGCGTTAGTAGGGGTCGACTCAATAAAATCACTCAGTGCTATAGGCATGGATAATTTGGCTATGATTGGCTCATTTGGAATTTATTGTGGCTAAAATTTATGGATATGGCTGGAATATATATTTTTTCTGTGCCTTAACCTCATTTTCAAAGTCAACTACACACAGTGGTTTTAAAGAGATATCAAAACTGAAACTTATTCAAGCACATGCAAAGATGATAATTACTCCGGCTACTCACAGGCTTTTTGCATGAAAAAGTTTGGAATTGACGCTGCTTTTAAGGTTTTGCGAAATCAATTGTGTCCAAGTACCATTTTATAATATATAAATATAATTTTGAAAGTTTATGCACTTATGTACGCTCAAAAGACAAAAGCCTCAAATATAATCTTAGTTAACTTAGACAGGCAAGCCATACAAACACAATTCGCCGCGGAATAGCAATCAATCACGTAAAATATTATCTACTAATTTTTTTTAAATTGCACAAATTTTCAAATATAAATCAAAACTCAGTCATCCCCCCCTCTTAAATTTCGGCAACCCCCTGATTGCCATAAACGAATATAAGAAAATAATAGCAAGGGAGAACGGGAATAAGAAAGCGTCCCTTAAAATAGTCGAGCTACTCCAAAAACTATGTGCAATCATCATTCGCCTCGAATCCCGTAATTGGAAATGACTTGATCAACGTCCAAAAATCTCATCTTGATTTTTCTCAAACTTCCCGCAAATCTACTAAATTAGCGGTACCCTTAGCGGTAGGGTGTAGCACTAGTTTCTATCGTTAAGTTCCTGTGGGGCGTTAGCGGTAAGTAGAAGTAGCGGTTAGTGCTACCGCTAGGCTATCGTTGGCCTTTAACTTTAACTTTCCCAGCATCCTGTTTAGCGGTTGATATCATCGGTACTCGCCTGGACTGCTAACGGTAACTGCCAGCGGTAAGGAGTTACCGCTAGGTAACCGCTAAGTTCCCAGTTTTGCCGATTTTTTTTTTAAATAATGTATGCACATCAACACCGCATCACCGTACCAAAGCATAGACACATCTAATAAAATAAAATAAAAGAAAGAAAAATCAAAATAAAATCTAAGATAAAAGAAATCAAACACTTGGGTTGCCTCCCAAGAAGCGCTTGTTTAAGTCGAAAGCTCGACGCCTTCTACGGACGATGCTATCCCGGATCCAGAAACAAGTGACGATCGTGCCACGCCTTAGTGTTATCTAATAGTAAGCATGGGTGTTTATAATTCTCAAAGCGGGCATGGACAGCAAGTCGTAGAATCAAAACTCCAATTCACTTCGGAGGTCGAAAAAGCGAATAATATAACACCACAAAAAAATTAAAAGAAAATTACGGCACAGGGTGATCCTCTACGTTCTTAAAAACTAGGGAATCCGTTGAACAAATGGCAAATCCCTCTTACACTCCGAACTCCTTCAAATCTTTAGCATCTCCCTCAACACACTGAAAAATATTAAAGTTTATATAATGGCATAGGGGAGGGAAATTTTGCTCGATTACCTCAACCATCATCTTATTCTCATCCTCGATCATGGGTGGCTCGATAAGAGGCTCGATTATTACATCCTTTTCAATGCGAAACTCCGGGCTCTCCAATGGCAACCTTCTTTCTTCCTTATCCAGTACTTCATCAAAATCTACATCATTTTTAGCAATGTCGTTCAAATTTGTTCCCAAAATGTCCGCTACCCATTTTAAAAACTCGTCGTTATCCTCGACGTCTAAATCATCTAGTACACGAGGAGTAGAATCATCAAAACTCTCCAAAACTTCCTCCTCTTTACACACGTCTTCTAAACAAATACTCGAGCACGATTTCTCTTCCACCACCTCCATCTCAATATTAATTAAAACATCGGGTGGATCACCATTCGGCTCGATAATCTCACTCATCTCCAAATCGGGCACCTCGACTCCTCCATTTTCCTTGAGCTCGAGTGGGCTTGAATTTCCAACGTTGTTTGGGTTCTCCAATGGTAACACCTCCTCATTATCATGTATTAAATCCTCGAAAAGCGCAAGAGGGGCGATCTCCACCATATCCCCAATTTTATCTTTCATATGAATCTCTTCCAAATTTGGCTCAACCGCATGATCCGCATAAAACTTGAGAAAACTTGAGTTTGTAAGATCCACATTAAGATCCAACGGCAATAACCCAACATTCTCGTCTAAAGCTTCATCGATTAGCACAGGGGAAGCGATTTTGATTAATTTCTCAATAACCTCTTCCTTACAAATATCTTCCAAATGACCGTTCAAGCTTAAATCCTAAACATCTATGGTGGGCTCTAGCACATCAAAAACCGGCAGCTTCGGTTGACTTTGAAGTTTATTTCTCTCTTCTGCACTTCTCGCTATATAAGCCTCGACCTGACGACTTTTTTCCTCTACTTTCTTTTCAAGTTCAGAAAAGTCATAATCCTGCATAGTTGATTGCGCAATTTCGCCTTGTTGACATATGGTCTCGGCTTCATGATCTTGATGCCCCACCATTATTTGATCATTTAGTTGATAGTCTTCATAGCTCGGGTAGGAAGGAATTAAGTTGGGAGACGAATAAGATTCGTAACTCGGATAGAAAGAATTAGAGTCGGAAAAATTATACGAGTCATATCCCGTTTGATAACATGGAGGTGAAGATGGAGCGTTTGAAGATTCAAAACTCTCTATTTCAGCTTGTCGGGCTGCGAACATTTCATCAAACACTTTCTTGACATAATCCTCAAGTTTCGTGTCGTTGGTATCATTCCATTGTGGCTCTTCGTCAAATGGTACTATGCATTCATTCTCCAAATGTCATCGGCCTCCACAACGATCACAAACAACATTGGGTACATAGAACTTACACATGAATTTATCGTATATTTCATCCCATGTTTGCACGGAATCAGGCTCTTGCCTCCGTAACCATTTCTTTGTTGATCTTTTAGTGCGTAACGGAAGAATCGCATCTTGACTTTTTTCCACGGAAGGTTGAGACGAGTGAAGGTTCGGATGATAGCCTCGTACTCTCGGATGAACTTGAATGGATCCTCGCCCGGTTGTCCACTAAAAATCGGGAGTTGTTCTATGTGGAAATCATCAAGATCATAATCCCGCATCTTGGAGCTTAGTCGATAGTCACGCCAATTGGATTGAGGTGCACCGTTGTCATATGATGGATACCCTTGATAGTGAGGCATTTTTTTTAAATTTTTTTTTAAATAAATATTAAATACTTTTAAATTAAAAATAATATTTTTCGATTTTTTTTTTAAATTTTTTCTTGAATTTCGAAAAAAAATAAATATTTTTAAATTAAAAATATTTTTGATTTTGTTTTATTTAAATTTTGAATTTTTGATTTTTTTTATTTTTCAAAAAATAAATATTTTTAAATTAAAAATAATATTTTTGATTTTTTTTATTTTAAAAAGAAAATATATATATATATATATATATATATATATATATATTATATATATATATATATTATTTTTTTATTAAAAAATGGTTTGATAAATCTTGAGTTTTGGTTGTAAACGAACCTTGCAAACACAACGCTCAACACACAAGATTAAACGCACCAGAGGAAAATAATAAAAACAAATAAAACGAAAAATCACAATTAAATATTAAAGATAAATGAACGAAAATAAACACACATAAGAATAACGAAGAGCAAACACAAAATTCACAACCTTTAGTTTCCCCCGACAACGGCGCCAAAACTTTGATTCGAGCTTTTGTGTACCTACTTTATAAATATTTGTCAAATTTTTAATAGCTCGCTCGCAAGAGTACGAGATCGCGTGTAGGTTGAAAAGCTGACTCAAGTCGTCTCTCAAGGAAAACTAGATTCGTAAGTGTTTCTTGTGTTTGTTTTTTACAAATAAGAAATAAAAATAAGAACCTAATCTAAACACATAAAAACAATAAATTGATTTAAACAAAGAATAATAAAGATTCAGGGTTTTGAAAAGTTTAAGAAAACAAGGGTTCTAGAGTTTCGGATCATTTCCACGATCTCTTGGGAAAAACCCAATTGATGGTTCATGATGATTTTAGGCTCTAGACCCATTAGATCTTGCCAATCAATCTCATCAATATCATCATAATAATATCATCACAATCATCAATCCAAAATCACCAAGATCATACAATTCATAACACATGGGGGTTTGTTTTGAAGATCAATTAATTAAACTAGCAAGCATGAGAATTAAATAAACGAAAAGAAAACTTACTAATTAAAACGATGAAATTGCAGCATCTTGGTTATAGAAAATTTGAATCTAAATTATCTAAAACTAATCTAAATTTAATCTAAAGCTAGAAAACTAGATCTAAAAAATTTTAAAGAGAAACTACGAACAACTCGGCACTCGTTGGGGTTGTTAATCCTAAGAGGCCTTAGAAACCCTAGGAATAAATTTAAAGTGTCTAACTACAGCTTAGGTAACTTAGAAAATTGGATTTATGGGGGTAGTATTTATAGATTTTCGTTTCTTGGGCCGCAAGTCTTTTTAAGTCAGTTCTGGGCTTGCTAACGGTAACACTTAGCGGTAGGTGATGGGGCATGAATAGGTTAGACCAGGATTGGGATAGACCTGGACCCAGAAGGGAGATCAGGACAGTATAAAGCCTTGGTGTGGTCTGACCTAGCTGTTCTTAAAAACAGTAGATAAGAGAAGGGATCACCCCAGCCCATGAATTGTCCCGAGCTGGACAGAATTACCGATAGGAAAGAGGGCAGAGCAGGCCCAGGGGAGACCTGGCCTCCTGACCCCCATTGAGGAGACAAGTGGGACCACTTGTCAGAGCTTGTTGCCTTAACGGTCCCTGATTCGCGGCCCTTGTTTTCGAGATCTCGGAAGGGGTCCCCACTGGGAAAAACTATAAATATCTCAGCCCCAAGGCTGAGAGAGGTAGGTCATTCTTTTGTGCATTCCTTCTTTGCTTCCTGAAAAACACCTCATACGCTTTCTGACTTAAGTATCGAAGAGTTCTCCACCAGAAAACCAACTGTGGTCCTTTCTAACGTGTGTTTGTGTGCAGGTCGTGAAGGCACATCAGTTTTTCAGGCAGTATCATATTTTTGGGCGAAACAATTTGCGTCGTCTGTGAGAACTACTCAAGCTAGGGCGTGAGATATCAGAATAGCTTCAAATGGGTTACGATGGAATCTGGTGGGAGAACTCGGCGGCACTCCGAGCTCCGCCTCTCCATGGAGTGTTCCGCAATCGGTAGGGCCATCGACGATGGGGCCAAAGGCTACAGAGCCATCGGAAGCGGCTGCGCCGAGCACTATGCCACCCCTACCTGGTAGATCTGCGCCAGCTACTGGTCGATCATTCAATGAATCCTTCCTCATGCAACTCTCGGAGCTCATCGGTAAAGCCATGGAGACGGAGGTAGAAAAGAAGTTTGCAGAGATGTCAACGCCGCCATCCAACGCACTGCCAGCTAGGACTGTGCCTTTGACAGAAACTGAACCGCTGCGTGGTCAGTGCACTGATCGGACCCCCCTCCAAGACAGAGAAAACCTCTCCACTTCCGATAGCGAGACGTCGAGCCAGGCTAATCCGGGCCAGGCTGAGCAGATGCAGAGCCTGCAGAAGGAGGTGAGGGAATTTAAGAGGAAATGTCGAGTGATGGCGTGGTTCCGGCGAGGAGAGGTACGCCGTTTACCGAGGAGGTCATGCGCGATGACGTGCCGGCTTCCTACAGGTCCCTAGGTTTTGAGTATAATGGGACTACTGATTCGTGGGATCATCTTACCCGATTTGAGATCGCATCTGTTGTGCATAAGTTTCAGACGCAGTCATATGCCGGGTCTTTTCGATGACCTTCACCAAGTCATCCCAGCTATGGTTTAGTCAGCTGCTGCCACGCTCCATTAACAATTTTGATGAGTTCAGCTCGGCCTTCCTGCATCAGTTCACTAGCTGCAGGAGATACCTGCCTGGGGGACGACCTCATTTTGACAAATACACTCCCTTGGCGGTAGCCCAGGGGGAAATACTGCAAGTGGTAGAAAGGCACCCCGACCTCAAGTGGCCCAAGACTTACTCTCAAAAGTCGCAGAAAGAAAGGTTCGACCGATTCTGTAGGTACCAAAATGAATACGGTCATGACACGGATCAGTGCACCCATCTCAAGGATGAGTTGGAGAGGATGGTACAGGCGGGACACCTTAAGGAATATGTGTAAATGCGAAGGGAAGAGCCCAGGTCTGGCTACCGCAACAACAATCGACCTCAGTCGGGTAATAATGAGCAGGATAATAGGCGAAATGGGGAAAGAAGGAATGAACAAACCCAGGCCATACGGGGAGAGATCCTGATGATCACAGGGGGCGAGTGAGACGAGCACTCTAAACGAACCCAAAATATTTATGTGCATGCTGCACGAGATTTAACGAGAAATGGAAGAGAAGTTAGACACATAACGCCGAGCCCAAATGTTTGCTTTGGGTCAGAGGATGAGGAGGGGATTCTAGCTTCTCATATGGATGCCCTGGTCATTACGGCTACTATAGCAATTTTTAATATCTGACGAATCTTCGTGGATACAGGAAGCTCGGCGGACATCATGTTCTATGAATGCTTCAGGAAGATGAACCTAGATGTTGAGTTGGAAGAGGTTACGACATCGTTGGTAGGATTCGCAGGGGGCGCGTTAAATCCCCTTGGAGCTGTTAACCTCTTGGTTACTTTAGGAGATGATCCATATCGGCAGACCAGGACAGTTCGGTTCCTGGTGGTAGACGCGGCTTCCTCCTGTAACGTGATGTTAGGAAGACCTTTCCTGAGCAAATTTCAAGAAGTAGTCTCAATCTATAATATAAAGCTGAAATTCCCTTCTCTGGATGGAGTAGGCGAGGTGAGAGAAGATCAGTATGCGTCAAGGCAGACGTATGTAGAGAGCATCAGACGAAGCGAGGAGGAGAGACAGATAAAGACGGCTCGGACAGAAGACAGGTCTAGAGGGACTGAGAGGGAAGAAAATTTAATGACTATCGAGATAGTCCCGGGGGATGATAAAAGAGTCCTCCACGTAGGGACAACCCTCAGTCCTCAAGTTTTGACAGACCTGGTAGCATTATTGCGCGAAAGTGCAGACATATTTGCCTGGTCTCCTCAAGACCTGGTCGGGATCGATCCCGAGGTGGCTGAGCATCACCTCAACATCAGCCCTGGGGTATAACCCGTCAAACAAAGAAAGCTCAATTTCGGGCCAGAGAAGGAATCCATCATAGAGGCTGAAGTGGAGAAACTGTTGAAGGCTAAGCACATACAGGAGATACAATTTCCTGAATGGCTCTCCAACACTGTGCTGGTCCTGAAGACCCTAGACGATTGGCGCATGTGCATCGACTTCAGAGATCTTAATCGTGCTTGACCAAAAGACCATTATCCGCTGCCAAGGATAGACCAGTTGGTTGACTCTACTGCAGGTTGCGAACTCCTGAGTATGATTGACGCCTCGCAAAGCTACCACCAGATCCGCTTGGCCAAGGATGACCATAAGCGGGTTAGCTTTATAACCCCGAAAGGGACATATTGCTATGTGGTCATGCCATTCGGACTTAAGAATGCAGGAGCCACATACTAGAGATTAGTGGATAAAATGTTCAAAACCCAGTTGGGGAGGAATATGGAGGTCTATGTCAATGACATGCTGGTAAAAAGTGCAAATGAGAGATCGCATGTGGACGACCTGAGGGAGACCTTCGGTTCCCTGAGAAGATACAGAATGAAGCTCAACCCCAAAAAGTGCATGTTCGGGGTAAGAGCTGGAAAATTCATGGGCTATATGGTGACTGAGAAGGGTATCGAAGATAATCCTGAAAAGGTTAAGGAGATTATGGATATGCAGCCTCCAAAAATTTTTAAAGAAATGCAATGCCTGGCTGGACGAATAGTGGCCTTGAGCAGGTTTGTCTCGCGCTCGGCTGAGAAGAGCCTTCCATTTTTTTAGGCTTTGCGAAAAAGAGCACGATTCCAGTGGGATGATAAATGCCAAGATGGATTTCAAAAGTTGAAGGAATATCTTGCCAGCATGCCCTTGCTTACAAAGCCAATTCAAGGGTAGCCTCTAATCTTGTATTTGTCCGTGGGAAAGCAGGAGGTTAGCACGGTCTTAATCAGAGAAGAGGGAAAGATACAAAAACCGATCTATTACTGGAGCAAGGTCTTGCATTAGGCAGAGCTGAGATACGTAGAATTGGAGCGGGCCATGCTTGCTTTAGTAGGAACTACCCGTAAGTTGCGCCCTTACTTTCTTTCACATAGCGTCATTGTTCGAACTAATCTACCCTTGAAAGCAATTATGGATAAGCCAGAGGCTTCGGGATGCCTAATGAAGTGGATAACTGAACTTAGTGAATTTGATATTGATTTTGAGGCACGGACAGCAATCAAAGCTCAGGCATTGGTTGACTTTATGCAAGAGATGGCCTGCCCTCCCGAAGAAGCGAAAGAATGGACGATCTACACTGATGGTTGTGTTAGCAACCTTGGCTGTGGTGCAGGATTCGTGTTTATAGACCCAGAAGGAACCACTACAGAATACGCTATCCGCATGAATTACCCCCTTTCCAATAATGTCGCGGAGTACGAGGCCATGTTGCGGGGAGTCAGGATGGTGAAAGATCTGGGTGCAGATCGGGTATGTGCTAAGGTGGACTCACAGTTGATATGTAAACAAATAAATGGAGAATTTGAAACCATAGAGGAGCACTTACAGAAATACCTAGCTTAATTTCGGGAGTTGGAGAAGGGTATGAACTCATTGTTAATCCTACAAATCCCCAGAGAGGAGAATAGAAGAGTAGACCACTTGGCCAAGATAGCTAGTTCAGCTGAGGATTGTCAGGAAAGGGTAATCACTTTTTTGTTGGCGGACAAGGAGTTCGGGACAGAGCAGGTGTGCTCATTGATTGAGGGAAATGACTGGCATCTCCCCATTAAGGCATATCTGGATAAGGGAGAGCTCCCAGGCGACAAAAAGGAGGCCATGAAAGTAAAAACCAGTTCTGCACGGTTTTGCCTGATTAAGGGAGAGCTGTTTAGAAGAGGTTTTGGGCAACCCCTACTACGATTCCTAAGCACATAGGAAGGAGCCCATATTCTCAGGAAAGTCCACGAGGGATGCTGCGGCAGTCACATGGGTGCTAGAGCCCTATCAAGCAAGGTCTTGCGGGCGGGTTAATTTTAGCCACAGTTAAGAAACGAGGCGGAAGATTTTGTGCGGACTTGTGAAAAGTGTCAGAAAAATTCGCCCTTGATACACAAGCCTGCGGAAGAGCTCATGCCTATGAGCTCTCCTTGCCTGTTCGCCAAATGGGGAATTGACCTGGTCGGCCCTTTCCCCATAGCTCCTTCTTAGAAGAAGTTCTTAATAGTGGCCATTAACTATTTTAATAATGGGTGGAGGCCGAGGCTTTGGCAAAGATCACAGAGGATGCGGTTATGAAATTCTTATGGAAGAACGTTGTGTGCAGATTTGGCGTTCCTCGGATTTTGGTTTCGGACAATGGCACCCAGTTCATGGGTGCCGGAATTAATGCCTGGTGTGTGAAAATGAAATATGATCAGCATTTCACGTCTGTCTACCATCCTCAGGACAATAGTCAAGTTGAGGTGACCAACCACATACTGGTGCAAGGGATCGAGACGCGTTTGGAGAAGGCCGGAGGTAGGTGGGTTGACAAGTTAAATTCAACTCTATGGGCGTATAGAACTAATCCCAAGGAGAGCACAGGGGAAACGCCGTTTAGCCTGGTCTATGGAATGGATGCTGTGGTCCCCGCCGAGATTAGTATGGAAACTCATCGGGTCCAGAATTTAGTAGAAGAAAAAAATGAGCTATTAATTCAGGATGCTCTGAACTTGATTGGGGAGAAGAGGGAGAAAGCTGCTGTCAGAATGGCGCACATCAAGGGAAGAATAAAAGCAATGTACGATAAGTCCGTGGTCAAGAGGCATTTCCAGGTTGGAGATCTGGTATTGAGAAGGACTGACTTGGGAAAAACAAAAGGAAAGTTGGATGCTGCGTGGCAAGGACCTCTCCGAGTCACCAAGGTCTTAACAGGCGGAGCTTAAAAATTAGAAGAACCCGATGGAGTTGAGATTCCTCATGCATGGAACATAGCAAATTTAAAGAAATCCTATGAATAAAATGTAATCTCACAAAGGTTTTGTTATAAATGCAGGTTTATTCTCGTTATCCAAACTAAATGTGTCTTCGTAAAATCCAGGATTGGCTAAAGGCGGCCGCCCATAATTTTTCCTGACCTGATCGTCAGTAAAAGCCAGGATTGGCTAAGGGAGGCTGCCCATGATTTCTCCTGACCTGACTGTCAGCTTAAGCCAGGATGGGTTAAGGGCGGGTGCCCCGAGCTGACTGGTATGATGAGCCAGATCTGGCGAAAAGTTTAAAAATCCTGAATTGGCCAAAAATTCTAATTTGAATGATTGAGAAAAAGTAAAGGAAAGATGGAGCAGTCTCAAAACAAAACGATACTCATAATTATAAGCATTTTTTACATAAATTCAAAGATTGATACATAAGTTGGCAAAAGTGATTACATTGCAGGAAAATTAAAGAGCAAAAACATGGGCAAATTCAACATAAGGGCCCAGAAAATGGTCATCCATGAGAACCTGAAGCTCTCCGATCCGAAGCTAGAGCTCGGCGAACAAGCCAGAGTTCACACTCAGTTGTGTGGTAACACTGCCGGTATTTGTCGACTTGCTCGGAAAGAGCATGGGCCTCGCCGGCGGCGATAGTCAGGCGATTCACCGATTCAGTTTAATCAGCTTTTTCTTCCTGCAGTTGGCAGTTTACTTGCCGGAGCCTATTCCCTCTTGTAGTGACGCTTCTTCTGTCTCTTCCTCTCTAAGAGACGATACAGATAGTTCATCTTCTCACGAAGAACGAAAACTTTGTCGGAGAGCTTGAAGTTTTCCACAAACAGGGAGATGTTCTTTCGTTTTACAGTATCAAGTTCTTCAAGAAGAAAGGAAGAGGCCATTTCAGAGAATTGAAGGAAAATGAATCACACATGCACATATATAATGGAAACAGTGACATGTGCCAAGGAATCAAAAAGTACTAGGGTTTCCGGAAAATCAGGAAACCCTAGGAACTCAAGAGTCCTTACAAGACAAAAAAGCATTTATTATTATCAAGATTATTCAAAGTACAAGTTCAGAGATAGAAAAAAGGCAGACCAGCCACACAGGAAACAACGCAGGTCTGCATATAAAAGCAAAACAAAGCAGAGCAGCCTAAGTCTCAGCATCTATCTCGGCATCCAACTCGACCTCTAGCTGTTCCACAGCATCTTCAGACAGGGGGTCAGGAGAAGTCCCACCTGGCAGCTCACCCAGACCTGCAAAGGTTGGGGAGGGAGAAGAATTCGGAGCAACTACAGCAAGAGTCAGGTCTGGCTGAGACTGCCCAGGATCAGGAGAATAAAGAACAGAGAAGACATGTTCGGCAAACTCTACAGACCCGATTGTACGAAGGCGGTCTTGGTTCGGGGCATAGGAAAAGGAGGTTGGCTCAGGGGGGTTCTGCAGAGGCACATTCCGGTCAAAGGGAACCCCAGGGTTGTCCAAGGCCCACTTGGCCTGTTCGTCTAGGCCTAAGTGGTAGTAAACCACAGCCTCGGGAAAGAGCATGGTGTAAAGCTCTTTGGATCCCCGGAAGGCTTTTTGCGCCTATTCCCTGGCGACTTGGACCAACTTTAGACCCTCCTCAGAGTTTAAAAACTCGGTCCTCCATCCCTCCTTGGCCTTAGCCAGGGTCTCGTCTGCCAAGCTCCTCACCTCCGCCAGGGCCTCATCTCTTACTTCAGAACGAGCTATTTCTAGCATCTTATCTTGGGCCTTATTCATTTTGGCTAGATCTTCCCTCACCATCTTTGTCTCGGCTATCCTCTACTTAGCCAAATCCCGATAATGCTGCACCTTCTCTTGCATAATCTTGTTCTCCTTGAGGGTATCAGGCTGGGTCATAGACCTGGTCGCCGTAATGGCCAAGAGGGCCCCTTGGCCTCAGCCTAGATCCAGAGAAAAGAATTAGAACATAGACATGAAAAAAAAGGGAAAAGGAAAGAAGGGGTAGTGAGGGATTTACCCGCACCTCATCTTGGCACCACGACTCCAAGGATCCGCATGTCCTCAGGTGCGCACTGCCCACTCACATGCTGAACTGCCACGTCGCCAGAGCAGTTCAGGATGGAGGCCCTGTTGGGGGAACCTGCACTGCGAGTAATGGGCGTGGATGGCGTTACGGTGGGGGTAGTACCCCTCCTTCGGCTGGTGCGAGGCCTCTGATAGAGGAACCTCATCCTCCTCAGTCTCGGAGGTGGAGCGTCTTGCTGGCAAAGGGCGTGCAAGAGGCTGTGCAGGTTGGGAGCCCTGGATTTGAGGAGAAGAGGGGGTTTCTGCATCTCTAACTCGAGGCTCTGGAGCAACCTCAGTCCCCTTCTTGGCCGCCGCTTCGAACATCTAGAGCATCATCTTTTCTGAAAATAGAAGAGGTAAAAATATGAGACTTATGATATTTAATGCAGAGAGACAGACCAAGCCCAAAGGAACTTTACTAGTCTCGGGGGGTAAGGGTCCCGTATCTGCTCTTTCGTCGAAAAAGTCAAGGACAAAAGGGAGAAGGAGTTTTGAAACATTGATGGGATTCCCATTAAGAGTGGATATGACTTTTTGAATACAGGAAGGTCTATCTGTCGAGGACAGAGGTGGATAATAAGGAAGCTTCTCAATAGGTTTAAGGTCGAAGCCCCAGTCCCCGGCACAGTGAACGAAGAAAAAGTTTCTTTCTCCAGGCCTTGTTGGAGGAAGGGAGTTTGAATAAGAAGTGAACGCCTGGTCTGGCGGTAAGATAGAAGCAGCCCAGGAAAGAGCTCTTTGCTTGGAAGAGCTGGAAGAAGGTACGAGCTGTGGAATCTAGACCAGCATAACGTATGGCCAGGTTGTAACACACCATGATCCTGAAAGAGTTATGAGTGAATTGGAAAACGGGAATTCTATATATATTAGCAATTTCCAGCATCGACGGGTTTACCGGGAGGCGCAAACCCGCTTGGAACTGGTCAACATAAAAGGTCAATCGGCCCACCGGCACTTGGCAAGCCAGGATACCTGCCGGAGGGCTATGGGGGTCGAAGGGTTCAAAAATTTTGTACTTAAAACGGACCTCCTCCATTGTCCGCTCACTAAGAATAGAAGTGACTTTAGGGTGGTCGGGGACTGCCAGAGGGTATTCCAAACCCTCGGAGGAAGAAGTAGTGGCCGCCGCCGCCTGAGAATTAGACGGCGACGATGGAGAAATTGCCACTGCCTTTGGAGCAACAGACAACGTAGATGATGAGACTTCCGCCGCTTCTAAAGCGACGGATGTAGGAGAAGAAGAGATCTCCGCTGCCTTTGGGGTGATAGACGGCGAAGAAGAAGGAACCGTCGTCGCCTCTGGAATGGTGGACGACGGAGATGGAGAGACTCTTGCTACCGGAGGAGATGACATTATAAGGGATTAAAAGAGAGAGTCTGAGGAGGTACCTGGTCTACAATGGTTGTCGGAGAAACCCAACTGAGAAGAGGTGAATCGGAAAACTCGTCGGAAATATCAGAGAGGAGAGAGAAGCTCTGGAATTTTTGTAAAAGCGAAATACGAAAAGTGAAAGAAAGGAGAGAGCCCAGCGGGAATAAAAGGCAAAGTGAATAAATTTAAAAAAATGGAAATCGAGGAAAAAGCGGGATTTCATGGGATCCCCGCATTTAATGAAGACAGATGAACAGTACCGTAGGTGGTGAGCTAGAACGCCAATCATCCTAGGGTAAGTCGCACGTCGCTGACCTGTCAGTACTTGGAAAGACGTGCAAATATAAGAACCATTTGGGAATGTGGGCCGACACCACTAATGCCAATGATTAGGCTTGGTTGCAGGCGGATTTCTTGGGATTCGTACCAGTACGAGAAGTAATAAAGGGCGAGTGGGGCCTTATTTATTCCTGCTAGACCTGGAATGATACAGCTCTATCCCAATAATTTCGGGGGGAGGAGTTGATGGGGAATGAATAGGTTAGACTAGGGTTGGGATAGACCTGGACCCAGAAGGGAGATCAGGACAGTTTAAAGCCTTGGTGAGGTCTGACCTAACTGTTCTTAAAAATAGTGGATCAGAGGGGAGATCACCCCAGCACAGGATTTGTCCCTAGATGGATAGAATTACCGATATGAAAGAGGGCAGAGCAGGCCCAGGGGAGACCTGGCCTCCTGACACCCATTGAGGAGACAATTGGGACCACTTTTCAGAGTTTGTTGCCTTAACGGCCCCTGATTCGCGGCCCTTGTTTCCGAGACCCCGGAAGGGGTCCCCACTGGGAATAACTATAAATATCTCAGCCCCAAGGCTGAGAGAGGTAGGTCATTCTTTTGTGCATTCCTTCTTTGCTTCTTAAAAAACACCTCATACGCTTTCTGACTTAAGCAACAGAGAGGTTTCCACCGGAAAACCACCGGTGGTCCTTTCTAACATGTGTTTGTGTGCAGGTCGTGAAGGCACATCAGTTTTCAGGCAGTATCATATTTTTGGGCGAAACAGTAGGTAACTATAAGGTAGCAGTAGGAGTAACAGTTATAGATAGCTACCGCTAGTTCTTCATTTCAGCGCCCCTGGTCTTTAACATCGGTTGTGAGTAACGGTAAGATAACAGTGAGTAACCGTTATAGATTAGCGGTGGCAGCTAGCGATAGTAGCTATCGCTAATGCACCGTTAGATTCTCTTTCTTCCTTCAATGATACTATAACGGTTCCATATGGAATAACCATTATTGTTAATCGTTAGCTTCAAATTCTTGCTACTTCTTTGCTAGAAAGCTCGATCTTTGACTCTCGATCGTCATACTTTATCTCTAACATGCTGAACTCTTCCGATTACTTAGCTATAAGGTGAAAAACAACAAAATATCACCTAATTGCATCGATCTAGATCAAAAAGCGGTAAAATAAGCTGGAAGTATAAATATACGAATTTAAGCTCAAACTACCAACTTATACAAAATAATAAGAAAAATAAATTAATATACATACTAAAATACAGAAAATTTCCCGTTAATCAATCGCCACCTCTTCTTGGATTTCGGATAGCGTCATTTGTATAAATTGTCGAGCTATAGACGTTAAAGTAGCACTTATTGGGAGGCAACCCAATTAAAAAAAAAGAGAAAAAGAGAAAATCCAAAAAAATAGATATTTCAAAAACCCAAAAAGATTTTCACCTTTTGTTCATAACTTGTTTTTGCAACCCCTGTTTGTTCATTTCTTGAAGATCGCTTGCCTCAACTCCCGGAGAGGACTTATGCACGACCGCGTCACCACAAGCTCGAAGATGGGGGCATTTCCTTTTCCCTTACACTTTTTACCGCATTTTTCTAGCTTAATATGCAATGAGGACATTGCTAGGTTTTAAGTGTGGGGTGGTTAGGGTTCGTCTTAGGATTTTTAATTTGTTGCATGCTTGCTTGTGATAATTTGAGTAGCGTGAGTGTTATATTTGTTTAGACCCTTGGCGAAGTGACGCGGTTTTGATGATTTATTTAGGAAGTTTAGATTGTCGATCGGATTTAGTGGACTTAGGTGGCTTAACTCGTTGGTAACTTTGTTCGGCTTTAGCCTCGTGCTATCCTTGAGCTCATTTAGAACTAGTGCCTCAAGTAGCCTTGCCATCAAACACTCTCTATAGGATTTTGCTTTGTATTATGGAGTCGTCAATTGCTCCATGCGCTCGATCAAGAATATTGTAAGTTGCTAGTAGCAATGAATGATCGAAGTCGTTGAACGCTCGTTGTTTTGTACATATTATTTAAGTACCTCACGTTTATGGTACCAAAAAAAAAAAAGAGAAAAAAAATAAAAAAAAGGATGATGATGAATAAACAAGGATACGTTATCAATCCTTGAATTTCTTACATAATAAACGTGCACCCCTTACACATTTATTTTTCTTTCCTTTCTAGATTTTTTTTTGTCAAAGAGAGTTGTAGATGATTGGGGCTAGTAGGGAGCCGATTAACGGTTCAAGCGTGGATAGACCTTAGCCGAGGCAAGGACAAGGGGACCGACTTGGAGGGTTACCTAGTACTTTTAGGTTTCGGAAGTTGATCTAAACTTTTCTTGTCAAAGCATTTTTGTCGTCTATTTTGATCAAGCTAACGAGCATTATAGCATGCGGCGTCTCGAGTTAAGTTTTTGTGCATTAGTTAGGATCATCCGGGGGTAGTTTCATCATTCTAGATTAGTATTGCTTGAGGACAAGCAACCATTCTAAGTGTGGGGTGGTTGATTTTTACATTATTGTACGCTTTTTTGTTACCTTTTTGTGTCGCGATTGCATGTGTTTTGCTTGAATTTATGGGTATTAGAAGTCGTTTTGGCCTATTTTGTTAGTTTTAGGTTTTTGTAGCCTTTGTGCGGTTCTTAGTAGTTTTTCGTATATTTTTACTCTTTTTCGTACTTTTGGCCATAGGATGACCAAGCGGAGCCCGCGCACGTTTGGAAGCGTCCCACTCGACTCGGATTTGACGGACAAGCAAGGATACATAGTGCGAACGAGGAGCGACAACCGACGGATGTTTAGAGCGGAAATGAGAAATCGAGTCGGTGCAGCCGTTTCAGTTGATCGACTGAGACGCTGGGGATTTCGTGATTTTGATCCATTTTGACGATTTTACCCCTACGATTTTGTGTATATAAGCCAGCTATCTCCAACCTTATCAATAACTCTCCTTGATGGTTTTGGAATAGTTCCATCTCCTCCAAGCCTCTACATTTCCTTACCATTAAAATCCTAGCTTAAATCCTTAGTTAGTGTAGTTTAGCTAGATTAGTAGTTAGTTTAGTTAGGTTTAGTAGTTTTTAGCAAGTGTTGGAGAGGGTGACAACTCTTTCATTTGTGGCTTTAATTGTGTTGAAGATTTGGATTTGCTTTTGAAGGTTTTAATCTACATTTGAAGTTCTTTTTTGGTGTTTAATGTAATTGGTAGTGTTCTTGCCCTTTACTATTATATTTCGTTGTTGATTGATTGTTCTTGTTGTTGTGTTGGTTATTAGGCTTTGTCTTGTGTTGTTTTCTTTTCATTGTTCTTCAATTTCTCATTTCTAGATTTTAGTCTGTTCTTGTTCTTGCAAAACTCCATGAATGCTTTCATTTTAAAGCTCTTTACCTCTTTTAGTTAAACAAACACTTTGTTGTCAAAAGCCAAATGGGACTTTCCTCTTTGGTAATTTGTCTTGTTCTATTTGAAAGCCTTTGACTTTTCTTAATTTTAAATGCTTTGATTTTCCCTCCATGTCTTCTCTTTTAATTGCAATCTTTAAAAATTCAAATATTTGATATTATTAAATTTTCCAAATATTTGAGATATTATGGGTTTTTTTTTGTGTGTGTTTAGACTGGTCGGAGGTTGCAGATTCACAAACACGTGTACTACATATTGCAACTAATTACGAAAAATACATTAATTTGCGAATTCACCAACCTGCATACTTCATGTTGTAATTAATTACAAAAAACACATTAAATTATAATCCTAAAAAACGTGTATAGTATAGATTGGAAATAATGATATCCCCTTATTATTAGTTATTAATGTTTAATTTGATTATAAGATATTGTTAAGTGAAATAGAACTCTCAAATCATTTATTGAAAAAAATCTTTATATACCATTTTCTGGTTAAAAAACTCTATTTCTACTTTTCTTGTTAAAAGGTTTAACAAATACCTGACAAAGTTTAGAAATCCCCTCCCTCCTACACAATTCTAAATCATCATGTTACCCCTGCTCTACCCTAGAATATTCACCAAATAATCTCATCCAATTTTGCAAAATTAAACTAGAATACTTAAAGGAAACACACACCTAAACAAATAATTTCATCCAATTTTATATCAATCATGTCAAATATATTACCTCAATCTCATTAATATCTATATAAAGTCGACAAATGTGCCAAAACATCTATATCCCTCGTTTTTAGTTATAATATAATAAATCAGAATCACAATTCCAAACCAAGATAAAACCCAAGTTGCCATTATAGATGTGTAAATTTGTAGGTTTATGGTTAATGAAAACAAGTATCAGTAAATGATGTTGCTTTCGATATTACAAAACCGAAACTAACATAAAACAGATTATCAGAAAATTAGCAGCGGAATAATTAAAAATAAACGAACAGAGCAATTTAAATTTCATCCACAAGCAAACATGCTTGTGAACTTGGGTATTCAAACCCGAAAACTATATTACTTTTAAATCGTTCAAGATCAAATACAAATATAAAGTAATATATGAAAAACACCAGTATCAACACTTGATACTAAAATACTTGTCGCTTCGGTATGATGATCTTCTTTGTTGGTTACGCAACTCTTAAGACCTCTGTGATTAAGGTCGTGGCTTCAAGTCTTGTGGAAAATCTTATGATGATCTTCTCCGTTGGTTACGCAATTTTGAAGATTTCCTTGATTTGGATTATTGCCTCAAGTCTTTTACATGTTCTTCTCGTGAAAGTCGTGTGAAAATTAGTAAAGGACGTGATCTTCTCTTAGACTCCTCTTGTCTTAAATAGACCAGAGTCCAATTCTTGGTAAACAAGAAAACTAATCCTAAACACAATCTTGAAAACAAATCTAGAGTCATAATTCTAGTTCCCTAATATATTTTGAGCCCAAGAAAGACAAATAACATAATAATAAAATTCCCATAAATAAATTTCCCAACAATCCCCCCCTTTTGTCTTTCTGGACAAAATAACCTAGACGCGCAATAAAAGTTCAAAGGACTAAAAACTCCCTCTAAATGAAAACTTCCCCTAAACAAATACTCATTGTTTAGAACAAATAAACCACAAATCAATCAATGGCTCGAACTCCTTATTGTTGGGGTTTTTTCGAATTGAGCCCCGCAGGATCTATTGGATATTCATATTTTAATTATGTATTCATGTAAATCATATGTTCATGCATATGAATGTATTCACACGTCCGGATTAGAACATGTACGGCAGATTCAAATTTAATAAGCAAAAACATAAATATTGAATCTACTTACAATAATCAGACGGTTTGAGACAAGATCAAAGGTCTGATCTTGCTGTTGAATGAAGATGAATTAGGCGCCTCTCCTCTCCTTCAAAGCCATCGAATTTCTGCAGCAGATTCAACTCCCGGATCTTCTGCTGTATTCTCGGACTGCGTATCTGATACAGAGTGGGCTGTATACTACAAATAGGATTTTGAATTCTATGGAGATCAGGTAAGAACCAAGAGGGGCTGATTTTTTGTGTATATATGTGTGTGGTTTTCGAAAATTACACCCCTATTTATATTAGGGGTTTTCGAATATCAAGCCTCCAAACCCTACTGGGTTTAGGCCTCTATCTCATGTTCCATCTCCAGTCCACTTACAGTCATATTGGGCTACAACATGGATCTAGAAGAATATTAAATTGGCCCATTAATTTATATAATTTCTAATATCCAATAAACTTAGGATATAATTAAATAAATTATGTTTTACTTTTATTCCACTAAAAAAGTAAAGCTGACCTACCAATTTAATAAATATTTTTGAATAAGCTTTCCTCTTTAGTCCAGCCATTCCCCGTGTTTAAGACTAAATGTTCATTAATTAATTAATTATGTAAGCCTCTGACAGCTATAATTAATTAACTTCTAAAACCTTGAGTAGTACTACACAAGCTTTATTCATGCAAGGAATAAATTCCATCTGCAGGGTTTCAGCATGCACTTGTGTTTCCTCAAGAGAACATCATCGACCTGGCGCACCAGGACATGGTGCTCATGCACACTCTTCGACTCATCATACATGAACTGACATTGCCCAAAATATTGAATCTATTGATCTACGAAAAGATCTCACCCATTGATAAATCAAAGCAATGATCAGCACAAGCACACGATCGCCAGTATCACATGAGTTCAGAACCCGAACTTTGTGGATCTTTATTCTCTCACTATTTGGGTCAGAGACAGAGAATAGTATCCTATCGCGATCATTTCCTCAAAAATACACTACACGGAGTGTACTAGAATAATCAGTCAATCAAGACAAACTGACTTGTCAGATTATTCTACGGTTTATCAATGGTGTGTTCAAGACCATCTATGCCGTGAGCATTTAATACAATACAAGGTTTCGATGATATGATCTTACCATGTGACTCCCCACACCATATCATCTACAATGTATGTATATAGAACATTTGCATTAGAACGATTATATAAAATGAACTAAAGTGCAAATAGTGACTGTAAAACCATTTCATATCATCATAAATAATCAGTTTAAGTATACCAAGACATGTCCTTCCAGTATACTAAACTAACAATCTCCCACTTATACTTGAAGCATGTCTTTCAAGCATAATAACAAACTGGCTAACTCTCCAATCTAACTATCTACTCAAAGCGCGCCACCGGGTCTGCATCTCACCCCCATTATCTCCACATGACCATGAAAGGTCTTAGCCGGAAGGCTATTCATGAATGGATCAGCCAAATTTTCCTCAGATGCAATCTTGACCACCTCCACATCTCCTCTCTTAACGATCTCTCGTATAAGGTGGTACTTTCTCTCTATGTGTTTATTTGCTTTGTGGGCTCTAGGTTCCTTCAAATTTTCTACTACACCAGAGTTATCACATTATATCGTGATAGTCTTTGGCAAATCATGGATCACGCTCAAGTCCAACAGGAGGTTGCGGAGCCAGATCGCCTCTTTAGCTGCCTCAAAGGCGGCTACATACTCGGCCTCCATGGTGGAATCCGCAATGCATTTCTGCTTTATGCTCCTCCATGCAATAGCTCCGCCTCCCAGTGTAAACATATAGCCCGAGGTAGACTTTCTTTGATCTTTATCGGATTGAAAATATGAGTCCGTGTAACCCAAAGGTACTAGACTATCAGAGCGGTATACCAACATGTAATCTCGAGTCCATCTAAGGTACTTGAGAATGCCTTTGACCGTAGTCCAGTGACCTCGTCCAGGGTTAGATTGATATCTGCTTACCATGCCAACTTCATAGCATATATCAGGCCTAGTGCATAGCATAGCATACATTAAGCTCCCCACTCCCGAAGCATATGGAACCTTACTCATGTCATCTATCTCAGACTGTGTTTGGGGACACATTTTCTTGGATAGATGAATTCCATCCTCGAAAGGTATAAAACCTTTCTTGGAATTTTCCATGCTAAACCTTGCTAGCACTGTATCGATATAGGTCTCCTGAGACAGACAGAGTATCCTCCTTTTGCGATCACGAATGATCTTGATGCCAAGGACGTGTCCGTCTTCTACCAGATCCTTCATATAGAACTGCTTGGACAACCACACCCTTATGTCGGATAACACCTTTTTATTGTTTCCAATAAGCAGGATATCATCTACATAAAGTACGAGGAATATTACCATGTTTCCGTCACATTTCTTGTACACACAGCTCTCATCCAGACTTTGCACGAATCTATATGACTGGATGAACTCGTCAAACTGGATGTTCCAAGACCTCGATTCTTGCTTAAGTCCATAAATGGATCTCTTAAGCTTGCACACTAAGTGCTCTTGTCCTTTAGCAATGAAACCCTCTGGTTGCTTCATGTGGATGTTTTCCTCAAGACTTCCATTTAGGAAAGCTGTCTTGACATCCATCTGCCATATCTCATAATCCATATGAGCATCAATAGACAAGAGAATTCGAATTGACTTAAGCATGGCTACTGGTGAAAAGGCTTCCTCATAATCGATTCATTCTTTCTAAGTATACCCTTTCGCCACCAATATAGCTTTGAAGGTTTCAATCTTCCCGTCAGGTCCTCTCTTACGTTTGTAGACCCACTTACAACCAATGGGTTTTATCCCATCTTGTGGTTCTACAAGCTCCCAGCTTGATTGTGATCCATAGATCAAATTTCAGATTCCATCGCAGTTTTCCAAGAAACTAAATCTTTGTCTCGCACCGCCTCGTCATAGGTCCTGGGATCCAATTCATTTAGTCCCTCTGGGAAATCCAAAGCCTCTCCGAGACCAATGAATCTAACAGGTTGTCGTACAACCCTCCCACTGCGACGAGGCAGTTCTTGTACTTCCGTTACACGTTGTGCAGTATCTGGTAGTACCTCTTCTTGTACAACTGGTGTAGAATTCGATCCTTCCCCTCTTAGTTCCTCAAGGACGATTTGGCTCCTTGACTTGTGGTTTATAACATAGTCTTCTTCTAAGAATCGAGCATTGGTGCTAATAATGATCTTCTGATCCTTAGGACTATAAAATAAACCTACTTTCGTTCCTCTAGGATATCCAACAAACAGCCTTACATCTATACGGGGAGCCATCTTATCAGCTTCCTTGTCCAACACGTGTGTTGGACTACCCCAAATCCGAATATGCTTTAAACTGGGCTTTCGTCCAGTTCATGATTCTGTGGGCGTAGAAGGAACTGACTTTGATGGAACCAAGTTAAGAATGTAAGCCGTTGTCTCCAGTGCATATCCCCAGAACGAAATAGGTAACTCCGAATAGCTCATCATCGATCTAACCATCTCTAACAGTGTTTTGTTCCTCCTCTCCGCCACGCCATTTTGCTGTGGCGTTCCAGGCGCAGTCAGCTGGGATGTAATCCCATGCTCTGCCAAGTAATCCCTAAATTCAGTTGAAAGGTATTTGCCTCCACGATCATATCGTAGTGACTTGATACTTCTACCTGTTCGTTTCTCCGCTTCCGCCTTAAACTCTTTGAATTTCTCAAAGCATTCTGACTTCCGACGTAACAGATAGATATAGCCGTATCTAGAGTAATCATCAATCAAAGTGATGAAATACTCGAACCCTCCTCTTGCCTGAATTGACATAGGGCCACACAAGTCAGAGTGAATCAAATCTAATAGCCCTTCGGATCGGTTTCCTTTCGACTGGAAAGTACGCTTGGTCATTTTTCCTTCTAAACAGGATTCACACAAAGGAAATGATTCCAGAACCAAAGAAGACAATGGTACATCATTTACCAACCTTTGTATCCTCTTTAGATTAATATGACCGAGCCTAACATGCCAAAGATAGGTTTGATTCAATTTCAAAGGTTCTTTTCTTTGTTAGAGTTAATAATCGAAGTATTCAAAAGTTGCTTTGGTGTAGTATTAAACGTTGGTTTGAGAATGTAAAGTTTTCCATTCAATGTGCCAGAACAGATAAAACGTTTACCACTAAAGACAACAACCTTGTCATCAAAAGAAATAGAATATCCATCCATAAAAAGTTTAGAAACAGAAATTAAGTTTCGCCTAAAACCAGGCACATAAAGACAATCTCTCAAAACCAATGTTCTATCACTACTAAAAGGTAAAATAACGTCTCTTACTGCAATAGCCGCCACTTTCATAGCGTTGCCCATGTAGACGGTGATCTCATCCTCACTCAGCTGCCTTTTTASCAGGAACCCCTGTAAAAACATGCAAACATGATCAGTAGCTCCAGTATCTACTACCCACGAATGAGCATAACAAGTATCCAAACATGTTTCAACCACTAGAGTGTGAGATATACCTCTCTTAATCTTCTTGTTGGGACACACGGACTTCCAGTGACCTGACTGGCCACACTTGAAGCATTTGGTCTTCGACTTGAACTCCTCAGGAGGAATCTTTACCTTTAGCTTCTTCACCTTAGGCGCCACATTTGTAGCCTTCTTAGGAACGAACCTCTTCTTCTTTTTCACCCCCGAAGAAAACGCCCTAACGTCGGCCATGTGCACCTCAGAACTGTTCTTTTGAAGCAGTTCAGCTGCCTGAAGATCTATGAGCAGTTCAGCCAAGGTCATATCCTTCTTTACCATCAAGAAGTTCAACCTAAACTGCTCAAACTTCAAAGACAAACTGTGAAGCACGATGTCAAGCTGAGAATCAGCATCCAGATTGCCACCCAAGGTCTCGATCTCAGCCAGATGTCCCATCATCGTGAGAACATGATCCCTAACAGGTGTGGAGTCAGTCATCCTTGCATTCATAAGCTTCTTTATCGCCAGGTGGCGTGCAGAGCGGTTCTGATGACCGAACTGCTCCTTCAGGTTGAGCATGATTTCAGCAACAGGCTTCATAGTCTGATGCTGATGTTGCAACACATTTGACATAGAAGCCAAAATGTAGCAGCGCGCAATCTCATCAGACTTGACCCACTTATCATACGCGACCCTTTGAGCCTCGTCAGCACCCTCTTCCGGCCTTTGAGGACATTCTTCCTCAAGTACAAATTTGTGTCCCTCAGCAACTAAGACTAAGTTCAGGTTTCGAATCCAATCATTATAATTTTCACCGACGAGTTTGTTTTCTTTGAGTATAGAGGAAAAATTGGAGAGAGCCATGATGATATGGAAAGAACTGAAATAAAACATGTAATACAGTCACAAACTTTAGGATAAAAAGTATATAATAGAACACCTCACAAAGAATTATATACTTTTCCACCGACCCTAAAAGAAACTTTTATAAGCCACGATCGTGTGGACATTTATAAAATTCATTTTTAAATAGGTTTTAAACCTTTAATTTGCCTCCAGTTGTATTTCCTTACAACAAGCAAATTAATAGCCGGATAAAACACGGTCACATAATTATCTAATTGATAAGCCACGATCGTGTGGACGTTTATCAATACATTATGTCTAAGTGTGAACCCCATTATCATTGCCCCAAGAGCTCAATTTCGAATTTGACTGCTCCAGATGGAGGAGTCAGTCAGTTCTAATTGTGATTTACAGCTATCCATCGAGGAGATTTAATTTCTAGAGATTCCATGATATGACACATCCGATATGGAGGAAGACCGATGTCAACGCGCACTACAAAAAAAAGCAGTTTTCCGGGGCAAAACCGAGGGAATCGACTTCCCTCGGAATTTTCCGAGGGAAAAACCGAGGGAACTAAAATACCCTTGGTATTTTTCGAGGGAAAGCAATTCCCTCGGAATTTCCCTCGGAATTCTGGCGCCATTCTTTCCCGCCATGATTTCCGAGGAAACAATCGACGGATTTGGCGAGGGAATTTATTCCGAGGGAATAAATCCCTCGGAAAACCGAGGGAAACGATTTTCCCTCGGAATATTATTATTTTATTTATTTTTAATCAAAAAGCTTCCGAGGGAATAAGAAATCCCTCGGAATGAAACCGAGGGAATCCAAAATCCCTCGGTTTAATTTTTATTTTTTTTAAATATTAATTAAAATTCCGAGGGAATTAAATTTCCCTCGAAATTATTCCGAGGGATTATTGGTTCCCTCAGAATAAAACCGAGGGAAATTTAATTCCCTCGGAATTTTAATTAATATTTTAAAAAAATAAAAAAATAAAAAAAATAGGAGGGGTGCGTCTCGTCGTCGTGGAACCACGGGGTGAATCTATTTCTCAGATTTTTCTCCAACAAATTCAAAACCAACCAAAATCACCCCTCTTCACCGTAGCAATGGCGGCGCAAAAAGTTTTTCAAGGTTATATTGGACCCTAAATCAGACAGCCTAGTAAGTTTCCATATAAGTTATGTGCTAATTCAATTATATTTCTGCATCTTGTTAATTTATCTAGAGTCGTCTCTAGGAATCAATCTTTATTTCTTATATGTGCAACTGCTTTTGAAGAAAAGAATGAAAAGAATATTATATATATATATATATATATATATATATATATATATATAGTTTCTTTTGTCTCCCGGGATTTTGGTAATGTCGTCATATTTGATAAGTCTGCTGTTGAGATTAACTATCCGATCGGCTAGAGATAAAAACGAGCGTCGATCGTTCCGCACGCATTTTCTATTATTTTTTTGATTTTAAATGAAAAAATGGAAAAAAACCCCGAAAAAAATAGAAGAATTAGTAAAAAATAGAAACGAATACCATCATTTCACGACCGGGGCGGGGAGGGGTGCGCCTCAGTGTCGTGAACCACGGGGTTGGGCGTCGATCGTTCCGCACGCGTTTTCTATTTTTTTTTTCCGATTTTAGATGAATAATGGAAAAAACCCCAAAAAATAGAAAAAATAGTAAAAAATAGTAAGAAGACCCAAGAAATTACACCCGGGGCGGGAAGGTCTGAGCCTCGGCGACCCGGAAATAAACACTATTTTTTTCTAAATTTTTCCTATTTATTTCGATTTTTTTTTTTTTGAAATTTCAGAGGGAATAAAAAATCCCTCGGAATTCTGAGGGATTGAATTCCCTCGGTTTTCCGAGGGATTATTTCCCTCGGAATCGTTGCCCTAATTAAAACAGTGCGCCGATGTTTCTCACATCTGAGAATACAAAAAGGAGAAGAAAGCAGAACAAAGAAGAAGAGAGAAGAGAAAGAAAAAAGAAAGAAGAAGATCACCTCGCCGCCGCCCGCCAAGCTCACCTCGCCGCCGCCCGTCAAACCCTGCCGTCCATCCACAGGACCCGCCCCCGTTCTGCACGCGTTCGCTCGCCGCCCGCCCGTCGCAGCCGTCGTCCGCCAGGCTCACCGTCTTGCCGTCCGTCCGCAGCCCGCCACCCCAGCCGCACGCGTTCGCTCGCCTTCTGCCGTCCTCCTGCTGCTATTCAACTTGGCTCTTCCCCATGGGCGACAGACCATCAAAGAAAAAACTGATTAATTATCTCAGGGGAATAGCTATGATGGGGGCATGCTTGTAAAAGTGATTTGTAACGCTCCCACGTTTCATGAAATAATTCTCCCTCCACTTGTTCGAAGTTAGCAATCTGCCTCCGAATTTGCCCCGTTTTTTGTGCCGAATAGTATTGATTTAGGAACTTCTCGCTTATCATCTCCCAATCAGTTAATGACCTTCGTTCTAAGGACAGTAACCATGTCTTCGCCTTGTCTTTCATGCTATAGGGGAAGCAAATCATTTGCATCTCCTCCCGGTTAAGACCATGACCTACAAATCTGCCCACTTCATCGATAAAGTAGTTCAAAAATGCTAAAGGGTCTTCGTGGGCATTTCCGTGAAAAGTTGGAAGTAAATTAATTTGATGCGGTTTAATCTCTACTTCCCTTACAGTCGGGCCAAGTACAATAGCAGACCCATAAAGCACAACCTTCGGGCATGCCAAATCTCATTGTCGAGGCGCTCGATCTTCTTTTGGTTCTCTAACTCGGTCATTAGCTCTCTCATAGTGGTAGTCATGCGCGTAATGGTGCTCGGGCCCGTATCTCCTTCCGAAATTATTTTGCTCGTAACCATGATCTTGATTCTCCAACCAATCATTCACGTGCCCTTGATTGTTAGCATATACGTTATGCTGCAGAAATCTTCGTTCCTAATTGCCACGTTCTCGATGTTGTGTTGACGAATAGCATTGTTGTTCATCTCTTCGTTGTGCCTCATATTCGCCATGTTGGGTTGGTGACCGATTACGTTTTGCTGCTGGTCGACTCCTTCGTTTCTCCCCATATCTTGTCTCGCAATAATGGGGCGTGGTGGTGATCTCGGTGATGAATCGCCGTTTCAAATCGGATTTGCTTCCAACATAATGTCGGAAACTTGATCACAAGCGAAATCAGTTGCTGTTGAGGAATCGTCCTCGGGAATAAAAATGGGTCTTGGTCTCGGTGGATTTGAACGGTGGATGTTGTCAATGAATGGTACAAGGTCACGTTGAAGTGATCGCCTTCCTTGCATAAACTCAACAATACATCAACGTTCCAAATGGCAAAGACCAAGTGAAAAAATAAAAATAAAAATAAACTAATAAATCAAAAAGAAAATAAAACGAAAAACATCTTTAATTCCTACTCGTTGCTTTCCCGGCAACGGCGCCAAATTTTTGACTCAAACTTTTGTGCACCCCGTTTTAATAAATTAATTTTAAAATCACGTTAGTTTGCTCGCAAGAGTACGAGGTAACTTTAAGGTGATGAGTTTGAATCGAGTCATATCTCTCGAGGAAACAACTGTTCGGTCTTTCGGATGTTTTTCTAAATTTAAGAACTAAAATAAAATACAAGTACAATTGGGGTTTTAAAAGAGATTGAGTTGATCATTATAAACTAAAGCAATAATTAAACTAAGGCTAATTAAACTAATTATTCTAACTAGATTACCAAATACGAGCAATAATCGAACTATCAATAATACGCAACCATAAATTAAATCTAATTAACGAATCTAAAAGCATGATCATAAGAAATTACCACTAAGCAACGAATCATAAGAATCTAAGATTAACGAATAACTAAGCATAAATCAACTCGCATAAATAAACTAAATTAAACCAATATCACTTACTCAAGCATAAAACGATTAAACTAATTATCAAAACTAGAATTAACTAAGAAATTAACTAAGCAATTAACTACGAAATTAACTAAGAGTTTAGAGTACTTATTGTAACTACGAAAAGCAGTAAAAGGCTCCAGCTGTTCCGGAGTTTGAACGTTGATCTTGGGCGAAGAATGAATCCCGAACTCGAAATCGARGTTTTGGACGCGTTGTTCTTCGATCCTTGATCTCCCTCTTCAAGTCTCGTTATGAGATGTGGGATTATTGTTATTATAAGCTAAAATACCCTAGGCGGTCGTGTGTTCTTCCAAAAATCCGAAATAAGGAGGGTTTATATAGATATTACAAGTCTTGGCGCACAAGAAACCCTTAAATCCGAATTCTGGGCCGTCGCGTCGACGGTGCGTCGACGTAGCATCGACTGACGCGCGCTGGTGCTCGGCGTCGGTGCTGCCTGGGCGTGCGGGTCGACTGGGCGGGTGCGTCGACTGGGTGCGTCGACATCGACGCTTCAGCAAGTTGCGTCGACGTTGCGTCGACATAGGTGCATCGACATCGATGCTTCAGCAAGTTGCATCGACAGTGCGTCGACGCTGCGTCGACTGACGTGGATCATGGCTCGCATCGACGGTCGCGTCAGTCGACGCGACTGTGCGTCTACCTCCGTCTCTCTCTATCTTTTGCTACTCGTTTCACCGAAAAGCTCGTTCTCCTATTCTTGAACATCGAACTTCGTCTATTACGTGCTGAACTCTTCCGGTTACTTAGCTGTAAGGTGAAAACAACGAAATATCACCTATTTGCATCAATTACGATTAAAATACGGTAAAATAAGTCAAAACTATAAAAATACAGAATTATGCTTAAATCGTCCAACTTATACCAAAAATAAATAGAAAAATGTACTAAAATACTAATAAAAATA